>OU892287.1:30936344-31536344 GCA_917834065.1 Ceutorhynchus assimilis | reverse complement strand
TGGTAGCGGTGATGTCTTCGGTATCACTCATGTTTATTTGGTCGGCAAAAGTCAATAGGAAAAGGAGTTAATTTGCGGAAACGGCGGATAAATAACACAGAAAGAGAAGAGAAAAAAAAACAAAAGAAATCGGACTTTGGAATCGACAAAGAAAAAAAATTAAAAAAAATTAAAAAAAATAGAAAGTTGAACTTTGAGAAAAAAAAAACAAAAAAAATTCGGTTATACGGTCGGAGAACTTCTAACTCCAACTCTAAAACGGTCCCTGCTCGGGCGCCAAATTTGTAAAGCCTTCCGGTTTTACTCTAAAACGGACGGCGGTCTTTGCTCGAGCGCCACCCTCTGAGTTATTTGAAAGCGACAAAGGGATCGCTTACGGATGATTGCCAGATAACTAAGTGGAGTTCGGATGTCCAAGGCTTCGATAGTTGGAGTAGAAAATTTCGAAACCACATTAACTTCCAAAGGGAGTCGAAAGGATAGGACAGGGAAACAATAATTTACTTCAATCAAAGTAATACTTAAGTCAGTTTATTATAATAATAATAATTTTAAAAAAAAATATTACGATATGAAATTTCGGTGGCGGTACTTTATTTGGAATTTTATTTATCAGTAGGTATAAAAAAAAATAAATTCAACTAAACTGCTGGACAATTGCTTTCGAACAAGGTAAATATCGCCTAACTTTCAAGATCGATATTTTTGGAACCAGAATAGATATCGACCTGCGGTTTTCACGGGCTGACAGATTCACTTTTTGTGAAAAAAACTGCTATTTAGAATTTTTTTTAAATGTCTAATTTTTTTTTATACAGGGTGTTAAAAGAGTCCATGATTTTCATCCCAATTTTTAAATTTTATTTCTATGCGGCGTTTTAATCAATGATCTTCTGCAAAAAAAGTAATTTCTCAAATTTTTTATACCTGCCTTAGTTTTAAAAATATCGACTTTTTTTCATAACCTCCACTTTTTTCAACTTTTAAGCACCTGAACCATCCTGTACAATAAATCTTGCATCTTATGCTGCTGTTTGATATACCCCACGATATCCTGGTTTATTTTCAATGAAAAAAAAAATACTAAAATAATGTGGTGTCCAGTAGCGTACTAATAATCGCCCATTTTCGGAATTATTTATTATTGGCTCACCGAATTTTACATTCAAAGGTGCATAATTTTAAAAATAATCATTTGAAGTTTCATTTGTTTAGTTCACTTTAATCATTTACATATTATTAAGAAACCACTTTCTCAAAATTTTGATATTTGCCTTTGTTTTTAAAATATCGTTTATTTAACATAACCATATTCATTTTCTCAACTTTTTCGTTCTAAACCATCCCGAATCGTTCTTACCGGTAAATTTTTTTAGCAATTGTCATACCTTTCAGCCAGCGTATTTACTGTGATTAAAAATATCGAATACCTCAATGATATGATGTACAGTGGCGTGCAAACAGAAATTATTATTTTTCATTAAATCAATTTTATTAACAATTGTTATATCTTTCGATTAGCTTATTTTTATGATTAAAAATTTCGAATACCTCAATGATATGCTGTACAGTGGCGTGCTAATAATTATTTAAACCACTGATAGAATTTAAATATTCGGAACCGATTTCGTTGTGGTGAGAGGAAACCCGAACTTTTATTACCTGCTAATTTTCTTTGTAGCTTCATGTTTAAAGGTATTTCAATTAAAAATTCTTCCACTAATCGTAGCAGTATCAAAAAATAAAGTTAAGGATGGCAAATTACATTATCTGCCAAACAAAAAATTATATGAATAACGTTAATGCTTCTTTAAGTTGATTTAAAACAAAACACAAAAAGTGTTCCCATAGGTTTTTTACGTTATATTTAGGATAACGTCGTAGAACAAGGACTGACAATGTCGTCAATGCCTTTTTTTTTTCCTTATAATTTACCAAAATGTGATAATAAATTATCAAGACCACTGACAGCTAAAAATAACAAAATGAATCGACACGTGTTATTTATTTGAAAATGTTTATTCAAATCATACAACGTCGCGCGCCGTTGTCAACCGGTAACATCTGAAATTTCCCTACTTTAAATGCGTTAAGGAGTGCTTTCAGTTTAGTTAGGTAGATACCTAGGTAAAACGTATCAAAATAAGTGAACTAAAAAACTAATCAAACTAAGATTCAATAACAACAACAAAGTGACCTAAAAGTTGAGTAATAAACAACGTAAACTAAAAAAATTAATAAAGAACGGCCAGGGCCGGATCTACGGGGGTGGCGAACAGGGGCGCGTGCCCCCCTTTGCATCTTAAGGGGGCGGCAAAAAGAGAAGACACTGCTTTACTTTTTTTCATAGAACATACATATCTAGCGGATATTTTTTTAAATTCATTATCTAATTTTGTGCCAACTTGTAACACATCTTCTGATAGAACAACCGACCACCCCACAGTGACCTGACTCAAGGTTCCCTGTATTATGCTGCCCTCTCCGGAGGAAATAGAGCTTTAACGTCCGATCCCGATCACGTTGCAACATGCATGGTTCACGCCCCATCCGTTTGGCCCGCTAATAAGATACGTATGCGCAATACTGGCATAAGCTTTTAATTTTGATGTGCACGCAGGCAAATAAATACAATAAATTCAAAAATATCATGCCATAAATGAATAATCAATCGCCTTCTGTTGTACAACAGTACAACATTGAATCCGGCTCAGGTCACAGCTATGTATTGGGCGCTACCAGCCCCCAGATGAGAGGACTCGTCAAATATTGAGCGTTTGAAGAAATTAAGTTTTATTGATCAATCTTTGATATTCTGTTTTTTTGAGACTTAAATACGTTTTTGGGCGTGGCACCAGGAAAGAATTTCTGCTTTTGGAGGCACCTGCAGTGCGCTACAATTTCTGGATCCCACGCGCTGAGCTTCAACTACTGATCACTTTAGGTGTGAACCCCTGCCAGTAAAGACCACGAGCCGCTACTGCTACATGTAAATAAATTGTGGACTCAACACCTCATTTTTGAATATATACAGAAAATAGTAGTTTTCCTAATCAGTGCGCAAAGCCATGTTTTCCCGCACGCGAAAGCAGTTAGACGAACGACGCGAAGCAAAGTTCGGATAAGCTTTATGTGCGGAAAAACAACTTTGCGCACGTGTTAGGAACTATATTTTCCACGAGTGAAATAACTATACTTCTTTCTTAAATCTTTAATTTTTATAGGCATCAAAACAACTTGCAATAACTACTAGGTAAAGTACGACAAGTGAGTGAACCTTGGTAACGTATGAAGTAGCAGAGGGGAAGACCAAAAACCTATACTATACGACGCGACGGGTCCCCGACGTGGTGCATTGTGAAAAATGCGGTTACCCTGACGCGACGATCCGCGTATATGTATATTTAATCTCGCGCCAATCAGGAGCGTTTTGGCCGCATTCCTTCCACACAGGTTCACGCACTTTATATCAAAATCGGCCAAAACATTTTTTCGGCCCCTTCTCCGCGGGTCTTTGCCCCCTTAAAAAGGGGGCCCCACGGGGCTGGGCACACCAAATATAGGGCTCCAGCAGGGCTTAGCCCACTAAAAAGGGGCCCGCGTGACTGGGCCTCCAAATAGGAGACTCTCGCAGGGCTTTGCCCCCCAAATAGGGGGCCCCCGGATTTTATTATGGGTACCAGAAACAAAAAGTGCGCGGGAAAAAAAATTCCCGCATAGTGTGCGCAAAGTAGTTACTTTGCGCACACTCGTAGAAAAAATAATATTTAACAGGGGGCGGCAATTCATATCTTTGCCCCCCCTCGAAAAATTCGAAGATTCGGCCCTGAGAACGGCAGATAATCAAAGTTATAGTTAGTAAGCCTTGTCCTCACATTCAGAACCTCTTGGCATCGCCGGCCGTGGCATGTTGTCAACCAAGAGATTAATGAATACCTGAGGGATATTTTGCCACTCTTCTTCTATGGCAAGTGCGAACTCATCCAGCGTTTGGGAGCATTTTCGCGCGATCGTACCAGTAACTTAAGCTGATACCACACAAGATCAGGAAATTTTGGAGGCAGGTGTAACTGTTGCATGTTATGCTCCCCCTAAAGCTCCTAAACAATTCTTGCGTGGTGTGGTCTCGCATTATCGTCAACCATGATGGAATGCTCCTCAATATTTTCTGCATATGGAATAACAATGTCATTTATTATGTGATTCCGATAAATTACGGCGTTAACAGTACCCCGTGAAATGTATAAGTCTATCGTTGAACATCACTCCGGCCTAAACATTAAACCCTCCTCCCCCAAAGGTTTCCTGAGAAGCAATGTTGTCTTCTTCAAATTGCTCCGCAGGTTGCTTCCATACTAACACTCTACTATCGGAGTGTATCAGGTTGAACCGCGTCTCGTCACAAAAAAAAAAAAAAAAAAACAATTCCGATATTCGTCATTCCATGCCAATTTATCGGTGGCTCATTCGACACCAAGTCTTCTATAATTTGGCAAAAGGTGAACACATTTTGCTAGCGCTAGCGTTCTTCTAACGGTCCTGTTAAACGCCACTATACCAGTGTGCCTTCTTAGGCTATCATTCAAAACACTAGAGCACGAAGTTTGGTTATTGTGAACCTCTTTTAATAGAGTTCATGCTGCTCATCCCTCAATTTTCCTAGGGGCCCCACCTCTGTGCACATAGCGGACATGACCGTTCAGGCGAAAAAGCTGTTTTAGGTAATTTATAGTACTGCCGCTTACCGAATATATTCGCGCTACACGTCTTTAGCTTAAGTCTTCATTTAAAAGGCGAATAAGCTAATTATTCCTTTCATTTTCTGTTAATCAAGGCATTACATGAGTGGCGAAAGTGTTTCTTTTGCGACGAATCGCGGTTCAACCTGATACACTCCGATGGTAGGGTGTTAGTATGGAGGCAACCTGGGGAGCGATTTGAAGAAGACAACATGGCTTCTTAGGAAACCTTTGGAGGAAGAGGGTTTTATGTTTGGGCCGGAGTGATGTACAACGATAGATCCGACTTATACATTTCACGGGGTACTGTTAACGCCGTAATTTATCGGAATCACATAATCAATGACATTGTTATTCCATATGCAGAAAATATTGGGGTTGACGATAATGCGAGACCACATAAAGCAAGAATTGTTTAGGAGCTTTTGGGGGAGCATAACATGCAACAGTTACACCTGCCTCCAAAATCTCCTGATCTTGTGTGGTGTCAGCTTAAGTTACTGGTATGATCTCGCGAAAATGCTCCCAAACGCTGGATAAGTTCGCACTTGCCATAGAAGAAGAGTGGCAAAATATACCTCAGGCATTCATTAATCTCTTGGTTGACAACATGCCACGGCGATGCCAAGAGGTTGTGAATGTGAGGGGAGGGCTTACTAGCTATTAATTAAATAACTCTGATTATCGGCCGTTCTTTATTAATTTTTTTAGTTTACGTTGTTTATTACTTAACTTTTAGGTCACTTTGTTGTTGTTATTGAATCTTACTTTGATTAATTTTTTAGTTCACTTATTTTGATTCGTTTTACCTAGGTATCTACCTAACTAAACTGAAAGTACTTCTTAACGCATTTAAAGTAGGGGAATTTCAGATGTTACCGGTTGACAACGGCGCGCGACGTTGTATGATTTGAATAAACATTTTTAAATAAATAACACGTGTAGATTCATTTTGTTATTTCTAGCTGTCAGTGGTCTTGATAATTTTTTATTAGATTCTGGTAAATATAAGGAAAAAAATAGGCATTGACAACATTGTGAGTCCTTGTTCTACGACGTCATCCTAAACATAACGTGAAAAACCTATAGAAACACTTTTTGTGTTTTGTTTTCAATCAACTTAAAGAAGCATTAACGTTGTTCATATAATTTTTTGTTTGGCAGATAATGTAATTTGCCATCCTTAACTTTATTTTTTGATACTGCTACGATTAGTGGAAGAATTTTTAATTGAAATACCTTCAAACATGAAGCTACAAAGAAAATTAGCAGGTAATAAAATTTCGTTTCCTCTCACCACAAGAAATCGGTTCCGAATATTTAAATTTTATAAGTGGTATAAATAATTATTAGCACGCCACTGTACAGCATATCATTGAGGTATTCGAAATTTTTAATCATAAAAATAAGCTAATCGAAAGATATAACAACTGCTAATAAAATTGATTTTTTGAAAAATAATAATTTCTCTTTGCACACCACTGTACAGCATATCATTGAGGTATTCGATATTTTTAATCACAGTAAATACGCTGGCTGAAAGATATGACAATTGCTAAAAAAATTCACCGGTAAGAACGATTCGGGATGGTTTAGAACGGAAAAGTTGAAAAAATTAATATGGTTATGTTAAATAAACGATATTTTAAAAACAAAGGCAAATATCAAAATTTTGAGAAATTGTTTTCTTAATAATATGTCAATGATTGAAGTGAACTAAACAAATGAAACTTCAAATGATTATTTTTAAAATTATGCACCTTTGAATGTAAAATTCGGTGAGCCAATAATAAATAAATCCGGGCGATTATTAGTACGCTGGACACCACATTATTTTAGTATTTTTTTTTCATTGAAAATAAACCAGGATATCGTGGGGTATATCAAACAGCAGCATAAGATGCAAGATTTATTGTACAGGATGGTTCAGGTGCTTAAAAGTTGAAAAAAGTGGAGGTTATGAAAAAAAATCGATATTTTTAAAACTAAGGCAGGTATAAAAAATTTGAGAAATTACTTTTTTTGCAGAAGATCATTGATTAAAACGCCGCATAGAAATAAAATTTAAAGAATTATCTGAGAAAGTTACACACATTCAAAATTGGGATGAAAATCATGGACTCTTTTAACACCCTGTATAAAAAAAAGTAGACATTTAAAAAAATTTCAAAATATCAATTTTTTTCACAAAAAGTCAATCTGTCAGCCCGTGAAAACCGCAGGTCGATATCTAGTCTGGTTCCAAAAATATCGAGCTTGAAAGTTAGGCGATATTTACCTTGTTCGAAAGCAATTGTCCAGCAGTTTAGAATACTAAATAATAAAAAGAAACCAGCTGGATTTCGGTTCAATATGCATAAAATAGGTACAATAGATCGGAATGTCGGTTCCTAGTGGTTTCGGTAACAAAAACTCATGGACAAAATAAAATTTAAATAACAATTTCGGAAACAAAAATATTTGCCTTTTTCCACGGGTTTGGAAAAAAAAAAGGAAAATCAGTGAAACAGTTTCCTGGAAAAAATCTTATCAATTCCAGAAACAATTTAAAAAGCCAACTTTCGGTTTTCTGAGCTGACGGTAAAAAAAAAATTCAACTGGACGGTTACTGATTGCCCCAAATATAATTTGCAGTGAAATTTCGGTTCAGAGATCAGGGCGAAAAACGTGCGGGACAACTATTTCCATTGACTAGAACTAATGGACCTCTTGCACTCAATTAAAATTAGGTATATAATTTATCTGTAACGAAAGTGTATTTGATGTACTACATAAAAGTATGGTTGGTTAATTTTTTAAAAAATCTTGGAGTCAAAAATTGAAAGAAAAAAAATCAGATTATTTGAATTTTGCGGTATAATTTTGCACCAATCAAAAATCACTGTTTGTCTAAGGTTTGCCAAATTTCCATGTTCCAAACGAATATTTTTTTTTCTTTTTGAACACATCGGACAAAAAAGGAGGCATATATTTATCAAAATCGCTTTGCGTATCGACTTTGGTATACAGCTCTACCTTCGCCTTGAAACTTGAGGAGAACGACATCTATTAATTGAAGTATCGACTAGTATCGACAATTTTCTTTCCTTGTCTATAAATGCGAATTAAACAAAGAAATCGATATCTGCACTAATCCGGCACAGCATAGAGTACGAAAACGATAAAAGTGATTTTTGTTTACCGACTTTACCGTAGGTCAGTGACCCCTGGCTGGCCAATTTACTTATAATCACAAAATAAACAATAATTAACAACAAAAAACAGCAGGCTGGGGCTGGAGGCAGTGTAATTTGAAGAAAAAAAAAATGATGTTTTTGCCTGGGAAAATTTGAAAAGGTCTTTAGGGAAACTGGAAGGTATGGAATACAGACACATAAAAATTATACTCCTGTTTTATTTCCCATAAACCACTAAGAAAAATAATAATAATTTTAATAGTTAGGTAATTATTGTTTATTTTGTTTGTGCGATGGAGGATGGAAGAGTTTGTAAAAACCGATTTCAGGAACTGGCCAGGAGGACTTGAGATAATGCCAATGCTTTCGGAAAAAAATTCACATGAAGGGTGAAGTTTGTTTTTTTATTAAAGTCAAAATGACATTATGTTGGTTATACAACTCACTGTACATTTTTCCCATATGACACGAGAGGCTTAATAAGTGATAAGCCTTGGGATTATCGCGCTTGGTGGCATTTGGGATTATCGCGCTTGGTGGCAATGATTATAGCAAATTTTATTATAGATTTTTTTTTGTTTCATCTCTTTCTTATACAAGCTAGTAGAAAAAGACAAGAATAAGCTCAGTGCGCACTAACGCTTTCAATAGAATTCGCTATTACTGTCACTTGGTGGATTTGCTAAAGCCACTGTTGCTTGGTAACGCATAATCAATTTTTTATTTAAAAAAAAAATGTCAAACCAAATTAGATTTGGAAAAGTTTCTTTGCCCGAGGTGGACGAAAACATAAGAAATTTAAAGCCAAAAAATACCGAGAAGTCGGACAAATATGTTTGGAAGCAATTCACGGAGTTTTGTCGTGAAAAAAAAACACCACTTCGAAAGTATGACGCCAGAGGAAGAACTATCAAAAATACTGAAGGACTGGGCGTACAACATGCGCAAAACAGATGGAAGCAATTATAAAGAAAGTGTCATCAAGCTTCTTTGGAATAAAACTGCTAAAATGCTACAAAACCTTTACTTTGAAAAGCATAATCGGCGCATAGACCCTTTCAATGATCAAGTTTTTCAAGAGGCCCGAAATGCTAGGAATGCCAAGAGAAAAGAACTCCAACAAGTGCTCAGTGCCCGGAAAGTGAGCTCGACAGCTTTAACAAGACCAGAAATTGAAAAAATGGCCTCAAATTCGAACGAAAACACTCCCGATGGACTTCAAAAAAAGTTTTTTTTTATTGCTGCATCCGAATTGGCATGGCGTGGTAACGAAGGTGCTTTTTGCGAGGTGGAATTTTTCAGACAGGAAAGGCACAATAACGGGTCGCTTACCGGTCGCCTGGAATATAATCCTATATTTACCAAAACTACTCAAGGAGGCGCCAATAGAGTATCAGAAAGTAAGTGGCTGGTAAAAAATGTTTTACATCCTGATTTCTGTCCAGTTCGACTTTTTTTAAAATTGATGTCTAAGAGGGGGACGAACATTCAAACAAATAGACTATTTTTGACTGCTAATAAAAATTGGAATGCTAGCGCTCTATCTCCTTGGTACAAAAACTGCCCGGTTGGCGTTAATACTGTCAGTAAATGGACGGAATTGGGTGCAAAAAGCAGCGGATTGGATACCAACAACAAAAAATTCACAAATCATTCTCATAGAGCCTCAGCTGTGAGCACACTCGCTAGTTCTGGTGCAAATCTTCAAGAGGTTATAAAAATGACTGGACATAGCTCTATAAACTCCGTGACGCCGTACCTCCAGCTTACTGAACAACATCATAATAAAATTATTTCGAACATGAGGGAAGAACATGGAGCATCCACTTCTGACAACAACCAACCCATCAGAAGTTCTGTAGAAAATCAAACAGGAATTAGCAATATTTATTATAATAATTGTTCATTTATTATTAATAATAATAAAAATTAATAAAGTATTAAAGTTTAGTTCGTTGTATAACCTTTTGAATACCACTCGATGTTTCAGGATTACCTAATACTTTTACCTGACACTCAACGCGTTAGCAGCAACACCACTCCTCCTTCGGAGTCGTGGTGTTGCTGCGTAACGCGTTTCGTGACAGGTAAAAATATTATCCGGTAATCCCGAAACCTCTTGTGGTATTACATTCGAAAATACAATGAAAAATTGTCAAATTTTTTATGTAGAAAAGGCTTATGTTGCCAACATAGGTAGTTACTAAATTTTTGACTTGGGGAATTAGGTATCTTTAAAAAAAAACAGACTTTAGGTACTTGGTAGATAGGTATTAGTAAAATGCAGGTGGAGTAGAGTAGGGCAACCTTCCACAAATAATGATTTCCTTATATGCGTATTAGGTAGAAACCTCTAAAATTTAGAAGCACACACTAAAGTCTGTTTTTTTTTAAAGATAATTCCCAAAGTCAAAAATTTAGTATCTTTGTTGGCAACACAAGCCTTTTCTACATAAAAAATTTGAAGCATTGACAATTTTACATTGTATTGCCAACATAATGTCATTTTGACTTTTATTTTTAAAAAAAAAAACGGATTTTAGTAAATGAGTACCTAAGGTATTTAATTATGAACGACATAATGGCCTTAAGCCTCATTTACACGGTGCAAGTAGCTTGAGCAAGTACTAACGCCAGTAACTAAAATTTAGTAACATGAATCGTGTAAACACCTTAATTTAGTACTTGATCAAGTAAACTCCTTAGTCAAGTGATTAGTCAAGTGAATAGAAGCAGGTTCTATTTACTTGAGCAAGTGGCTTTCCCCACTCTCGTTTATTTTACTGGCTTTCGTGGACTAGACGCGTGTAGACAGGATTTGTATTTAGTGATTAGTGAAGTACATTAGTAGGGTTTGAATTCGAATATTTTGAGTATTGTGTTGCACCTATTAATTTCCTTTGCAATGTCGTCTCGTTGGACGCTAAAGTTGTGTGCTAATCATGGGTTTTATTTTGAAAAGTAACTTATTGAATTGTTCTTTTGTCATCCGCATACAATTTCGATATTCTTCTGGATCTTCCTTAGCCAGTTCAACCAATAAATTGGAAGATGCACCATGTGTTTCTCTACGAGATATCCATGGTCGAACCCAACAACGTTTTTCTTTTTCAATTTCTTTCAATAAAATTTCTGATAATTCTCCACAAACACTCAAAATGCATTTTTGAATTTCTTTTTGGTCAACTGTACTTGCTGCCATTTCACCTCTATTTGCACTAATCACTAAATTCGATTTGAAATCAGTAAAATGCATGTAGACACTCACTTGCGTGAAAACAAAGATAATTTAGCTACTGGCGTTAGTACTTGCTCAAGCTACTTGCGTGTAAATGAGACTTTATGCTCGGGTTTATTGTTTGTTTCTTGATGGTTTGTGTGCCTTCTCTGCCTTCTGTCTTTTTTGGAGAAGTTAATAATAAATAAATAAAAATAAATAATGAATAATCAATTGAAAAGTTGGGTTAAGTTTTCCATAGGGATGAGAATCGATTCCATATCCGATACTTACAAATCTGTGAATTTGATATATCGATTTAGTTGTCGCCCCCAGGAAAAGTTTACATGAAATTCATGACATCTGGGCAACACTGAATAAAATTGACCAATCAAAAATTTGGTGCCGTGACGTCACGGCACCAAGAAATTTGAACTTCAAATCGAAATTTAAAGCCTTTGCAAGTCCGAAAAAAATCTGAAAAAAATACAGTTGAGCTTTATTTTGATTCCTCTTTCCCATAAGCAAATAAAAAAAATTCATGCAAGAGGTCCATTGTGCCTCACGCAATTCGAAAGTCGAAGACGCTGTGCTAGTAATCTCGTTCTGAATAGACTAAAGTCGGAGATTCTTAGCCCACATCTTTCAACCAAAGTAGTACAGCAACAGGGGTATGACTATAAAAATCCGACCATAACCTCAATCTTTCATTCTTGACACGATGGTGGATGCGCCGCCGTTGACACGAAGGTGGATGCATCGTCGGCGCCATCTTGTCAAACGTCATGGCGCCATCTAGTGTACATAGTGTGAAGTTCGTAATACAGGATGCTGTAGTTGGGACCCGTAGGGCTCCGCCCCACAAAAGGGGGCCCGCAGGGCTCCGCCCCCCCAAAAAGGGGGCCCGCAGGGCTCCGCCCCCCCAAAGGGGGCCCGCAGGGCTCCGCCCCCCCCAAAAAGGGGGCCCGCAGGGCTGCGCCCCCCAAAAAGGGGCCCCCGGATTTTAATATGGGTACCAGAAAAAGGGGTGGGGGGAAATGTTTTCCCGCCATTTTGTCAACCGTCACCTGTCAAACTTCAGGTTCCTGTAATATGGAGTTTGCGTGGAAGGGATTGTTCCGAGTCGTTTCGGGTTCTGTGATGACGTCATAGCGCCCTGGGTCACGTCCGTGGAGTCATTTAGAGTACATAGTGCAAAGTTTGATTCAGGGTTCGCGTTCTGTGATGACGTCATAGCGACCTGGGTCACGTCCGTGGAGTCATTTAGACTACATAGTGCAAAGTTTGATTCAGGGTTCGCGTTCTGTGATGACGTCATAGCGACCTGGGTCACGTCTGTGGCGCCATTTAGAGTACATAGTGCAAAGTTCGATTCATGGTTCGGGTTCTGTGATGACGTCATAGCGACCTGGGTCACGTCCTTGGCACCATCTAGAGTACATAGTGCAAAGTTCGATTCATGGTTCGACCTGGGTCTCGTGGGTTACGTCAGTTTGTGTCGGTGGCACCATCTAGCGTACATGTGACAAGTTCGATGTGTCTTATAACAGGATGCTGTGGTGGTGACGTAACTATGAGGGTCCAGCAGCTAGCTTCATGTTGTACCTGGTAGAGGGTGTTCGAACTCAAGGATGAAACACACCTACAGGATTGCTTATTGACCTCGTGTGTTACCATTTACGACGCCATAACTAAGCCATCAGCTGTTTAAACAACCTACGTCAAGGCGAGAAATAACATGCTGCTTACGTCACAACTGGTGATTTAACGTTGGGGAGAGAGTGGATTTGTTCCACACAGGCCTTATGAGGATAGGCTATCCTGTAGTAGTAGTGTGTATTATCCTTGGTTGGAACCAACGTTTGATGGGAAAGAGGCCTCGTTTTTTTATTAAAAACATACATTTTTTAAGACAACGATTTCAAAAAGCGAATATTTTTCATCAATAAACTGCTTAATATGATCCAATCATTTTGGTGGTACGTCTTGGGAGAAACACTGCGTTATCGTCAAATTCGATGAGTATTTCAAATCCATAGCTAAAAATATGCCACATCAATTGTATCGATTACCTAAGTATATAAGATATTTACTTACTAGGTTAAAATAATAATTTCTGTACAATAGTTTTATGATCTACCTTAATTTGTATAGTTTATTGGTTCCAGTAAAGATTTGCAATTATTTTGAGGTCTCTATCGTAGAAAATATTGGGACCTTTCACTTTATACCAGGTCTTATAATTTTCTCAGTGTTTTTGATCCTTTGTTATAAAAAGACAGGCCTTGTTAATTGATTTCAAATCCATATCTAAAATATTCCATAATTCTATCGATATCGATATTCACTTACTTGGTTAAAATGATAATTGTTGTGCAATAATTTTATTGTTGTTGACGAGTCTCAAACAAGACTGAAAGAGCTTAATTATTATAAAATCCGATTCAAACTTCGAATTAACAACATAACATACAAAAAACGCTGTCAAAATATTGGAAATTTCACTTTCTATGAGGCTTCAGGTCTTGTAATTTTCTCAGTGTTTTCAATCCTTTGCTATAAAAAACAGGTCTTGTTGTTGATTGATATTAGTATATAAGATATTTACTTACTTGGTTAAAATGATAATTGTTGTACAATAATTTTATATTTTCCACTGGTGACGAGGTTGAGCAAACTGAAAGAAGCTTGTTATTATAAAATCCGATTTAAACTTCGAAGTATCACATACAAAAAACACCGCTAAATGCAAACGCTTAATCGGCAGTTTTTTTATCTGAATTATATCAGGACCATTCGCAGAAGCCGCCCGCGAAAAACAACAACACATTTTAAAGATAATTTTTTAGTTTAAGGCGTAATTATTAAGTTAGATAGGTATTAATATGTCCATTTTTATTTTAAAAGGTGACAAATTCAAACAATTTATCAAAATTTAAAAGAATAGATTTAAATTAGCATCGTTGACATTTTATGAGCCAATACCCTATGCAATACAAAATTTCAGTGGATACATTGTTATTGTTACCTGTAAAAGATGAGGATTCAATTTTTATTCTTTGTACAAAAAACGCAGCATCCAGTACCAGTACTTTGAACCTGGATTTTCAAAGTTTGGTTTCTTGGGTGATAAGTGTCGGTTTCGAAAAACTGTAAGTACTATTTTTAAATATCTAAGTGATGTAGGATAAATCATGCCCTGAGACATATTTTAAATTAACACAAACCTCGATTATTGAATTATTTTTATTTTCCTTAACACATAAACATATTGTTTGTTTTTTAAAAATACAGACAACCCTGAGTACCTACCTATTTCTTAATTTAATTCCAATAGTTTTTTACGCAGCAACTTGAATTTACTTTTTCACTTACATTTGCACAAAACTCAAATTTCTTTTTCTAAAATTTAGGAAGGTTCTTTAACCAATTTAAACTGGTTTTATTTTTTCATTTACTTTAAAACAAACCTCCATAAACAGCGAATTTTTAATTTTGTGCACAAAATGGTTCACCAGGAAGGAGATAACCTGAAACGTCATGGGATTGCTAATCATCTTCCAAGATCTGTAACCAATGTGGTGTGATTTTTGAAGCAGAGGGGGCTATCCAACACCACCTAAACACCCAGCTCCAAGAGAGCCTCCAAACGAAAGGCTGGAGATCCCGCCGCCCCCATGATGAAGCAAGCTAGACTTTTGCTGGTAAGTTGACATTAAGCGAATTTTTTAAATATAATTCAATTATTTTCAGGACCTTCAATATCAGCCACATGCCGGTGGTGTGAGTATTGCGATTTGGAGGCACCGATAAATCAATGGGTTGGTCATCTTCGGTGTCTCTAGCACCGAGCCAACACCTGGTGAAGCAGGAGGAAGACGTTAGTCTTGTCAAAACATCTTTCAAGAACCGAATTGCAACATAGCGGCTTTCATCAAAGCAGGACCCTATCAGCGTGAAGCACGTTTTGAAATTAGCTGTGGCATACCTATCCAGTATTAGGACGGACGGAGGACTGAATGATTTTATGACACAATTACCAGGATAGCAGAAAATGCGTTTGCGAAAATATAATTTAGAGCAAACAGTTAAATAGCGCAAGGATATGAGAAAACTAACTTCGCACATTCTTGAGCAACCGACCCACCGAATTCAGCAAACATGCGTACACGTAAACGAGAAGAAGGGGTTTTAGAACTGGTTTTTCCTTCAACAAATCACGGTAACTATGGAATAACATAATAGAGGACTAAAATATGACACAACCACTTTCAAGTTGAAACTGGAAGTAGCCTATAAGGGGCCCAAATAGCCTCATTAAAGTGCTAGAAAGATACCGGTTGCCACTACCACCCCCTGCTCATAAATAAATTTGGTCATTTGGGTTTTCAGGCATCCTGAACAAAAAGTTCACAGAATTCCAGGAAAAAGAAAGCGGTGTGTATCATTTCAATTGCAGTGTTATATACTAAACAATGTCTCTTACAGGCTGGACGCTCCAACAACTTTAAGCTCTAAATATAAGTATCAATAGGATCATAACCCTCTAAAAGCCTATTCATATCTGCCAGTACCAGGATAACCTGTAACGTCATGGGAGTTGCCGAACATCTGCAATCAATGTGGTGGAATTTTTAATTCATTTCATCCACAAATAACATGGGTTGAGGAAAAAAGTATGCGGAAATTTGGGATCTGTTTCTATTTAAATACTCAATATCTATTGAAAAAAAAAATATTCAAGGGTGACGATAAAGACGTATTTCATTTTTATGATTATGAATATTGCTACAATTTAGATGGTAGTCGCACTCACAGTCCTATTAACCATATTGGCAATGATTGTTGAGAATAAAAATAGGCTTTAGTATAAACTATGTTTTATTCTCCTGAGAATGACAGAGATGAAGCCAACATTGATCTCTGTATACCACCAACTCACAGTCAAATAGCGCCAGAACACACTTAACATATCCTACAACTTTTATTTATGTTCCAAAATTGTATCAAGATTATTTTCATTTCAATAATTTTTGAAAAGAAACTTCTTAAACGGCTTTCTGCTATTTGAACGACAATGGAGAGTGATTTGAAAAACGCGTCACGGGCAAATTTCGTTACTCGAGAGAGAAGAAAGATGTAACGTAAAGGAACAGAGAAAGACAGCTATTGATTGACACAAACCAAGGATTATAAGCGTCGAGAGGAGTGCCCATTATTGACAAGCGCCGATATTGACGCAAACCAAGGATTATAAGCGTAAGGAGGATTGCCTATTATTGACAAGCGTTATTGGAAAAATAAAATCATTTCTGGCGAATTTCGAGGTTTTCCGGATATCTCTGGACAGCACTCGGAATTTTTGAAATATCAAAGCAGCATAATAATGAGCACAAAGTTGCACTATACTTTTTTCTGATTCAACAGACATCGGGTCTCTTTCCGTAGGATTCCAATACAGGATTCGAATAGGATTCAAAATAGCTAGTATTCGAATGATACCCAAGTCTACCAAAGTACCAAGTGTTATCACAGGAGTTTATTCAAAACATGCCACATTAGTAACAATTATCAAACTTCAAAATTGTATAACAGGAGACTTTCTCATTGAAATGAAGCATTACGTTGATAGACTTGATACTGTTTACAATGCCAATCCCCATTAAGTATACATGCCCCAGATGTAAGGGTGAAACTGATATACCTAATCGACTTTGTTTGCCTTGCGAATTTTCACAATTTGTTGAACAAAAAAGGATACCATCTCATTATTTTGCAAAACCCGAACGTAGAACCTAAATTATGAAGTTGTAAATTTTCTGCTAAATAAAACTTTTGTTATTATATTTTTCTGCTTTTTATTTATGACCTCTAGACTAGGTTAGGCTATAATAATTTAAACAAAATTCAACGAGAGCATTGTGCTCAATATTAGGATAGGTCATCGAATACTATATTGTTAAGCTTTTTTAAGTCGACACTTTCCGTATGGGGAGCAAAAGAAGGAAGGATACGTTAAAAAACAGGTGTGAGATCAGGTGACCATTGACGTACAATCGTAGGGAGTCACACCAACTCATATTGGAGTATCAGCTAGGGGATTCTTATCTTGTCACAAGTCGCTATGGCTCGCTAGCTGTCATTCGATACCTATTTCGATATCGGATGGAGAGTGATTCATATGTATTATTGTCGAATTTCGTATCGACATCAAATAGACGGTGGTATGAAAAACGAGAGAAAAATCGACCTTCAAATTTGAATGATAGATGATAGATTATGTTTATTATTTTATAATTTATTTTTCGCTTCAATTCAAACTATTTTTACTTCCAAAGATTCCTTTCGCGTTGAAAATAATTTCAATTTTTAATTATTATGTTGCAACGAAATCTTAAGACAGCACCGTCAACAGCAAAACCTTCACTTTAGACGCACGACTCGTAGGGTAGGAGAAACTTAAATTTACATTTTTCTTCTCGTCTCTCAACTCCACACTCCCGTCTTCCTTATGTGAGAATGACCGCGTTCACCAGCACTCAACATGTTGAGTGATTAGTCAGCGGCTTTGTTGAAAAAGATGAAATATAACGAAGGATTACATACACAAACGACAAACATAAAACATAAACACAACACATGACACCACAACTTGTCACTTCAAAATAAAAAAGGATAGCCAATTATTCGAACAAAGATCAGCAAATCGAAAAGCCGAAACGGGACCTCTTACTTACGTCAGAGAGTCGATCCGAACTAGCATAAGAATCAGCAATTCGACATCGAATTGGTCTTAAGAATTCCGCAGGATAATAAATGATGGACTGTATACACATGCAATTTAATTCATTTTACCTACTTATCAATAACTGATAGACTGTGCCTGACTCATCCATATAATATTATAGGTCCTGCAAAATATTAATGAAACCGAACAAACACACTGCATACATAAAACGTCCATTTTATGTCATATTCACGTTCATACGTCCATATGACCTATTCACTGATCTCGAAAATAAATGGATAAACAAAGAACGCTACTAATGCTGATAATTCACGAGGTCAAAATCTAAACAAAAACAACTGACTGGGACAGCTGTGAGCATGCGCAGTAGATACATGTATTGTGCGTACACAAAATCTGGCCAATGAAAATGAAGGAATTTCGAAACTTAGAACAGTTGTTCGAAAGATAAGACATTGCGCAGGCGTAAGGCTGTTCCGTTGCACAACTGTTCGTAGAATATTGACCCCAAACTTTCGCACAAATTATGCAAATCAAGCCGTATGAATTGTTTATCCATTTATTTTTTAGATCAGTGGACCTATTCAGAACGTACATAAGACGTACATTTTAGTAAAAAAATTCATATTACGTACATTTACATCCACCATTTTGGTTTTATGTTAAAGTGTAAAATACAAACAGGTCACTGTTTATTTATTTAATTCCTCGTGTCTAAGTTTAACTTTGTTTGAATCTCTGTTAATCCTAGTAATTCAAATCATTGGCTTAGAAAATCGTGTGTTTATTTTAGTGGCAGGCAGACATAATAATTAAAAATTGATAAAAAAATTTCTTGCCTCGACTGGAATATAAACCCAGGACCCCTGAATTTCCAGTGCAACGCTCTAACCAACTAAGCTACCAGGAGCTGTTTCATTTCTACCTTTTCGAATGTCGATCAAATCTGGAACGCGAAATAAATGAAAAATAGTATAGAAGGACTAACCACACAGCGTTTTTATGCCTAGGGAGTTTATCGATACCGTGGGAAAAATCTAGATCGACGATGCATTTGATCTGAAATTTCGGGGTTTGACCCGAAGCAAACCCAAATTTTTGGGGAGTTTCCCGGAATTCGACCGCAGCTCCTTATCTCATGCTATCATCCTCAAAACACAGTTATCGTCCCGCCATCGAGCGTCATCTTCGTCGTCGTCTCGTCATCGATCGATTGCAAAAATTCTAGCCGGCGAATCGAGTCCTCAGACCATCACACCAAAATCCAGCACTGTAGACAAGGCACTAGATCCTTGAGTAATTATTGATAAAAAATGTTTGTAAGTAAAGTCTATACCAAGTCACTTGGACTAGCATAAAAACTAACTAAATCCCGGCATCCATCAGCTTTTTCTTTGTCAAACATGGGCGGCGTAATTTCAAAAAACAGTACTAAAATTAATAATCAATAGACAGTATGTCAATCAATCATGATCGGCAATGGCCAATCAGATCTATTGAGTCCACGTTTACTGGTATCGAACGTGTACATGGAGGATGAAGCCAATCAGATAATATACCTATCCATTCTTACTTGTCTGGCTTCCAACGGGTACGAGGATCAATCAGTATAAATTTTGCTATATTTTTCAATATGTGATGCAGTATATTGACCATACGTTTATTTTAGGCTTGGTCCAAGTAACTTCGTATAGACTATAAAACGTTCTAACTATACAGGTCCAGAGACAATTATAAGTGTGTAGACAGTTATACAGGTCCAGAGACAGGTCCGATACAGCTTTTCGAGACAGATCTGTCTACACAGACTGCTTTTCGAGACAGCTTTTCGAGACAGGTCTGTCTACATAGACTCCTTTTCGAGACAGGTCTGTCTACACAGACAGCTTTTCGAGACAGGTCTGTCTACACAGGCAGCTTTTCGAGACAGATCTGTCTACACAGACAGCTTTTCGAGACAGGTCTGTCTACACAGGCAGCTTTTCGAGACAGGTCTGTCTACACAGATAGCTTTTCGAGACAGGTTAGTAGTAACGGGGGCACCTGAGCCTGAGAAATTTTTCGGTACCGTGGAAAAATCTCTAAATCGGCGGCGCCTTTGATCTGAAACAGCTATACAGGTCTAGAGATAGGGTTGTATACACCTATACAGGGCTAGAGACAGGCCTGTATACAGCACTGGTAAGCAAGGGTTAGTTTGGGTTAGTTATAGGTTAGCATAGGACCCCCCACGTCGTTGGGTCAGTTACGAATCTTCCCTAACTGACCCAACGACGTGGGGGGTCCTATGCTAACCTATAACTAACCCAAACTAACCCTTGCTTACCAGTGCTGTATACAGGCCTGTCTCTAGCCCTGTATAGGTGTATACAACCCTATCTCTAGACCTGTATAGCTGTTTCAGATCAAAGGCGCCGCCGATTTAGAGATTTTTCCACGGTATCGAAAAATTTCTCAGGCTCAGGTGCCCCCGTTACTACTAACCTGTCTCGAAAAGCTATCTGTGTAGACAGACCTGTCTCGAAAAGCTGCCTGTGTAGACAGACCTGTCTCGAAAAGCTGTCTGTGTAGACAGATCTGTCTCGAAAAGCTGCCTGTGTAGACAGACCTGTCTCGAAAAGCTGTCTGTGTAGACAGACCTGTCTCGAAAAGGAGTCTATGTAGACAGACCTGTCTCGAAAAGCTGTCTCGAAAAGCAGTCTGTGTAGACAGATCTGTCTCGAAAAGCTGTATCGGACCTGTCTCTGGACCTGTATAACTGTCTACACACTTATAATTGTCTCTGGACCTGTATAGTTAGAACGTTTTATAGTCTATACGAAGTTACTTGGACCAAGCCTAAAATAAACGTATGGTCAATATACTGCATCACATATTGAAAAATATAGCAAAATTTATACTGATTGATCCTCGTACCCGTTGGAAGCCAGACAAGTAAGAATGGATAGGTATATTATCTGATTGGCTTCATCCTCCATGTACACGTTCGATACCAGTAAACGTGGACTCAATAGATCTGATTGGCCATTGCCGATCATGATTGATTGACATACTGTCTATTGATTATTAATTTTAGTACTGTTTTTTGAAATTACGCCGCCCATGTTTGACAAAGAAAAAGCTGATGGATGCCGGGATTTAGTTAGTTTTTATGCTAGTCCAAGTGACTTGGTATAGACTTTACTTACAAACATTTTTTATCAATAATTACTCAAGGATCTAGTGCCTTGTCTACAGTGCTGGATTTTGGTGTGATGGTCTGAGGACTCGATTCGCCGGCTAGAATTTTTGCAATCGATCGATGACGAGACGACGACGAAGATGACGCTCGATGGCGGGACGATAACTGTGTTTTGAGGATGATAGCATGAGATAAGGAGCTGCGGTCGAATTCCGGGAAACTCCCCAAAAATTTGGGTTTGCTTCGGGTCAAACCCCGAAATTTCAGATCAAATGCATCGTCGATCTAGATTTTTCCCACGGTATCGATAAACTCCCTAGGCATAAAAACGCTGTGTGGTTAGTCCTTCTATACTATTTTTCATTTATTTCGCGTTCCAGATTTGATCGACATTCGAAAAGGTAGAAATGAAACAGCTCCTGGTAGCTTAGTTGGTTAGAGCGTTGCACTGGAAATTCAGGGGTCCTGGGTTTATATTCCAGTCGAGGCAAGAAATTTTTTTATCAATTTTTAATTATTATGTCTGCCTGCCACTAAAATAAACACACGATTTTCTAAGCCAATGATTTGAATTACTAGGATTAACAGAGATTCAAACAAAGTTAAACTTAGACACGAGGAATTAAATAAATAAACAGTGACCTGTTTGTATTTTACACTTTAACATAAAACCAAAATGGGGGATGTAAATGTACGTAATATGAATTTTTTTACTAAAATGTACGTCTTATGTACGTTCTGAATAGGTCCACTGATCTAAAAAATAAATGGATAAACAATTCATACGGCTTGATTTGCATAATTTGTGCGAAAGTTTGGGGTCAATATTCTACGAACAGTTGTGCAACGGAACAGCCTTACGCCTGCGCAGTGTCTTATCTTTCGAACAACTGTTCTAAGTTTCGAAATTCCTTCATTTTCATTGGCCAGATTTTGTGTACGCACAATACATGTATCTACTGCGCATGCTCACAGCTGTCCCAGTCAGTTGTTTTTGTTTAGATTTTGACCTCGTGAATTATCAGCATTAGTAGCGTTCTTTGTTTATCCATTTATTTTCGAGATCAGTGAATAGGTCATATGGACGTATGAACGTGAATATGACATAAAATGGACGTTTTATGTATGCAGTGTGTTTGTTCGGTTTCATTAATATTTTGCAGGACCTATAATATTATATGGATGAGTCAGGCACAGTCTATCAGTTATTGATAAGTAGGTAAAATGAATTAAATTGCATGTGTATACAGTCCATCATTTATTATCCTGCGGAATTCTTAAGACCAATTCGATGTCGAATTGCTGATTCTTATGCTAGTTCGGATCGACTCTCTGACGTAAGTAAGAGGTCCCGTTTCGGCTTTTCGATTTGCTGATCTTTGTTCGAATAATTGGCTATCCTTTTTTATTTTGAAGTGACAAGTTGTGGTGTCATGTGTTGTGTTTATGTTTTATGTTTGTCGTTTGTGTATGTAATCCTTCGTTATATTTCATCTTTTTCAACAAAGCCGCTGACTAATCACTCAACATGTTGAGTGCTGGTGAACGCGGTCATTCTCACATAAGGAAGACGGGAGTGTGGAGTTGAGAGACGAGAAGAAAAATGTAAATTTAAGTTTCTCCTACCCTACGAGTCGTGCGTCTAAAGTGAAGGTTTTGCTGTTGACGGTGCTGTCTTAAGATTTCGTTGCAACATAATAATTAAAAATTGAAATTATTTTCAACGCGAAAGGAATCTTTGGAAGTAAAAATAGTTTGAATTGAAGCGAAAAATAAATTATAAAATAATAAACATAATCTATCATCTATCATTCAAATTTGAAGGTCGATTTTTCTCTCGTTTTTCATACCACCGTCTATTTGATGTCGATACGAAATTCGACAATAATACATATGAATCACTCTCCATCCGATATCGAAATAGGTATCGAATGACAGCTAGCGAGCCATAGCGACTTGTGACAAGATAAGAATCCCCTAGCTGATACTCCAATATGAGTTGGTGTGACTCCCTACGATTGTACGTCAATGGTCACCTGATCTCACACCTGTTTTTTAACGTATCCTTCCTTCTTTTGCTCCCCATACGGAAAGTGTCGACTTAAAAAAGCTTAACAATATAGTATTCGATGACCTATCCTAATATTGAGCACAATGCTCTCGTTGAATTTTGTTTAAATTATTATAGCCTAACCTAGTCTAGAGGTCATAAATAAAAAGCAGAAAAATATAATAACAAAAGTTTTATTTAGCAGAAAATTTACAACTTCATAATTTAGGTTCTACGTTCGGGTTTTGCAAAATAATGAGATGGTATCCTTTTTTGTTCAACAAATTGTGAAAATTCGCAAGGCAAACAAAGTCGATTAGGTATATCAGTTTCACCCTTACATCTGGGGCATGTATACTTAATGGGGATTGGCATTGTAAACAGTATCAAGTCTATCAACGTAATGCTTCATTTCAATGAGAAAGTCTCCTGTTATACAATTTTGAAGTTTGATAATTGTTACTAATGTGGCATGTTTTGAATAAACTCCTGTGATAACACTTGGTACTTTGGTAGACTTGGGTATCATTCGAATACTAGCTATTTTGAATCCTATTCGAATCCTGTATTGGAATCCTACGGAAAGAGACCCGATGTCTGTTGAATCAGAAAAAAGTATAGTGCAACTTTGTGCTCATTATTATGCTGCTTTGATATTTCAAAAATTCCGAGTGCTGTCCAGAGATATCCGGAAAACCTCGAAATTCGCCAGAAATGATTTTATTTTTCCAATAACGCTTGTCAATAATAGGCAATCCTCCTTACGCTTATAATCCTTGGTTTGCGTCAATATCGGCGCTTGTCAATAATGGGCACTCCTCTCGACGCTTATAATCCTTGGTTTGTGTCAATCAATAGCTGTCTTTCTCTGTTCCTTTACGTTACATCTTTCTTCTCTCTCGAGTAACGAAATTTGCCCGTGACGCGTTTTTCAAATCACTCTCCATTGTCGTTCAAATAGCAGAAAGCCGTTTAAGAAGTTTCTTTTCAAAAATTATTGAAATGAAAATAATGTTGATACAATTTTGGAACATAAATAAAAGTTGTAGGATATGTTAAGTGTGTGCTGGCGCTATTTGACTGTGAGTTGGTGGTATACAGAGATCAATGTTGGCTTCATCTCTGTCATTCTCAGGAGAATAAAACATAGTTTATACTAAAGCTTATTTTTATTCTCAACAATCATTGCCAATATGGTTAATAGGACTGTGAGTGCGACTACCATCTAAATTGTAGCAATATTCATAATCATAAAAATGAAATACGTCTTTATCGTCACCCTTGAATATTTTTTTTTTCAATAGATATTGAGTATTTAAATAGAAACAGATCCCAAATTTCCGCATACTTTTTTCCTCAACCCATGTTATTTGTGGATGAAATGAATTAAAAATTCCACCACATTGATTGCAGATGTTCGGCAACTCCCATGACGTTACAGGTTATCCTGGTACTGGCAGATATGAATAGGCTTTTAGAGGGTTATGATCCTATTGATACTTATATTTAGAGCTTAAAGTTGTTGGAGCGTCCAGCCTGTAAGAGACATTGTTTAGTATATAACACTGCAATTGAAATGATACACACCGCTTTCTTTTTCCTGGAATTCTGTGAACTTTTTGTTCAGGATGCCTGAAAACCCAAATGACCAAATTTATTTATGAGCAGGGGGTGGTAGTGGCAACCGGTATCTTTCTAGCACTTTAATGAGGCTATTTGGGCCCCTTATAGGCTACTTCCAGTTTCAACTTGAAAGTGGTTGTGTCATATTTTAGTCCTCTATTATGTTATTCCATAGTTACCGTGATTTGTTGAAGGAAAAACCAGTTCTAAAACCCCTTCTTCTCGTTTACGTGTACGCATGTTTGCTGAATTCGGTGGGTCGGTTGCTCAAGAATGTGCGAAGTTAGTTTTCTCATATCCTTGCGCTATTTAACTGTTTGCTCTAAATTATTTTTTCGCATACGCATTTTCTGCTATCCTGGTAATTGTGTCATAAAATCATTCAGTCCTCCGTCCGTCCTAATACTGGATAGGTATGCCACAGCTAATTTCAAAACGTGCTTCACGCTGATAGGGTCCTGCTTTGATGAAAGCCGCTATGTTTCAATTCGGTTCTTGAAAGATGTTTTGACAAGACTAACGTCTTCCTCCTGCTTCACCAGGTGTTGGCTCGGTGCTAGAGACACCGAAGATGACCAACCCATTGATTTATCGGTGCCTCCAAATCGCAATTCTCACACCACCGGCATGTGGCTGATATTGAAAGTCCTGAAAATAATTGAATTAAATTTAAAAAATTCGATTAATGTCAACTTACCAGCAAAAGTCTAGCTTGCTTCATCATGGGGGCGGCGGGATCTCCAGCCTTTCGTTTGGAGGCTCTCTTGGGGCTGGGTGTTTGGGTGGTGTTGGATAGCCCCCTCTGCTTTAAAAATCCCACCACATTGGTTACAGATCCTGGAAGATGTTTAGCAATCCCATGACGTTTCAGGTTATCTCCTTCCTGGTGAACCATTTTGTACACAAAATTAAAAATTCGCTGTTTATGGAGGTTTGTTTTAAAATAAATGAAAAAATAAAACCAGTTTAAATTGGTTAAAGAACCTACCTAAATTTTAGAAAAAGAAATTTGAGTTTTGTGCAAATGTAAGTGTAAAAGTAAATTCAAGTTGCTCCGAAAAAAACTATTGGAATTAAATTAAAAAATAGGTACTCAGGGTTGTCTGTATTTTTAAAAAACAAACAATATGTTTATGTGTTAAGGAAAATAAAAATAATTCAATAATCGAGGTTTGTGTTAATTCAAAATATGTCTCAGGGCATGATTTATCCTACATCACTTAGATATTTAAAAATAGTACTTACAGTTTTTCGAAACCGACACTTATCGCACAAGAAACTAAACTTTGAAAATCCAGGTTCAAAGTACTGGTACTGGATGCTGCGTTTTTTGTACAAAGAATAAAAATTGAATCCTCATCTTTTACAGGTAACAATGTATCCACTTAAATTTTGTATTGCATAGGGTTATTGGCTCATAAAATGTCAACGATGCTAATTTAAATCTATTCTTTTAAATTTTGATAAATCGATTGAATTTGTCACCTTTTTTAAAATAAAAATGGACATATCAAATATCTAACTTAATAATTACGCCTTAAACTAAAAAATTATCTTTAAAATGTGTTGTTGTTTTTCTCGGGCGGCTTCTGCGAATGGTCCTGATATTTTTCAGATAAAAAAACTGCCGAATAAGCGTTTACATTTGACGGTGCTTTTGTATGTGATATCAAAGTTTAAATCGGATTTTATAATAACAAGCTTCTTTCAGTTTGCTCAAACTCGTCACCAGTGAAAAATATAAAATTATTGCACAACAATTATCATTTTAACCAAGTAAGTAAATATCTTATATACTAATATCAATCAACAACAAGACCTGTTTTTTTATAGCAAAGGATTAAAAACACTGAGAAAATTACAAGACCTGAAGCCTCATAGAAAGTGAAATTCCCAATATTTTGGTAGCGTTTTTTGTATGTGATTACTTCGAAGTTTAAATCGGATTTTATAATAACTAAGCTCTTTTAGTCTTGTTTGAGACTCGTCAACAACAATTAAATTATTGCACAACAATTATCATTTTAACCAAGTAAGTGAATATCTTATATACTTACTAATATCGATACAATTATGAATATTTTAGATATGGATTTGAAATCAATCAACAAGGCCTGTCTTTTTATAACAAAGGATCAAAAACACTGAGAAAATTATAAGACCTGGTATAAAGTGAAAGTTCCCAATATTTTCTACGATAGAGACCTCAAAATAATTGCAAATCTTTACTGGAACCAATAAACTATACAAATTAAGGTAGATCATAAAACTATTGTACAGAAATTATTATTTTAACCTAGTAAGTAAATATCTTATATACTTAGGTAATCGATACAATTGTGGCATATTTTTAGCTATGGATTTGAAATACTCGTTGAATTTGACGACAACGCAGTGTTTCTCCCAAGACGTACCACCAAAATGATTAGATCATTAAGCAGTTTATTGATGGAAAATATTCGCTTTTTGAAATTGTTGTCTTAAAAAATGTATGTTTTTAATAAAAAAAACGAGGCCCCTTTCCCATCAAATGTTGGTTCCAACCAAGGATAATACACACTACTACTACAGGATAGCCTATCCTCATAAGGCCTGTGTGGAACAAATCCACTCTCTCCCCAACGTTAAATCACCAGTTGTGACGTAAGCAGCATGTTATTTCTCACCTTGACGTAGGTTGTTTAAACAGCTGATGGCTTAGTTATGGCGTCGTAAATGGTAACACACGAGGTCAATAAGCAATCCTGTAGGTGTGTTTCATCCTTGAGTTCGAACACCCTCTACCAGGTACAACATGAAGCTAGCTGCTGGACCCTCATAGTTACGTCACCACCACAGCATCCTGTTATAAGACACATCAAACTTGACACATGTACTCTAAATGGCGCCACGGACGTGACCCAGGTCGCTATGACGTCATCACAGAACCCGAACCATGAATCGAACTTTGCACTATGTACTCTAAATGGCGCCACGGACCCGCACTGACGTAACCCACGTGACCCAGGTCGCTATGACGTCATCACAGAACCATGAAACGAACTTCGCACTATGTACTCTAAATGGCGCCACGAACGTGACCCAGGTCGCTATGACGTCATCACAGAACCTGAACCCTGAATCAAACTTTGCACTATGTACTCTAAATGACTCCACGGACGTGACCCAGGTCGCTATGACGTCATCACAGAACCCGAATCCTGAATCAAACTTTGCACTATGTACTCTAAATGACTCCACGGACGTGACCCAGGTCGCTATGACGTCATCACAGAACCCGGAACGACTCAAAACTCCCGCTATGACGTCATGACGTTTGACAGGTGACGTTTGACAGGTGACGTTTGACAGATGACGTTTGACAGGTGACGGTTGACAAAATGGCGGGAAAACATTTCCCCCCACCCCTTTTTCTGGTACCCATATTAAAATCCGGGGGCCCCTTTTTGGGGGGCGCAGCCCTGCGGGCCCCCTTTTTGGGGGGCGGAGCCCTGCGGGAGCAGGTCCCATGGCGCCATCTGTCAACAAGATGGGGCCATGGCGGCGCATCCACCTTCGTGTCAACGACGGCGCATCCACCACGTGTCAAGAATGAAAGATTGAGGTTATGGTCGGAATTTGGTCCTAGAACCCCCTTTGATTATCTACTAACCAACAGCCCTGTTCGGATTTTAATTGAAGTTATAGCTCGGAATACGGCAGAAAAAAAAAATTAAAATTAACGGTACATACCAGCAGAATATTCACTGGCACAAAATTAATTACAGGAACTCAAAAAAAAAGAAAAACGGTTTAAAGCACTTTTGCGTATTTAAATAATTTTTCGGACTTCTAGTCTAGTCGGGGGTCGGTCAGCTAGTTCCTCTTCGACGAAATCTTTTCCGGCTCGCTGGGTTCGGTCCCCACTTTGGTGGTAAAGTAGTAGGGCGGCTGGGCGACGCGGACGCCTGTTGGGGCATAGAGCTTGTCCATCATGTGTTTGGCCTAGAGGGAGTTCGCAATGTGTTCGCGTTCGGTGGGTGAACGGAAAATTTCTGTAACTTCGTTACACTACTAACGATAAATTTCAAAAAATCTTGGACAATAATTTGCAGTGGCAGACCCAGGGGGGGGATTATGAAAACCTGAAACCTAACAAATTAGAGTAGAAAATTTTGAAAATAAATACCCTAATATAGTTATCTTTTTTTTTTGGTATCTGTAGTGCTTGGTTTAATTAAAATATCAATTGAAGCCAGGCAACAGAAGTTTTTGGATTTTCCTTTCTTATTATTTCCTTGATCCACTTTTTTATAAGCACTATGATGGCATACAAAAAAATATCTAAAAAATGTATTTTCCAAAGTCTATTCGCATCCAAGAAGATTCTACGTCAATGAATTGACATTGAACACAAACCTGCATTTGAATCTGTTATAAATATTTTTCGCTGACTTCACATTTCAATTCGTGTATGTTATATCACTATACTCTTCTATCCACTGCTTTATATCGTTTTCCTCCAAAATGTTGGCTCGGTAAATTTGCTCACCACATTAAGTGTTTAAATGATCCAGGAAAACTCATCTTGCATGTTTAAGGTGGTTTAAGCACAAGAACGCATGAAGCAACGGCGAAATAAACCGCATCCGCCGCAAAATTGTAGCTTAGAGGAACACGAAGGAGGCGGACAGCTGATTTAATATAAAAACCGCGCCAAACGCATGGCAACATTCGGACCTGATACTCAGCACTGTTTAACATTTTGACCTTAGATTCGGCACTCCACATGGCTGTTGCTAATGGACCATTCTGCCCTGAGGCTCAGCACCGTTCAACATTCAAGTACCGATTTCGGCACTCCGCATCAATTGGCGGTCCGAATTCAAACGGACCAATGAAATATGCCCAGGTGCCGAATCCTATACCAGAATGTTTAGATGCGGCCCGGCATCGTACATCGCAATTCGCAGTCATGTAAAGGTTCATTTCCACCAAGCGCGCAAAACGATTGCAAAGGACCCAGCACACCTCGTATGGGTATTTGGTTTTTTGTCAAACTCAATGAAATTTTGATACGCGTTCAATGTACCTGTTAGACCATGACTTCCTGATAAAAAGTTCTCATGGGCCCGAACCAATCCTATGATTAAGCTCAATTTATAAACTCGCCGTCGGGATTCCGTTTACGTCGGCCTCGCTGGTTACCGTAGTCTCCATGCTGACGGCGAACTGTCTGAGGCCGACGACGAGTATAAACGATATCTTATGGGATTTCTAATATTCAATTGGTAACCGCGTTCTCGACGCAAACGCAAACGGAATCTCGACGGCGAGTTTATAAATTGGGCTTTAGTTTTTGAGATACGAGTACTTTAATGTCCAAGAAACGTACACATATCAGCTCTGTTGTGGTTCGAAAAAGGTACGGTTCTAGAACGATTCAAAAGAATCACAGAATTCATCAATCAACAAAACGACAACGGCTCTGCTATCATAAATTTCAATTATAAATTGTGCGATTGTTTTGAAATGTTCTAGAACCGCCTTTTTTTTCGAACCAAAACAAAGCTTTTATATGCATTTATCGTTAATACAACATCATACAACCTAATAACATACCAGGATAGACAGGTATCCTCACGCTCAGGTGATAGGTAGGTGTAAAAAAATGCATTTCTTGGACATTAAACTACCTGTATCTCAAAAAATAGTCATAGGATTGGTTCGGGGCGTTCGAGCCCATGAGAAGTTTTTATCAGGAAGTCAAGGTCTAACAACATATATCAAAATTTTATTGAGTTTGACAGAAAACCAAATACCCATAAGAGGTGTGCTGGGTCCTTTGCGAATGATCAGCAATGTTGAGAACAAATCAAATTTATTTGATTGGTGGAGATGAAATTTAGAATGTTTGCAACTATGTGGGAAAATCTCTCTTAAATACACATGATTATGAAAACAGTGGCGGCGACAATAGCTTTTTTTCGCGCAGCTATTTTGTTGCGAGCGTTCGTTTTAATTGTTTTTTGATGGAAATCACTTACAAAAAGTTATTTTTTGAAGGTTCAAAATAAACGTTTTTGGGCGTGACATCCGAAAAAAAATTCTTCCTATGGCGGCCAGCCTATGCAGCGCCTGCCTACGACGAGCCTTCATCATTATGAAACCCCCCCCCCCCCAAATAAAAAACCTGGGTGCGCCACTGGTAGTGAATGTGGAATATTTATGACTGGGAAAAAAAGTGTACTTGTATTTTTCATTGATCTTGTGAACGCAGCCAAAAATTTTTGCGAGACTCAAATATTCTTGTTTTGTATCACCAAGAAAACAAACTATCAGGTTTCTGCCGTTCGTCCATATTAAGGATTTCAAAAGTGCACAAATTTCATCCATACGAAATTGAATTAGTACAAGAACTGAATGAGGATGATTCTGATAGAAATAGAAGCCTGCCGTTTTGTGAAGAACTATGCCAGCATCTAATCCAAGATCCGGACTTAAGCAGGCCCTTGATGTATCAATAGGTACTTTCAGTTAGACAAACCTGTTAACGCTAACCTAGAATTTGACATGTGTGCATGCGCAGTTACGTTTTACTAAAGATAGCGTGTTATGTTTCACGCTAACAGAGACAAGACAAGTTTAAGTTGGACAGAACACGTTAACGCTAACGTTGGATTTGACAAGTACGAATGCGCAGTTACGTTTCACTAAAGATAGCGTGTTACGTGTCACGTTATTTAGCGGGTTTTTGCGTGTACCTTATATCGGGTCTTCAAAAAAAAAAACCCAATCAAAGATTGCTATGGGTTTTTAAATGTATGTCTTAGCAATATTTTTCTTTAATTTTGTCAATGAACTTTAATGTCAAAATGTCATGTCAGAAATCCTGACCAATAAAGAAACAATAATGCGACGTACTTTTTCATAATCAAAGCAGTCTTTGATTTTTTTTTTTTGAAGACCCGATACGTACACGTACGCTAAACGAAGTGCGCTCGAAAGCCAGAGTAGTTTTCTCGCGGGGAAAATTTCGAACTTTTTCAAACCACGTTCAATAGTTCAATGTGATGTCTCTGGTTCAATGCGAGAATGAATATACATATATATAGTTCCGAACCTAATTGAATCGGGTCCGGGATCGGCAGTTTCCGAATGCATTTAAACCCCAAAAAAAAGATGACGTGAAATTCAAAATACAAAAAATAATTTTTAATTTGTTCTGTTCTCATTGTTCTGTTCACTTTGTTCCTTTTAAAATCATATCTGCATATTCAAATCTGAAATGCTGCTTAGCTTCTCATTCCTTCTAAGGAGAAGCGACCATATAAATTCTATCTAGGTACCCTGAATTATTGTACATCACTTCCACAAGTCATCGTCAGAATTCTGAATCTAAGCAAAATCCAAGATAGGTATCATCCGATTGAGACCAACAATTAGGACCTACACGTACACCATACACCTATCAAAATTGAACCTGTTCATGAAATAGTTGACAATTTTATTTAAATCAGAGTGGACAACCGTGAAATTGAAAATCGTTGACTTTTGGAAGACTCGCAAATACAGAAGTTGCCAATTTTTCAGTTGAAATGCGCCTTTATGGGGCAAGTTACCTGTCAAATCCTACGTAAGCGTTAACGTGTTTTGTCTAACTTAAAGTACAGTGGGAATCATTGCAATTGGCACATATTCTTTTAAAATCCCTCGTATTAAGTCAAAATTCTAACCAATAAATCTATTTAGTGCAGTGGTGTACGTGATATTTTGACCCCTGTCAACCCATTTTCTCTTTAAATTCATGATTGAGCTACTGCCAGAACCTAGGGCTAAGGCAACTGCCGGAATTCTCTCACCTTGTGTATCATTTCAATTGACCCTTGCCTTTTGGTCATTATTATTAAGCATATGGTAAACCATTTTAGCGAACAAATATATTTTTTCTTTAACAGTTTAATAAAAATATTATGTTATCACTGATTTATCCATCTGACACGATTTCGACATTACCTGTGTACCAAAGAAGTGAATTTTCGACACATTAGGGGGGATGTTTATGAGGTGTGTGCCAATTGCAATGATTCTCACTGTACCTATTCTCTGTTATTTTAACACCAACGTTAAGTTATCTGTCACTGTTTATTCTATACGTCAAAATAGAGACAGCAATAGATGTTGAGCCATAACACAGCCGTTAAAATAACAGGACCGGATACATCATAGGCCTGATTATGTGTTATTATCCACCATTAGCTTCTCTTTTTTTTTTTTTTTTACGGATATGCGCACTCGCAAGGAAATGTCCTATCACGCTCGAGAAGCGGCAAGTGCGCGGAAATGTCGGTGTATGTTGGTCTTGAAACGGTTCAGGTTGTAACCTGCAGGGAAAACCGTCGCAGGGAGTTTATTCCACAGCGATGCTGTTCTCCAGAGATATGAATTCTGATATAATGAGGTTCTTGGTGCCTCTAGTTTGACAGTAAATTCATGGTTACCGTCTGTTTGACGGGTTCGCCTGGTAGGTGCTACTCTCGGTGGAATCATACGTGCCAACTCTTCAGAGCATTTTCCGTGATAGTACCTGTAGAAGAGAGATAAATCGCCCACAGATCTGCGATGTTCGAGACCATCCAAGTTACGAGTAAGTGCGGGGTCATTGATCAGCTTGATAGCTCGTTTTTGCACGGTATTCAAAAGCATTAAGGTATGTTTGGGTGCTGCACTCCATATATGTGAGCAGTACTCCATAGTTGGTCGAATCTGGGCTTTGTAGAGTGTCAGCAATTGGCTTGGAGTGTACAGATGTCTTGTACGAAATAGCACCCCCAGCTTTTGGGAGGCTCTTTTAGCAATATCTGCCACGTGACTGTGCCAAGACATGTTGGTCTCTGCAGTAACCCCCAAGATGTTCAACTGGCTCTGTAATGTGACAGCACTTCCAGATAGCATGATGTTTGGCTCACCGGTGCTGGTCTTTTTTGAAAACAGAGCTGCTTGGGTTTTCTGCGCGTTGAACTGTACAAGGTTTTTGTTACCCCAGTCCTCTATTATCTCCAGGTCGTTATTTATCTGCGATATTTGAGTTAGTCTAAGATGATGGAATTCACGTGCGGAAAGACCTGTGGGTGGTATGAGTGAGGAGACTACATTGCCATCGTCTGCAAAGCAATAAAGTGGATTTACTGTTTTATCTATGAGGTCATTTATGTAAATCAGGAAAAGAGTTGGCGAAAGGATTGCTCCCTGTGGCACACCAGCATTTATTTGGTAAGAGTTGGAGTTCTGGCCATCCAGTGCAACATAAATGGATCTGTCCTTTAGGTAACTTTCAAACCAAGTGCAAAGTTTCGGCGATAATCCCATTGCTTTGAGCTTGTTGAGCAGATTTTCATGCCAAACTTTGTCGAATGCTTTAGATATATCTAAGGCAATTGTTCTTGTTTCACCCCGCAACTCAATCGCTTTTTGCCATAAGTGAGTGACGTATGTAAGTAAATCGCCAGTTGACCTATATTTTCGAAATCCGTATTGCTTATCGTTGATAATTTTGTACTTTTCCAAGTACTTGGTTAGGTGATTGTTCACAACTCTTTCCATTACTTTTGATATCACCGGAAGTAGAGCAATTGGTCTATAGTTTAACGGATCTGTCTTTTTTCCTTTCTTTGGAATGGGTTGTACTGCGGCAGACTTCCATGATGATGGATATACTCCTTGCCTGTAAGACAAATTGAATAATTTTGCGAAAGTTGGAGTGAGTTCGTTGGCGCAATTTTTGAGTACTATTGCGGGATTGCCATCCGGACCCATTGCTTTGTTTGTATCCAGCTTTTTTAGGGATTTTCGTATTTCTCTGTGACAAAAGGGTACCTCTGGCATACTATGGGAAACCCTTTCAATGAACGGTGGAGTTTTTCCGTTTGGCACTGTTAGGTTGGAGTTGGAGGAAAACATTTGGGCAAGCATATTGGCTTTTTCCTCTGATGTTGTGGCTAAGTGATTATTTTTATCTGTAAGTGGTGGTATGGATGACTTGGTGAAGTTAGATCCAACAGCTTTTGCAAGAGACCAAAAAGACCTAGAACTACTTGGACAATTCAGCAACCTGTTTTTTATTCTTTGATTGTATGTTTCTTTAGCGGAGTCAATAGTAATTTTGCAACTATTTCTGGCTTTTATAAATTCTGTGTGGTTTTGAGCGGTTTGTTGTCGTTTCCAAAGGTTATATGCTCTGTGTTTTTTCTGTACAGCCGTTTGACACTGGCTGTTGAACCAAGGTTTTGCATTAGCTCTACGTTTAGTTGTATGTGGGATATATGCGTCCATTCCAGATAAGATTACTTGTGTTATTTCATTACAGCAAATAGTGGGATCAGCTGTTTTAAAGCAAACCTCTTGCCATGGAAAATCCAGGTAATACTGTTTTAGGTCATTCCATTTTGCCGATTTATAGTGCCACATTTTACGAGGAAGTGGTTGTAGGCTTGGTGGGATGAGCATTTCGCACTTTGTTATTATAAGTTTATGATCGGACGAACCAAGTGGAGCATCTACTTTGAATTGTGTACGAGTCAGGATTGGTGGTTAGGAACAAGTCTAAAAGCGCTGCTCTGATCTCAAATAGTACTTTAAATAATCATAAATGACCTTATTGGGATGACACTAACCCACATTTATTCCTTGAGAAAATTAACGTCTGATGTGGCATCTTAAGAAATCATATTGTAGGACCACTTTTTATCTCTGGAAATTTACTTGGCGAAGTGCACCTAAAGACCTAAACATGCTTGACTATGCAATTAATCCTTTGATAAGAGAAATAATAGAAGATGACCAAAATCATAATGTTAATCAGCTTCATTTCCAGCAAGATGGAGCGCCTCCGCTCTACGTTGCTGTTGTAAGAGAATTAAATTTCCGTTTCCATTGACGGTGGAGAAAGCTGCCAATTGAATGGCCTGCCAAGTCACCCGATTTTACCCCATCGGACCATTTTCTGTGGGGCTTGAAAAAGAAATAGTTTGCTACGCAGCTAATTTCTATGAGAGTTCATTGATAGCGAGTATTAGCTGAGTGAAGACCTGAAGTTTCAAAGACCATTGGTCAGAGATGTTTTAATTACGTAATTCCTAAAATTCATGGAAGACTTTCGCCATTTATTCAAAATTTTAAAAATAAATTAAAGACATATCTTTTGACTGGTACCTATAACATTAACAAATTGTCATTAAGAAATTCGTCAACTGGGTAATAAGCCTTTATTAGTACCTAACATCTTTCTTATTTGGACTTTAAACTTGTTGATGTTTGAAATCTGCGTCATTTTAGACGGCAACCTATTGAAAATCCTTCTGCATACACCTTGAAATTATTTTTGAGTTTTCGATTGCTCGCTATGCTGGCTAAACCTCGAAGAGAGGATCCTCGGGAGAGCAAATCCATCAAAAACGTGAAAAACCTTTTTCAAATATATCACCTTCTTGTTCAAAATATTTTTGAGTCTGCGATTGCTCGCTCTGCTTGCCGGTGAATCCACCAAAAACGTGAAAAACCTTAATTAAATAGGTATAACCACTTGAAATTTTAAATATTTTTGAGCCTCTGGATTGCTCGCTCCGCTCGCCAAACTTCAAGAGAAGATTCTCGGATGCTTAAATCTTAAATCCACCAAAAACATGGAAAACCTTTTTCAAATATATCACACATCGAAAGTAAATGCACATATATATGCACAATAGGTAGGCGACGGATTCTTGAATTAATATGAACCTACCGGTAGGCTCAGGATTCTTTTTGCAACCAGTACCTACCGATAGGCGTTATATCATGTGGCAATTGAGGACCTACCATAATGTTTGAGCGTTATACTTACGGTAGGCACGCAATCAATGAAACAAATGGGACCTACCGGTAGGCGCAGAATTCACTCCCTTAAGGTATTCTTATTTTCACCCTTTTGGTCTCTATTATTGGAGTATTTATATTGCTTTTACTTAATAAATAATAGTATATAGGGCTAAATTTTAAATTTTATACTGTTTATCATTTCTTCATTTTCTGATAATTTATACAGGGTGTCCCAGAAAAAACAGTCCACCCTGAAAATCTTCGAAAATAAATTCTCTAGCGGAAAACGGCCGGTCACGTCAAATTTAATATTAAGGAGGTATGTTATGACATAAACCAGCGTTTCTCTCTCTTCAGAGCCACTCGATGATTTTTTTTAAATAGGGAGTGGGGTTGAGTGATACCTTGATTAGAAGGTAATTTTATCCTCTAGGTACATGACCCTGTTTTTGTTATTTATCTGTTTTGGTTCGTTCTTGAGAAATATGGAAGATCGAGTCTGAATATTAATTCAGATCATTAATTGTATCAAAGAAAATAAAAAGTTTACAATTTTTTTATTAAATGTTAAAAAAAGATCGGGAGATCTAGTAGGCTATCCTACGATACCTACTTCTCCGACCAATCCATCGTCTAGGAAATTCTTTATTCAAAAAATAACTGACGGGAGCAGTGTAATGTGGAGGTGCCCCATCTTGCTGAAATATCAATTAACTTTCTAGAAGGTCGTCATCTTGTTCAAGTAATTCAGTTTGTTGCAGACCTACTAGATCTCCCGTTCTTACGCCTTTGGATTTTTTCTTATGGGGACATCTAAAAACCAATTGTATTTCTGTACATACATGTACAAAATATTTGCAAAGGTAGCAGTGCTGAGAGGCTGAAAAGCCGAAACGACTCCCCCGCAATCTACATAGAGGTCAATGGAGAATATTCTCAACATTCAATTAAATAAATTTTCTTCAATAAAATTATTATTCACTCAACTCAACCCATCTTCCCATTTAAAAAAATTCATGGGGTGGTTCTAGATGAGTAGGGGGATGAAGGGAGAGAAGCGCAGGTATATGTTATAACACGCCCCTAAATATTAAATTTGACATGTCCGGCCGCTTTCAGCTAGAGAATTTATTTTCAAAGATTTTCATGGTGAACAATTTTCCCTGCAAGGACACCCTGTATAATGATTTACATTTACTAACCTATTATTGTCCCCATAGACGAGAAATTTTCTCTTGTGGGGTGCCTGTATTTGTTGTTAAGTAAAAAAATTGAATGTATAGTACATATTTTTTTCTTTGAAATAATATATAGGTACTATACCTATACTAGCGGACCCGGCGAACTTCCTACCGCCTCAGAATTAATCAATGTTGCGTTAACGCATTACGCATGTTGTTTTATTCAACTGTTGAAGCAACGTTGGCAGCGTTGAGCATCTAATCGTTGTTAAATTCAACAAAAGAACAGTCGATGCTCTATCTTAAGTGCTGTTTTTTCCATCGGCGTTTTACGATGGCTACGTTGGAGCCACCAAGCCAACGTTGTAACGACATGGTTTTTAGCAGTGTTGACTGTTTTATGGCATTCAGATTTCAAGTAGAGATTAGAATAAAGTTGAATGGAATAAAAAGTTTTTAATTATACCTACCAACCAAGTGGAGATTGCATTGACCTATGAAAACTTTGAATTTACTACGTTTGTGTCTGAATGTTTATTAAAAGTTTTCTACCCGTTGTTTTATCCATCAACTCACCGGCACAACAAACCAACAGAAATTCTCTGATGACCAACAGCCAGACAAGGTTGCTAACAGAACGGTGGATAAAACGACATGCGTATTAGTCTAATCAATGATCAAATTCAGTTTTTTAAGAAGATAAAATGAATACTTGAAATGAATTTGTTCAATAAATGTACAAAAATCAAAATTGAACAAAACGCGCATCGCAATCTGACGCGGCAAACTTGGTATCGGTTATAAGAGATGGCGCCGTATGCATATTTAGTGTACAGTGACTCGATAAACCTTTACAAACAGTGGCGACAATGGACGAAAATTTTGCGACAACATGGCTGTCATCCATATTGTTGCAAAATTAAAGGTTTATCGAGTCACTGTAATTTAGTGAATTTTCTTCATAAATTTGTTTTTCTTGATGGAGGCTTATCGCCGGAGGCTAATCGCCGGAGGCTAATCGCCGGAGGCTAATCGCCGGAGGCTAATCGCCGGAGGCTAATCGCCGAAGGCTAATCGCCGGAGGCTAATCGCCGGAGGCTAATCTCCGGAGGCTAATCGCCGAAGGCTAATCGCCGAAGGCTAATCGCCGGAGGCTAATCGCTGGAGGCTAATCGCCGGAGATTAATAGCCGGAGGCTAATCGCCGGAGGCTAATCGCCGGAGGCTAATCGCCGGAGGCTAATCGCCGGAGGCTAATCGCCGGAGGCTAATCGCCGGAGGCTAATCGCCGGAGGCTAATCGCCGGAGGCTAATCGCCGGAGGCTAATCGCCGGAGGCTAATCGCCGGAGGCTAATCGCCGGAGGCTAATCGCCGGAGGCTAATCGCCGGAGGCTAATCGCCGGAGGCTAATCGCCGGAGGCTAATCGCCGGAGGCTAATCGCCGGAGGCTAATCGCCGGAGGCTAATCGCCGGAGGCTAATCGCCGGAGGCTAATCGCCGGAGGCTAATCGCCGGAGGCTAATCGCCGGAGGCTAATCGCCGGAGGCTAATCGCCGGAGGCTAATCGCCGGAGGCTAATCGCCGGAGGCTAATCGCCGGAGGCTAATCGCCGGAGGCTAATCGCCGGAGGCTAATCGCCGGAGGCTAATCGCCGGAGGCTAATCGCCGGAGGCTAATCGCCGGAGGCTAATCGCCGGAGGCTAATCGCCGGAGTTACCAGCATCATCTTCTTCTAGATGCTTTTAGCAAGACACTTTTGCAACTAAATTACTATAAAAGATAGATAGAGAGTGCCCCTTTATATCTTTTCTCCCATAGTATAAACCAATGTTTTCTTCTTCATTGGCAGTGGCGTCCCTGTGTTTTCTGTACATTTGGAATAAATGGGTTTCTGTGGTTCGGATGCCAATTTTAAAATAAAAAATACTTAATAATCAGAACACGGAAAGGGCATTAGGAAAACTATCAAAAGCACTATAAAGCACTAACAATGCGCAAAAAAACGACTCTAGATTTAACTTAATCCCATATGATTTGAGGGCTGACCTTGAAAATTTAAAGTTGAATATCTCAAAAAGGAAATATTCTTGGATGCAACTGTTTGAAGTTCTAAGAAGCACTAAAAACTGACACCAAAATTGAGTAATTCGGGAAATTTTTGGGGGATGACCTTGAAGTTAAAATATAAAATATCTAAGAAATTAGAAAAGCACTTCCGATACTATTTGACGCACTAAGAAGCACTCACGGAGCACTAAAACATAGTTAAAAATTTCGTGCTATTCGACAGATTGTCAGGGCTGACCTTGAAATCAGAAAAAAATTAATATACAGAAAACTGAAAAAGCACTAACGAAAACAACTGAGGCACTAAGAAGCACTAAAGAAGCACTAACAAAAAAGATATTTGCCCACAAAAAAAATTAACTATTCGCCTTGTTTGTATTTGGGTTGTGCTATTACTAAAAAAAAAATCCCCATATGTTGCACACTTAAATAACCACACTGTATGGGTGATTGATGGTCGATGGTAGGTTAGACGTTTATGGAAAATGGAAAGTTGGATATTTTTGAAATTTTGCATGCCCAAGTAATTGTTCCTGATCTATCATTCTAAAATAATTTCAACGATGCGACGTTGCCGCTTATACCAAAAAGTAATATAAACTTTGAAATTTCAAATGAGACACCTTGTATATTATTGCATTTTTCGCTCCGCTATTACTTTCTGATCATTTTTGTTTAATATTGTCCTCTCTAGTGATTCTCGACTTATTAATTAATTTCTTTTTTTTTTCTTCAAAACAGCTCTAGTTAAATTTGTATTACTACGTCCCTGAGATTCGCGGAAAGTTTAAATTTTGGAGATAACTTAGGGAGGTCCTGCATATTACTTTTGAGCAATAAAATTTGTTCTACATTATACAGGGTTTGTCAAAATTAGTAATTGTGCTGCCAGGTACAAAAAAGATGAAAAGTGCACTTTTTCAAATAGAATACCCTGTATATTATGAAATATTATGAAAGGCAATTGAAATCCCTTACAAATGATGTATCATATTCCTATACCTAAATAGTAAGGTTTCGGAAATACAGGCAAGTTTCTGTAAGAATTTGATTAGGTATTTAAAAATTATGTCTTAATAGCAGTAGGTAGCAAGTGTGTTAAGCGAAGTTTTTTTCACGAATGTCACGTGCGACAGTCACATGAGTAAAAAAAGGTACTGTATGTACACACCTATTGCATACAACATTTTTTCTACTATCAATAAAATATGTGAGAAAAATAAATTTAGACAAATACTTCACGCACTAGTGCGTGAAGTAATTTACCAGAAAATGAAAAATACTAAATTGACAGTGTCGACATCTGTCATTGACATTACTTTACGCACTAGTGTGTGAAGTGAAATTTAACGTCTTCACAATAGTGCATAAAGTGAGTAATTTACGTGAGGTTGTAGCAAAAATAGTGTCTAAACCTATTTTGTTGTAACTGTGGGTTTGGGATCTTTTTTTCCTTGACCGCATGTGGATTTTGATGAGCCCAAAAGTGTTGATTTCTCCTATCAAAAATATCTTCTCTAGAAAATTTAGCTTCATCGGTCCATATTAATTTTTTTTTAGAAAGTTTAGATACTTATAAATGTGTGTCAGAAGTGTCTCTTAATATCGAATTTGACGTTGGTAATCATCCGGTTTCAGCTGTTGAACTTTTGTGAATTTAAAGGGATGCATATTATGATCGTTAAAAATTTTCTGCACATAATAATAGCTCAGGCCTAAATCACCTGCTGCACTTCGGATGGAAGCTTGGGGATATGCGTGAAAGTAGGCTGAAACATTCACGATGTTTCTTCATCAGACGTTACAGTCTTGGGTAAGCTTGGTTCATTCTTAAGTTTTGAACCAAATTGTATGAAGTTATTTTTTGTGCAACCGTCCGCAAAATTCAATTTCGCGGCCGCCACACCTGACGTGCAAAATGGGTCAAATTCTTGTCAAATTCATACAGTTTTTCTGTAACTTTACATAATTTTTATAGTTGCACAAAAAATAGTGTGTATACCATGACCGCGAAACTTTTAAGCGTACTTGAGAGTATCTTGCCTCGGCGATAACTTTTCTCTACGTACGCTAAAAAGGCATTTCGCGGCCTTTGTATACAAATAACTATTGTGTCCGAACAAATTTTCTTTCATTTATTGGTCGTAAATCAGGGTACATTTCGTTGAACTTTTTGCATACTCTTGCTACAATTTTTTTGCAGATTTCTTCTTTTTGGTAAAGTTTTGCTGTGGGAAAAACCAAATAAACTTGCTGACAGCTGATGGCAGGCAATTTTTTCAATTAAAAATCATTTTTGACACCAAAATTATCACTTCTGATTGGTCAAAATTAACAGGAGGGAAATAGTCATGGTAAAATGTATGGCCCACTTCCATAGATGCCTATAATACCTAAGACTTTTATGACGTCATTGGCATGAACTGTCAAAAACACAGTGAGTAGGAAAGAGACAAAAACAAAACAATGACAATATTTTTGCATATCACACATTGTAAAAAGTGGACCATCTTATGCATTTGTTTTTAATCCTAGATGATAACCATGGTTCCAATCACCTGCCAATCATGTGGTTTGTATCGTTTGAATTACCTAATATGTTTCATCGTGACATAGCTATTTAATGACGATTCGGGTTGGTAGAATGAGTGTAAAGAAAAAGTATTTCTATCTGTTTCTACAAAAGGCTGAAAGAAAGAGATGAAAATATACTCAGTGTGAATTAAATCTACCAATTGGAAACGCCATTAGACAAATATCCTAAAATAATCCAATTCTAACAGAAACTTGCCTGTATTTCCGAAACCTTACTATTTAGGTTTAGGAACATGATACATCATTTGTAAGGGATATTAATTGCCTTTCATGATATTTCATATAATACAAAGTGTTCTATTTAAAAAAGTACATTTTTCATCTTTTTTGTACCTGGCAACACAATTACTAATTTTGACCAACCCTGTATAATGTAGAACAAATTTTCTTGCTCAAAAGTGATATGCAGGACCTCCCTGAGTTATCTCCAAAATTTAAACTTTCTACGAATCTCAGGGACGTAGTAATACAAATTTAACTAGAGCTATGTTTTGAAGAAAAAATAAAGAAATTATTTAATAACTCAAAAATCACTAGAGATAGGTATAGGACAGTATTATACAATAAATATAGTTTAAAAAAACTAAAAAACACGCTTTTATAGTAAATTGAACTAAAAAGTGAAAAATAATTTTTAATATAAACAGAAAATATTAATGAACAAAAAATATTAGAATTATTGTGAAAAAAGCGTGGGGTGCTTTGTTCCACATTTCTCGTACATTGAGCACCCCACGCTTTTTTCACAATAATTCTAATATTTTTTGTTCATTAATATTTTCTGTTTATATTAAAAATTATTTTTCACTTTTTAGTTCAATTTACTATAAAAGCGTGTTTTTTAGTTTTTATAAACTATATTTATTTTTCACTTTTTAGTTCGATGTATTATTTTGTTGTTCATTTTTTTATTTTGAAGAAAAAACTTTAATTCTTATTTGTGTTTTGTTTATATTTTGCACCATTTATCTTTATCAACGGCTAGTGCGTCGCACCGCACCGGTATCACACTCACACTGAGTGTGTCATTCCTGAATTCGCCCCAGAGATTTCCAGACTTTTGCAGACATTATCCAGAGCTTTCCAGAGTCTTCCAGACTTCATCCAGATTTATCCAGACTTGTACAGACTGATCCGGATTCTGGAAAATGATCCCTAGGTCTTTTGGGACCTTTTCCAGAATTTTTCCGACCCTTTCAAGAAGTTTCCAGGCCTTTTCCAGATGTTTCAAGAGATTTCCAGACTCTTCCAGGCAATATCCAGACTTATCCAGAGTTTTACAGACTTCATCCAGATTTATCCAGCCCTTATCCAGACTTGTACAGACTGCTCCAAATTCTAGAAAATGATCCCCAGGTCTTTTGGGACCTTTTCCAGAATTTTTCCGACCCTTTCAAGAAGTTTCCAGGCCTTTTCCAGACGTTTCCAGACTTTTCCAGACGTTTCCAGACTTTTCCAGACATTATCCAGACTTATCCAGAGTTTTCCAGACTTCATCCAGATTTATCCAGACTTTATCCAGACTTTTTCAGACTGATCCCGATTCTAGAAAATGATCCGCAGGTCTATTGGGACCTTTTCCAAAATTTTTCCGACCCTTTCCAGAAATTTCCAAGTCTTTTCCAGACGTTTCCAGAGATTTCCAGACTTTTACAGACAATATACAGACTTATCCAGACCTTATCCAGACTTGTACGGGCTGATCCGGATTCTGGAAAAAGATCCTCAGGTCTTTTGGGACCTTTGGAAGAATTTTTCCGACCCTTTCCAGAAATTTCCAGGCTCTTTCCAAACGTTTCCAGAGATTTCCAGACATTTTCCAGACTTTTCCAGGCTTTATCCAGATTTATCCAGACTTGTTCCAGCTCACTTGGCTTGTTCCAGGTTCTTGTTTATACACTTCCCAAGGGTCCAAAAGTTCGCACGCATCCCTATGTGCCCGTGCGATAAACATTTTCAATGTTACTTACAAACATACATACATACAAACATACATACATACATACAAACATACATACATACAGGTGAAGCTAATATAAGCGTGTTAAAAATGATCAGAAAGTAATAGCGAAACGAAAAATGCAATAATATACATTTGTCTCATTTAAAATTCAAAGTTCATATTACTTTTTGGTATGAGCGGCAACGTCGCATCATTGAAATTATTTTAGAATGATAGATCAGGAGCAATTACTTAGGCATGCAAATTTTCAAAAATATCCAACATTCCGTTTTCCATAAACGTCAAACCTACCATCGACCATCAATCACCCTGTACATATTAGTGGTGCCGCGAGACGAGACTAGACGAGACTTAGGGTTGGTGTCGTCTCGTCTCTATATCTCGAGACGAGACCGTGACTTATTCTCGGTCTCGAGTACCAAAGTCTCGTCTCGTCTCGAGTGGTCTCGTCTAGTCTCGAGTTATACAGGGTGTCCAAAAAATAGCGTAAAAACTCTTCTCTACGTGGTGGAGGACCCTACAAGGAACCACAGAAAAATACTTTAAAAAATCTATTGGTATTATTAAGAAAGTAATTTGCATTTTAATATTTATTAAAATTGGCAACACTGAAAATATACCGTTGACAATATGCCAGAGAATTAAATTGAATACCCATGTAATTATCTGAAAAATTGGAAGGTGAATTTTCACATCTACCTCTTCATATTACCAAAAATAATGCTGGAGAAGGATTTTTTTCATTGAATTATTTTTCTAGGGTTACTCAAAGGGTCCCCTACTACGTGGAGAGCTTTTACGTTATTTTTCGGACACCCTGTATTTATGGTTTTTATTTTTATATTATAAAGGAAGTCCAAACTGCCACAGTGAAAAAGCAATTAGTGAAAAATAACAATAAAGAGTAACCGTGATATTTAATTTACTGATTTCATATTCAAATAGCCCAGAATAGTCCAATAATAAAGCTAAGAAAGAAAAATTTTAAGTGTAATCTCGAGACTCGAGACTACACGAGACCCTCGCCGAGTCTGGTCTCGTCTCGTCGAGACTTCACGAGACGAGACCAAAAGCCAGTCTCGTCTCGGAAAGTCGAGACGAGACGAGACCAGTCTCGAGTCTCGCGGCATCACTACCCTGTATAGATAATAATATTGAAAAGCAGGGTACTATTAGAAATGTAATTTCGTACCCTTTTGAACGAGGTATCACTCTCCTCTTCATATTTAAGATTGAGGTACTGAAGCCCACCCTGGTTAGGGGTTGAAAGTGAGAGGGGTGCGAATATGCGGAAAATATTTCCCTTTATATTTTTACTGCAATAAAATCTTTCCAATTTTTTTCTACTGCCAATTTTCAAATGCAAATAATATCAGCTACATTTTAAACAATGGGACACTTTCACGTGCCGGGAATATGGCAAATAATGATATTTTTTGACGTAGATACATCAATACAACCGATAATGAATAATATTTTTGTCAGATTATTAAATGAATTAATAAATAAAAACTAAAAATTTAAATGAAAAATCACGTGATTGAAAACGCTCTCTGATTGGCTAAAGCCGATTTTGACGTTTTTGTTGCCACATGTAGAAATGCGAAATTTAAATGAGTTAATAAGGATTATACCTATCCTTCATTTTTTTATAATGTAGTAAAGGACGAAAATAGTTTCTAGCTAGTGGAATATGTGATTATTTACTAATGAGAAATTTGGCATCCTCGCATTTTTTTAAATTTTCTGGTGTGTGATTTCACAAACCAAGTTCGCGTTTTCGCGCCAGTTTAAAAATTCGATTTTCAAAAAGTTTTTTTCCGGAAAAAACTATACAGATAGTATTAGAATGACTAAAGGAATAATTTAAGAATGCTTTTGAAAAATGTGAAAGTGGCGCATTGTCGTCACTGATATAAACAAAGTTAGGCATTAAACTGCTTTTCTCTCAGAAACATCACCATCCCATCTAATATAGAAAAGCATGTTTTTAGGCAGTGGCGCACCCAGAAAATATGTTTAGGGGCCCTACATAGGTTGTGGCTTGTGACTAAAAATTAAAAAAAAAAATTGGTGTCAGGGTGCCACGCCTTGATGTTGCTACATTTTTCAAACCTAAAAATACAGTTTCGGAGGAGCGGCCTGGGGGGGGGCCTGGCCCGATAGCCCCCCCCCCTGCGTGCGCCACTGTTTTGAGGCATCTTAAAACTATTTTTTTTTCCTGTTTTTATTTTAGGTGATTAATTCTGCATATTCATTCTTTGCTTTAATGCAAAGACTGTATGGGAAAACCGAAGAAAAATAATGAAACGGCAGTATTATATTATATGGCAGGAAAGATTCTTGAATCATTTATTTTTAATAATAATATAGTTGGAAATTACCTTTGAAAAATGTATGTGGTAATGTAAATTGAAAAAATTAATGAACATATTTGACAAAATACAGAATACAGTAGGTATAAAAAAAGTATGATCGTTTTTTGTAAATCATGGATGCAAATTTCATATTCCCTACTGAAACGGCAAATTATTTCTGGTGCAACAGGTTTTTATATAGGTTTTCCAATGGTAACGCTCGATTTTCGACAATAGCGCATAACGAACTCAATAGTCACACAAGGTGGTATCTTTGGCAGCCGTATTCAGTTGGTCTCTGCATTTTATTATGGAGCGCTACACGACAGGACAGCAACCAGAGCAACGCGTCGAAACTGTTAAAAATTATGATCATTATCATCAAAACCAATATTCTATTCGGCAATTTATGGTGTCAACGAACGTGCTTCAGAATCCACAATTGGCCGACCTAACGCCACTGGATTTTTTTTTCTGTTGTTGTGATCCTTCAGTGTTTTGCCTTGGTTAAAACTACTTTTGTTTTTGGTTTGAAACTTGTAGCTTTATTAGGTAATGGAATATAGAATGAAATTGAACTACAGCAAAAGTAAGACTTATTTTAGAGAGAGTTTTAACAAAATGTGTTACTACGACTGAAGCTGTCTTAAGACTGTCTTCTTGCTTCACTAGATCTCTTACAAATCGACCTTTACATCCCTTCTAAAACGTTTCTAAAACCTACATAATTACAACTGGAAAACCCTAAATAAATATTGGCAATAAATGACAGTCTGTTCGCCCAAAGAATGACCATTAAGGATATTTGGGAATTTTGGGGTTTATGGTGGACAAATGTTTAATTTATTTACATACAATATCTTTGGGTTCTTTAACAGAAAGTCTGGGTCATATAATAATATTTCTTTCGGCGACGGCGAGACATTATTTGGGAAAGTATTCGAGGGTCGTAAAAGGTACAATGTCATGATATTATGGAGGAATATGACACTTCCCCCCTTGAAAAAAAAAAGAAATTTTCATAAAGAAATTTCTTCAAAACAAATCCTTTAAGAAATACAATTATAAAAAACTAACGTAAAATAATATGAAGCTTAACTTAATATAAAGGTAGGAATAAAAAGGAAAGAGAGAAAAAAAAAATGTAAACTAACTTATACCTAAGAATATACAAACATATCTTTTACTAAGACATTTTTATGGACGGTCTTGGGGTGACTGATCTTCGCCTGGACATGGAATTCGTAGTGGATGTGGTTGCTTCATTGGAACTTAGAAGGTTATTTAGTTCAATCCCTTCGCCCATTTTTGTTCTGGCTTCTTCTTCTAGAATTCTTGATATGTTTTGACTTGTCCCTGGAGTGGTATTTATATTTGTATTGAAAAGCTTAATACAGCAGGAATCCGATATGTGCTTTGGGCTTTTAGTACAACAAAATATACTTTTAATGCATGATATTAATCCGCACCACTTAAGAAAATTGTACACTATTACCAAAAGAACAACTGACGCGATAAAAGAAATAATGATAATGAACCAATGAGAGTGTTGAATAATAAATGGCTTCTTCAATTCTTCATCCAGTAATTGGTCCAGTTGTCCAAGTTTGTGTTTCGCAAACTGTAAATCGTCCAATTTGATATTGGAAAGTCTTATTGGTTGTAGTGTGATTGGTGTGTTGTTGAATCTGGCTTCTTTGGCATAGCAGCAATCGTCAAGTGCAATATTGATATCTGAAATTTGTTTTGAAATATTCCGTGTAATGATTCCTGAGCTTTCCAAGATAATATTTTGAGTATAGCCTCTGCATTTGGGTTCCAAACTTAACAGCCCTGTTGATGCAATTTTTATATCTTCGATTGGAAAATTATCACAAGCCAGAGTAAGCTGTAAGGGTGTCGATAGTACGAAAAGCCAAGAGTTGTCGCTCAGTGGATGCCATATCTCGAAGTCTGCTTTGGAAGTAACGGTATGACAGTCAGCCGGGATTTTGGTAGAAAATGATGTAAACAATGCGACTTCGCACTTAGGAGGTTCTTGAATCCTTGTAGCTTGAGTGTTTTGGCAGATGAATTCCTCTTCTGTGATCCTTGTACACTTGGTAAGGTCTTTCATTTGCACATAACTAACCTTACTAATACTTATCAGCAGGTAAGGAAAATCAGGTAGGATATAGGAATGAATATCAGAAAAATTATGAGGTGTTGGAAGTGGCAATAATTTGAACAGATTGTAGGTCATTTCGTCAGTCAATGGAATTTCAATTGCAAAAATAATTATGTTATCAGAATGAAAAACTTTTAGTTTACTGATCTCAAAATATTTGTAAATAGTTGAATAAGATATTGGGAACGGTAATTGAAGTCCGTTGTTCAATTTGATTTCCGAAAGTACATTTAATAATTGTTTTGGTGTTATAACTTTCGGATGTAGGATATTATGTCTGGCCATTGTTATAGCTGAGATTAATAAATCATATTCTTCGTTCAGATCTTCTAATATTTGTGTGAGTAAGGCAATATGTGAACTGATGATAAGTTTCAGTTTGTTTACGTGAATACGGTTATTGGTATCTGCTGAGAAGGAGTTGAACATTTTAATATTAGAGTTTAGAGTTTCTTGATTAGATTTAAAATTTCGTATACTAGAATTAAAATTAGATATCGTACTAGAAATTATGCCAATTTGTTGTTTCATCAAAAGTTGTGTATTTCTATTACTTTGAATTAGAGTTTTTATCGATTTGTCATAAAATTTAGCATCATCGGCATCAGGCATGCCAAATAGCCAATTGAATGCGTAAGAAGCACCATCAAAAATTTCTCTTTTAGTCTTTTTCGTATTAGTACCGATTATTTCGCTGACAACTTCAGATTTTCCGAGCAATTTATTAAACCGAGATTGGACGACTTTTATAGTATCTTTGCATAGAAAATTTTCAGATTCAACAATTTCATTACTATAACATAGATCGAATGACTTTTTCAATATTCCAGAAATAAATTTTATTTTCTTTTCATATCCAGTTACATTAAGATGAGTAAATAGGACAAATTTAGAATTTTAAAGTTTAACTTGGCCAAGATTATTATAATAAAGACCGGCATGATCGTGGAGATTAGTAATGTGATAATTATCGCCTCTAACACAAACGGAAATGGAAGTTAGTACAAGTAGGAACAGTAGATTAGCGTTATTAATCATTGTTGCTTTGATCTGAAACAAAAGGTTTTATCATATTAGTATGATACGTAATAATTTTTTTTCCTATTTGTAGTTGAATATTATTGTTATTGAAAACTTTAGTGACTTTATATGGGCCTTTAAAGTTAGGACTCAGTTTTTTATTTAGACCAGGGGAAATATGTTTATTTACAATGTAAACCATATCTCCTATTTTATAATGATTTTTTTTTATTTTGTTATCGTAATAAGTCTTCGATTTTTTTTTTGATTTCAAGATGTTGTTACGTGCCTGTTCTTGAGTTATGTTAAGTTTGAGTTTTAGGTTGCCTATGTAATCGTCATATGAATATTTAAATTCGGGTCTGCTAGTTATAGAGCTTGGCAAAAATGGTTTGGATCCAAATAATAGTTCATATGGTGTATAGTTAGTAGAAGAGTGAGTATGTGTATTGTAAGCGAACATTGCAAAAGGTATAAATTCGTCCCAGTTGTTTTGTTTGTCGTTAATGTAGTGTTTTAAATAATCTTTCAAAGTTAGGTGTGAACGCTCCAAAGCGCCATTAGATTCAGGGTGGTAGGGTGTGCTTGTGACATGCTTAGTTTTAAATAATTTTACGAGTTCTTTTATTAAATTGGACATAAAATCAGTACCTTGATCAGATAAAATAGTTTTGGGAATACCGAATAAAGTTATAAATTTGCATAATTCATTTGATACTGTTATTGCTTCATGATTCGGTATAGGAATGGCATACGAATATTTCGTTAAATCGTCTTGCATCGTAAGGAGAAATCTAGATCCGTTTTCCGTAATTGGAAGAGGTCCAACTATATCAATAGCAAGTTTTTCGAAAGGCTTTTCGCTAGTTGTTGTTATCATCATAGGAGCTTTACTGGGTTTGAAATTTGTTTTGTTTATTTGACAAGAAGGACATTTTTTTATATATTTTTTTATGTCAGTTTTCATGTTCTGCATTTATAACGTTCTTTTATCCTTTTATATGTTCTTGTAAAACCTGAATGTCCTGCTAGTTTTGAATCGTGATTTTCTTTTAGAATTGCGGAAATTTCCTCTTTTGAACTAATAATAATTTTTTCTGAACTAATAACACATATTTTTATTAATTAGGTAGACGGAGACCCTGTCTTCATTTTACTTGTATTAAACACATATTTTTATATTCGTGTCCTTGAAAAGATAGTGTATCATTTCAAAATACATTGATTGTTTTAAATTTGGAGAATTTTTCGTTATGTCAGGTAAATAGAAGTATTTTATATTATCTCTGATTAGTTCAGTACCTACGTAAGTTCCGGAGTGAATAAAAAACGTCTTTATAAGAAATATTTTCAAAATGAAAAGTCTTCACGAACATTAAATAGGATTTTTTATTGTTATTTTGTAACTTATAAGTTGAATATAATTCAAAGTTTGATTTTATGCTATCGTTGAAATCGAATTTGTTTTTTATGGACTCTGAAAACTGATTACTTTCGTCCAAATCAGTAGAGAAATAAACTGCGTTTGGAAAAAAATCGAATAGATTTCCATTTTTTATTTCAAGTTGCGGATTGATATCTAAAGTTTTGTAATGATATTCTATAAAATTTTCAAAGGTATCATTTTTAGAAATAATGTTGATATTTAGACATCGAGATAAAGCATCTGCGTTAGTATTAAACTTTCCTGGTTTATGAATAATCTCAAATTCGTATTCATTAAGTAATAATCCCCATCTAATCAGTCTACTTCCGGGATTTTTACAGTTTAAAAGCCAAGTGATTGGTTTATTATCGGTTACAATTTTAAACTTTCTACCATATAGGTAGCATCTAAAATGTTTAATGCTCCAAATTACTGCTAATAATTCTTTTTCCATAGTTGCATAATTTTGTTCGGCAGAATTTAACGTACGACTTGCGTATGCAATAGGTAGGTCCTGCCGATCTCACCTTGACTTAAGACCGCACCAATCGCATAGTCTGAAGCGTCGGTCGTCAAAATAAATTCTCTTGAAAAATCTGGATATTGAAGTAAAGGTTCATTTATTAGAATTTCTTTAAAGGTGTCGAAAGATTCTTGACATTCTTGAGACCAAATAAAAGCAACATTTTTCTTTAGAAGATTAGTCAATGGTTTAGCAATTTTTGCAAAATTGTTGATAAATTTACGATAATATCCAATTAAACCTAGGAAACTTTTTACTGTTTTTTGATTTTTAGGAATGGGAAAGTTTTTTATTGCTATAGTTTTTTCTGGTTTTGGTTTTACTCCTGATTCAGAAATGATATGACCGAGATAAGAGATTTCTTTACGGAGGAATTCACATTTGTCGGGTTGTTACTTTAAATTATTATTTCTGAGTCTGTCGAGAACCGCTTCAAGACGTGAGACATGTTGATTTAGATCTGATCCATAAATAACTATGTCGTCTAGATAAACGAAATACTGTAACCTTTGTAAACCAGTAAGAACTGCATTCATTAGTCTTTGAAAACAAGCGGGTGCATTTTTTAATCCAAAAGGCATTCAGTAGATGTATTATGGGGTTTCACCATCCTCCGTCCTCCGGAGGAGATGACGTCATCTGTCAATAAAGTCACCTTTCAATCATGTCAATCAAATTTCAATGTCAAATGTCAAAGATGTCAATCAAATTTCAAATATCTGTCGATGTCAATGTCATCAGTCATCTGTCAATGTCTAACCTACTCCGAACTACTCCGAACTAGTCTGATCTACTCCAGTGCAACCAATCTGCTCTACTCTAACCCTACCTGGCGCCATCTTTTATCAGTTTTTCGGAGTTGGTCTAGTTTATAGAAATCTATATTGGTCTAGCTGCGTAAATTTTGTAAAATAGTGAGGATGAATGAATCAAAATTTCTTAACCTGCAAAATGATTTTAAGTGGTGATGTTAGCTTAGCCTAATCGAATTGAATTTCAACTGTAGTGGTCATGAGCGCAATTTCGGATGAAATGTTTATTTTTTCCTAATGGATTATTCTATAGAATTCCAAAATATTGAACTAGCCTAGCCTAGCCTAGCCTAATCTAACTTGGTAAAGTTTGGTAGAAATAGCGCGAGTAATGAAACATAATTTCAGATAAAATGTTATTTATTAATGGATAAATAAAACATTTTTTTCGATCTTATTCATTAAACCTTGAAATAATTACATTGGCTCTTTCCTATAATTAGGTATAACATTCTAGACAATAAAAAATAAACCACGTTTTCCTATATCATATATTATTGTAGAAAATAAAATTACAAAGAGTTGATAGAAAATAAAGACAACTTTAATCTTCATTAAAGGTATACGAATTACAATATATGCACCAGGTTATTGATAATTTCGATTGTTTAATATTCATACACGTACTACAAAATTTAGTGTATTTAAAATTCTTTTCCTCACAGTACAGTTCATTCATATTTCCTGATTGCCGTTGTTGTTTTTTTTTGTCGTTGTCGCTGGTGTTGGCGACATTTTTTCCACCGCCCTTGTAGTCTTCGTTGTCGGGGTAATGTGGTGTTGGTGGCGTCTCCTGCATCCATTCCTTCAGAGTGGTCCATCCGCTTTCTGCATTCTGATATATTTGACATGTAATCATAATCGCTGAAAAACAATTCGGGCATATTCCCGGAAATATTGATATATTCTGAGGGTGTTTGTTGTTCAACGTCTTCAGTGGATATCTTTTCTCCCCAATTTTTTCGAAGAGGCATTTTGTACAGTTGGCTACTTTTCGAATGACTACTTCAGAGTGCTGCTGACAATCGTTACTCTCCACCTGCATAACTTATTGTTATTCTACAAGATTGACAAATATTTTGAAAAAGTGAGGAAAAGAACGTTAAGACTAGAGGGCAATTCATCATCAGAAATAATAATAATAATAATAATAATAATAATAATAATAATAATAATAATAATAATAATAATAATAATAATAATAATAATAATAATAATTATAATAAGAAAACTAGTTCAAAATGTTAAACCTTTCCCTAAAAATGGTTGCACTTATAGGTAATAAGTAGTTTAGGATGATGCAGAAGGTTCACCCTCATCATTGCTCGGTTCTTCTAATGAAAACGAGAAAGTTTGTTTTGCCATTTCGAATAATTTCACCTCCTCTTCTGAAATTGCATTGAGTTTGGTATATTTTAGTGGTAGGTTTCCAAATTTTCTATCCAACATATCTTTTCGTGGTGTATAGGTTAAGGTAACATGTATTTTTGACTCTTTTATAATGATTTTCGGATTCCCATACCTATACGCACAAGAAAGAGAGACCGATTTCAATAAAAAAAATATAAAAAAATGAAAAAAGCATACCTGAAACACTGCTTCATCACAACCATAGCCATTTCAAGAGTGAACAATTTAGGGTCCGTTAACGTGATAATAATCGTACACGGAATTCCGGCCATTTCACAAGTTGGTGTTTTTAGTTTTTCAAGCAAAGATAGTAATGATAATAGTTGAAAGCGTATTTACTTTTGAAATCTAACCACGTATTATACTCCTCAATTATTTCGTTGTAGGTATAATAAATATCTTGAAAACTATCTACCTTTCTCATACACTCTTCGTACAATTCGGGGTAATCAATCACTTTTTCTTGGCTTTCGAAAAGATTTAGAAGCTGATCGGGAGTCTCAAATGTGGCAATTCTTTTTGGGTTGTTATTATAGTTTCGCTAGCAAAAAAAAACAAAAAAAAAAGCAAAAAACAAAAAAAAGTTTACACTTTTATGTATGCTAGGACTATCTAGTTTAGAAAAGCTAACTCGAGTGAAGTCACTATATTTCAAGCCGTATTTATATTGAAACCAAAGCACAATTTATACATTATGATGTAAGGGAACAAAGAATTAAATTATTCATGGACTTATGAAAAAAGGGAGTACCGTGCGATTTGAAAAAGCAAAAGTGCAGCGTTAATTTTATTGTGAATTGCATCAGCATTGAAAGAATGTTAATGTTATTGAATAAAAATGTTAATTTTATTGATATAGGTTTTTTTAATCAATAAAATGATAGTTGCAATATAAAAAATGAATTGCATCAGCATTGAAAGAAAAAACATGTTAATTTTATTGATATAGGTTTTTTATCAATAAAATGAAAGTTGTAATATTAAATGTGAATTGTATCGGCATTGAAAAACATTAACCGTATTATATTGCAACAAGGTATAAAAAACCTACGTAATTATTATTTTAACTAGTTGTAAAATAGTAGTGTCAGCATTAAGTTCCAAAAGAAATTATTTGAAGTGTTCGAAACATGTTCACATGTGATTATTGTGCTCGATTGTTCACTAGAAGGGATAATTTAGTACGTCACGGGGATTGCAGAGCATCAGTTAAAATTTGTGATCAATGCGGAGAGATTTTCAAATCAGAGGGAACCCTTCAACGACATCGCAAAGAAAAACATCCTATGCCGAGGGTTCCGAAGCGTAAAGCTGAAAATCCCTCAGTCTCTATGGATAAACGAGTTGGACTTAATCCAGAAGCCGGTAATTTTATTTATTTATTATTATTATTATACATTTATTAGAAAGGGTTATTGTTATATATCATCATTGTTCTAGCTTCAACATCATTCACCCGCTGGTGTCAAGAATGTGATCTGGAGATTTCAAGAAATCGATGGGTTGGACATCTTCGGAGTCTCCAACACCAGGCCAACACATGTGTGGAGCAGGAGGATGAGGAAGGAGTGGAACTGGTTAAAACCTCTTTCAAGAACCGAATTGCTACCTACCGACTTGCCTCAACACAGGACCCTACCAGCGTGAAGGATTTTATAAGACATCTTGAAAAAAAATTCATCAAGCTGATAGAAAAGAATGTCCAGAAATTTGGACATATCAAAGTCGGTGTGGAGCTTTTCGGACGTTTCCTCTTGCAAGCCAAGGATGTTGAGGAAGTTAAGTCCTTCAATTCAAAATTCCAACTGGTGGGCATAGGTCTTGATTTGAAAAAGTTATTTAAGCAGTTTTCAGATATCATGGATAAGAAGTGTTCTGAATTTCAAGAGAAAGAAAGTGGTGAGTAATTTTTTCAGTTATTTTTATTTATTTATTTATTTATTTATTTATTTTAAATGGTAATTTATATTTCATAGGCTGGGCACTGCAACAACTCCTCTATTTAAATATAGCTATAAATAAAGTTCATCCCTTAAAAGCTTCTTCGTATTTGCCCCTGCCGAAAGTGATCGAAGCTAAAAAAGCTGTCCTAAACATCCAGAACTCGGATCAGAAATGTTTTTTGTGGTCAGTATTGGCTCACCTGTATCCAGTTGTTACAACTCAAAATGCGAACAGACTCTCGAACTATTTGCCTTTTGAGAACCAGCTCGACTTTACAGGTCTGGAATTTCCGATTAAACTTAAAGACGTCGGTAAGTTTGAGCAGCTCAATAATATTTCAATCAACGTTTACGGACTCGATGAAGTTTATGAGAATGGTAGAAATATTATTGAAGTTGTTGGTCCCTTATACTTTACTCTGTCTCGAAAAGCAAGACATGTAAATTTGCTGTTAATCAGTGATGACTTTGGTAATACCCATTACTGTTTGATAAGAAACATGTCTCGCTTGATTTCAAGTCAACTATCGAAACATAAAGAGGCTAAGCACTTGTGTGATGGATGCTTGTTGTACTTTCCAACTGAGCAAAAATTAAAAGCTCATCAAGAACACGACTGCGGTCACGTTTCCGTTAAGCTTCCGACAATAGACTCGAAGAAAAATAAATACGGTGAAGAGGCCCCCGAGAATATTTTGAAATTCATAAACTTCGAAAAGAAATTAAAGGTACCTTTTGTATGCTATGCCGATTTCGAGACTATAATTGAGCCGATTCCTGAAGAACATAAGCAATTAGATCCCAAACAATCCTATACTAAGAAAATTTGTGGAAATTAAAGTCAAAGGAAAATTGAAAAAGTTGTCCTATACTGTTAAAACACATAAAGCTGTCCCTTATTCTTTTGCCTACTATATTAAATGCAATTTTGATGATTCTTATTCGATTTTCAAGACTTTCAGGGGACCTGATGCACAAAAAGTTTTCGTAGAATGGTTAGAGACTGATTGTAAATCAATCTATAACCGATTTATGAAAGACATAGTGCCCATGCATCCTCTAAGTCGAGAACAAGAAAATGAGTTTCGCAATGCGAAAAATTGTCATATTTGCAAGAAACCATTTAAAGATGGAGAGAAAAGAGTAAGGGATCACTGTCATATAACGGGTAAATACCGCGCTGCAGCCCACTCCATTTGTAACCTAAATTTTAAACTTCCGAACTTCATTCCAGTATTATACAGCTCCAGGGCTATCATTTGATGCAGCTCTCAAAACGACAGCCATAGAGTTGGAACTACTGACGGATATAGACATGATACACTTTTTGAAACGTGGCATTCGCGGAGGGGTAAGTCAGTGTAGCGTAAGGAAAGCTGTCGCGAACAATAAATTTATTCCTCATTATGATGCTTCCAAACCTGATTCCTACATTATGTACTTGGATGCAACCAACTTGTATGGTGCAGCCATGTCACAATATTTACCAACGGGTAATTTTAAGTGGCTTGACGCGGAAGAAATTCAAAATTTGGACTATTTAAAATTAGAAAAAAATTCAAACACTGGTTACATTTTAGAAGTTGATTTAACGTATCCGGAAGACTTACATTATACGCATAACGAGCTACCCTTTTGCCCAGAGTCCGTTGCTCCAGAAGGTTCTAGAATCAAAAAACTTATTCCGAATTTTAACCGTAAAGACAAATATGTTATTCATATTCAAAATTTGCAGCAAGCGATCAGTCACGGTTTGAAAGTAGAAAAAATTCATCGCGTTCTCACTTTCAAACAATCACCCTGGCTCAAAACTTATATTGACCTGAATACAACAAAAAGAAATGCTGCGTCTAATAAGTTTGAGAAAGACTTTTTCAAATTAATGAATAATGCGGTGTTTGGGAAAACTATGGAAAACGTGAAGAAAAGGGTAGACATCAAGCTAATCACTCATTGGGAAAATATTGGTAGGAAACGGGGAGCGGAATCGTGGATTTCAAAGCCTCACTTTAAAGACGTCACCATTTTCGGTGAGAATTTAGTGGCTATTCATATGGCTAAACAGAAAATTAAATATGATAAGCCTATTTACGTGGGATTCGCCATCTTGGATATATCCAAGACAATCATGTATGATTGTTTGTATAGCTATATCAAGCCCAAATACGGGAATAAAGCGACCTTACTCTACACAGACACTGACTCCCTTATTTTAAAAGTAGAGACACAAAATTTTTATGATGATATGAGGGAAAATTTGAATAAATTCGATACTTCCAATTATTCACAGAACAACCCACACAATCTTCCTGTAAACCAGTCTATTTTGGGTAAAATGAAGGACGAGTATGCAGGTAAGATTTTGTGGGAGTTCTATGGCACCGCGGCGAAGGCGTATTGTGTTAATGTGGAAGGTGAACTCACTAAAAAAGCCAAAGGCGTACCTGATTACGTCACCAAGAAAGAATTAACCCTTGATGATTATAAGACTGCAGTTGACGTAGAAGGTACGCTTATTCTTCGTCAAATGAACACTTTCCGTTCACATAAACATGATATGTACATCGAACTTAAAAATAAGGTAGCTTTATCATACGCGGACGATAAACGCTACGTTATACCCGGTACAGAGTACACGCTCGCTTGGGGACATAGAGATATAGAATTGTATAAGGAATCATCGGAAATTCCAGAGAGTCAAGACTGATAGCTTTTTAAGCACGAAGCTTTCAAGGGTTTATAGTTTTTAAGGTATTTAAGTTAGGATTTTTTCCACCTATTAGTTTTAGTATTATTTATTCATTTTAGACTTATTTATTCTTATAATGTTATTTATTTGTAAGTTTATTTTTATTTTAATAAAACACTTGTTTTTTTGTTTTTACTTGTTTTATTCCATTTTCATTAATATATCATACAGGTTAAATCTGTGGGCTAAAACTAATTCAAGATGATTTTCGTTCCATGCCATCACTTTATTGGTCCGCATATCAGTCACAGTCAGTCCTTTGCTTTCTTCTTCATGCCAATAGCTAACGTGAATGTATTCCCCAATATAAAAATTAGTATCACACCATCCATCGTTGATCGTATCCAGAAAATTCAGAAAGTCTTCAAATTCATGATTGGTGAGTTTTATTGGGTGATCATTCTTGTGATGTACAATAACCTCCTTTTTCTCTCGATTATATTTAACTCGAAAAATGTTCTCAATGTTATATTCTCGATAAACCGGTTTCGGACGGATGCTCCGACTGCTCGTTGATGGTCCATTCACAAATCTCGAAGCGGATGTGAAAACATCATCCCATTTCGAATCCATTTGGAGATTTTGAAAATTCTTTATCAGCGATTGTTTTTGCTCGTAAAACTCCAAATCTTTTCTCAGTTTAGAGAGATTTTTCAGATAATTTTGAATCCCTTCAGCTAGTGTACTGCTCATGTGAGCTAGAAAAAGACTGACCAGGTGCAACTTAGCATTCTCTATTTATAGAAAAACTCAACTCTATTTACTAAAAATATTTTTATTGAGGTAAAAGGTCGGTAATATAATTATACAGTACATAGGCATTCCTAATGCTACATAAACTAAACATAATTCTATGATATATACAATTTGTCAAATTAGGAGTAAGCTTGGGTACTTTACCACCCGAAAATTCTAAATTAACTATGGCTGGAGGATCTAGGTTCATTTCCATAAAAACTTTGATTAAAAAGTCCTTCTTGACATGTCCCTTCACGTAAACAGTATCAACGTATTTCAAATTCTCCCGAAGCAGTTGATTAAGTTGTTCATAGTCTACATGACCTGCATTGTAAGAGATACCATGTAGGTTGTGGAACACGTAGTTTACTTCTTTCTTCTGAGCCTCGCTCAAGTTACGGTACAATATTTTGGGCTTAAACACCCAACTTCGCAGCAATTTCCCATCATAAATGGCCAACTCTTTTACTTGGAAATCAGTAGAAAAGTAGCCTTGAACGTCCAGAACCACAAACTTCATCCTTTTCTGTACAAAGTTTGGGAACGACTGATTAAATCAAAATTCGAACATTACCTGATAAGGGCAAGTATTCAAACACTCGATCATGCACGATAATGCAGCAGGCTCGTGATTCATCAGAAAAATTCTCCGAGCTTTGGAATTCCAATTTAACATCGATGGTACTGCTTTTCAAAGCTTCGTTTTGTTTCGAGCAGTCTATCACAAATAATGCCCTATTTGAAAAATTTTCAAAGTCCAATAATGGCTCACTATTGGTTTTACCCAAATACGTGTTTTGAAATTCGGTATACATCCGGTAGGCTTCTGCAAACTGTTTCGCATTGAAATTAAGGTTTAGGGACTCGTACGGATATATCTCGGAGTTAAGATATAGTTTAACATCCGTAATATTCAAATGATCAAAAAGAGTAATATCATATCTTGGATTATCCTTTCGCTTCTTCTGGAACAATACTATGACATATCTCGCTCTCTCTGACATGGATTTTACAGTCCATACGTCTCTCTTGGTTTTTCTCAATGAGGGCAGCTCGTGGATCTCCCAACTTCTGAATGGGATGATTATGGGCTTGTTATTTGAAATGTCTTCCAACAAGCTCAATTTCAAAACATCATCTGGATAAATGTGCCTCACTCTCAGTTCTACTTTGTCTAGAGTGATTTTGGCCGTTTTATCACCCGTCGTATTGGTATAGCAGTTATCGTCATTTCTAGCTCTAACAAGTTTTATTTTTTGTCTACCCATAATAACCTTGTTGTAATCGGAAAAGATATTTAGCATTGCCCTCAAGGGTATCAGGAAATTAAAGTTTTCTCCTACTGAGGATTTCACTACACCATTAGGCCAATTCCAGCCAGCTCGCTCGAGTGCCCGGCTCTCTTGATCGTTGAGGCATGAGAAATTCCGCACTGTGCTAGTGAGTCCGGGATCTCGGATTCTTTCAATTTCCTTGCCGTTTAATTCGTAGGTGATGGATTCGAAAAGAAATGCTCCCGCATTAATTGTTAGATTACATTTTCCTGTTTTCCCAGCGGTAGTGTCTTCGTGAAACTTTCCTTCGATATAGATTTCGGCTTGGCTGATATCCATAAACACGTCTTGCTGATTGATAACAATTTCGATTTCGTCGTTATAGTTGAAAGAGTTTGTGAAAGGATGGTAGGTATGCCATTCTTCTCTATGGACTCATCGGTGTTGACCGACTGAAATATTCGCAGTTTTTCTGATGTGATAGCCATATTTAGAGGCCAGAGAATTCAACCGTATCAGACTTCTATGTGTGAGCGCTTGCCTCGATGCCTGGTTACAGACTGAGTTACAGTTATTGAAACCACTGCTTAAGTAGCCACGATTAAAAACCAGGACCATACTTCTTCAGCTCTAATCTCACTATAATCTCTTCTCCTCTGAAATTAACCGGCCTTGCTTCTTGATCGAGTATATTGATTGTTAAATTATCGATGCTGTTTCTATTGAGAGGAAGATAGATCAAGTTACGAGGATCTACTATAATTCTGTATCCAGGATCAACAGCTGGTGTAAACTCGTAGATCGTATGGGATGGATTACTAGTGTAGTAGGAGCCTGAAACGATGTTGCACTCAATCCTTATAGTTGCCACTGATATGATCTCTACGGGCAGATCGGATTCGTGCAAAGAATTGGCTTTCAGAGATTTTTCTGAGAATCCCAAAAGTTTTCCAATACTATCCTTGGGTTTGAAATTAATATCGTATATGCACTTTAGCATACACTTTAATGTATTATTGTTTGGTTTGAGAGAAATCTGTTCTATTCCAGTTGGATTTGATAATTGGTTTAGTAAATTGGCTTCAATATCTGCAACCTCGTACGATCCAGTTGGAATTTCCAATTGTTTTTCCTTTCCTTCTTCGCTATAGTAGAACTTGTTTCGGCCTGGTTCAATGTTGGGAATGGAATTCCAAGTAGTGAACGAGATGAGAGCCAATGAATAGCTATAACCAGGATCGAGCTCGATAGGTGGAGTAAAATCAACGCTCAAGCAACTGGTTCGACCTTTTAACGTGAATGTCTGAGACATGACTAAGCTAACATTAACACGATGCCGAACTTATATCGAACTATTAAACAAGAAGCTTAGTACAAGATGGCCGCAATTGTACGAGTTATAGGACTGATACTGGTCGAAATTGAAAACTATCTTACATTTTTTAAAATAACGAACTAGTTCATTCGGAGGATTGAGGTTCCCGAAACTGTCAAAGTAAATCACTTTATCGCCACTTTTTTTATAGGCTACCCAATGCGTTCCCGACCCCGTATTTGTGTCCAAAATAACTACAGCACATTCGTTTTTGTTGGGACGCGATGGTAAGTTATCTCGCATAAACACGCCTCTAAAATTGGAAATTTCAAGTTTTTTAACGTATCGTTTGATATCCTGATCACTAAGTGGCCGCTTGGGTAGCTTTATTGGTAGTTTTTTGGCATCTTTTTCAAATAGAGTCCATATCCGGTCTTGTGTTTGGCTAAATATAATCCATTCCCCTTTTTTCCCAACGCAATGGCTTCCATCGTTTGGTTGTGACGTTTAGACTCGGCGAGTTTATTCTTGGCAGAACGGGTATCGTTGACAGCTTTCGCAATACCGGCGGCACCGCCAGATAATGCCCCGAGGGCACTGAGCCCGGCAAAGAGAGGAATCAGCGGAATAATACCGCCTAATTTCGGTACTGGAATAACTCGCGGAACTTTGATATTCCGACGTCCACCAGCCGTTCTAATAGTCTTACGAGCTGCCTGAAGAGCCGATTTAATAAAGTCTTTGCTTCCTCTCCCACGATGCTTCATTTGCTTTCTCACATTAGAAACCACGTACGAACTGAAGGGTTTCAATTTTTTCGGTCGACCCATACCGAGTTTACGTTTAGCTTTCATTGCAGTAGTTATGAACCAAGCAGCACTTTTTTCGCCGAAACTAGCGTCTTTAGCCTTGACTCGTTCCCACGATTTATTCTCCAACACTTTATCAGCCCGATGTCTCTGTTGTAGATCCGGCTTTAGGGCGTATTCGATATCGTGTTCTCTACAGTAACTATCCAACTTGTTTTTCGGCTTATCGCCTCGTGTTAATCGCTGCTTCAATCTAGTTCCAGGACCACAGTAGGAGTATCCAGGTAAATGAGCTTCAAACGGAAGTTTGTGGATGGCGCTATTTAAAAGACCTGCACTCGGTGACGTATTCATTAAGAATGAAACCAAGCTAGAGTGAGCATCGTTTATATACGATGAGAATGAAAAAGCAGAAAATTAAAATTGAGATCAACAACTTTGACATAGAAAAGACAAGGATTGAAAAGAGACATGGGGACCTTTTACCAAACACGATTAGAGCAATAATATGTGGATCAAGTGGTTCGGGGAAAACAAATGTTATGCTTAGTCTTTTAACCGATGAAAACGGTCTTAGATTCAGAAACGTCTATGTTTATTCCAAATCATTGAACCAGGATAAGTATAAGTTCCTAGAAGCGGTTTTAAAACGGGTTGCCGGTGTAAAACTTTACGGATACAGTGATAATGAAACCGTTGTAGAGCCGCAAACAGCTCAGCCAGATTCGGTGTTTATCTTTGACGATGTAGCCTGCGAGAAACAGGACAAGATTAGGAACTACTTTTGCATGGGCCGCCATAACGCTATTGACTGGTTCTATCTTTGCCAGACGTATTCGAAAATCCCGAAACAATTGGTTAGAGATAATGCTAACATGTTGGTACTTTTCAAGCAGGATGATACGAACTTGAAACATGTATATGACGATCATGTAAACACAGATATGTCTTTTGATACGTTCAAGCAAATATGTAGAGAGTGTTGGAAGGACAGATACGGATTCCTGGTTATTGTTAAGGATGACGATATTACGAAGGGTAGGTATCGATGCCAGTTCGATACCTATATACCTCCATAAAAGACAAGTACGCCTCAGTAACCGTTAGGGCATTGCTGTGTACACACCTCTGCAAAAGCTGTATCATAGCTGTCTCTGAACCTGTGTAGCACTATACAGATCATCTTAAAACCAATAGCAGACCAGTCTCTCGACCTGTGTCGCAGTCTAAAAGCTGTCTCCTGATCAGTGTACCAGTATACGGGTCAGTCTAAAAGCTGTGTCAGACCAGTCTCTGGACCTGTGAAGCAGTCTAAAAGCTGTCTCCTGTCCTGTGTACCAGTATACAGGTCAGTCTAAAAGCTGACCAGTATAGCTGTATAGCTGTATACAAGTCTGTATAAAAGCCGGTCATGTCTTGAGTTGATCTTCATGAATCCAAGCGAAGTTGATAAAAATATTCAGAAAAAAATACTGAATGCTGCTAGATCTATAAGGAAAAAGTATTTGGCCTTAAAACTAGAGAGAAACGAGGAAGATGAGGCACTCAATAGGATAATGAACCCTTTAACAGACCCTCTAAAAGAGCTTATTAAAAAAGCGGTTAATGGAAAAACCCGAATCAAACACGAAAAAATTAAGCAGGAAGCTCCTGAAACACACGTTAAATTTAAACCGAAAATTCTTGAAAATGTTGAGTTTCAGCCAACAGAGGTTCTTGCTCAAACAAGTGCGAATTTAAAAAGTGATGATGATGATGATGATGATGATGATGATGATGAGGATGTCTTCTATGAACCGTCGTTAGTTGGGTTGAAAGAGGATCTACAGAAATCGATTCACGAAAGATCAGGAGCATATGAAGAATTTTTGGATCAGTATCCCAAAGTAGCCCAAGAGTATGTGGATAAATACTATAAAGATTCAGATGAAATAGATCATTCTTATGGCTTAAAACATGATCTGAGAACTGACGATTGGTCTATGGGATCACAAAAAGTCAAATTTCTCTCGAGTGGAGATATCAAGGTGGGACCCGTTACTTATCGAGGAACACAGGGCCTATATGATCTACTGTTTTTGAAGAAGCCTCTATATCAGACGGCGGACGATAAGTTGCAGTTCAAGGATATTTTAGACAGAACCAATGCTCATCGAAGAGACTTTGATCCATCCAAGCAAGTTAAAGGATCCGTATCCTCAAAATATAAAGACATTGTAAAACCCCTTCTTTCGACATCATCTGAAGTGAAAAGGCTGAAATCGAGTAGCAGTGCCTCGCCATCTGGCCGAAATCCATCTACAAGAGCTAAAACTAAATCCGGAAGTGCTTTATTGTTGAAATATAATAAGAAACCAAAACAGTATGTTTATTATGATGACGTCAACGAATTGATTGATAGACTTGCTAAATTGGATGCATCGCAAGAAGCTGGAAATACTAATAACATCAATGAAATTATGAGTATTTTAGAGGAATTGGTTGAATTGGATGTGATTGCGTTTAATAAATAGACTCATCTGACTTATCTAACAATCATTGCAGGACTAAACTCGATCAAGCTTGGATCTCCTAACCACAGCCATAATATGACCAGTATCACTAAAGCCCGAGAGCAGGTGGTTGAAGAACTACATAAACCGGCACGTAAAAAGTTCAATCGTAGAAGATTTATACAGTATGGTCTGGATGATACTTTTGCTACAGATTTAGCCCAGCTTGATCAGTATGCTCGAGAAAACAAAGGATTCAAGTATATACTGGTTGTTATTGATTGTTTCTCTAAATACCTCTGGACTAGAGCTCTAAAGTCTAAATCAGCACAGGATGTTACCAAAGCCATGGAGAACATACTGAAAACTTTTGGAAGAATACCCAAGAAACTTATTTCGGATAATGGAAAGGAATACTATAACAGTCAATTTTTAGGTCTTATGCAGAAACATGGGATACATCATTATAGTTCATTTAGTCCTCTAAAGGCATCTATTGCAGAACGGGTAATTCGAACCTTGAAAGAAAAATTGTTCAAGCAATTTACATTATATGGAAACCATAAATGGCTGGAATTATTACAGCCAGTTACTGCTGCATACAATAATAGCAAACATAGTGCGATACATATGAAGCCAAGTAGGTAAAGTCAATAAACAAAATGAAAAGACACTGTTGAATTCCGTTTATGGTCATATCAAAGTTGTTGGTAGACAAAAGTTCAAGGTCGGTGACGTGGTTCGCATAAGCAAGTTCAAACATGTTTTTCAAAAAGGATATACACCGAATTGGAGTACGGAAATCTTTAAGGTAGCTAAAGTGCAAATTACAAACCCCACAACATATTTGTTGGAGGATTTCCAAGGTCATCCTATAAGTAGTGGGTTTTATGAAGAAGAATTACAAAAAACAAAGCAACCTGATGTGTTCCTCGTTGAACAAGTATTACGAAAGAAGGGAAATAAAGTTTTTGTAAAATGGTTGGGTTTTGATAAATCTTTCAACAGCTGGATCGATAAAACCAAGGATGTAGTATGAATTAAATTTTTCCAGGATTTATTATTCAGTTTCAGTTATGAGTTCGCACTGTCAAGTTTGTGAGGAAACTGTTTCTTCTCATTCACATAACCTAAGTCACAGACATAAAAATAAGTGTTGTACGGAACTGGAACCCAATGTTCAGATCATTAAAACAGCGTTTAAGAATCGTATAATTTCCTATAGGTTATTTACAAATGTCCATCTAACCAGTGTTGGACTTTATTTGGAGGAATTAAAACCTAAAATTATGGATTTGATAAAAAAAGGGTTTTCTACATACTCCAATTTAAAAATTAACCTGGAATTATATGGACTCTATATTTTAAGAGAAATGCTCGAAATAAAATCCTTCAATTCTCGTTTTGCAGCCATTTCGCCCACCACCGATCTGAATAAGTTATTCGCTGAATTCGAACAAGTTTTAGTCTCAAAATCTGTTGAATTCCAGGAGAAAGACAGTGGGTGGGCTTTATCTAAACTCCTATTTCTGGAAGTTAACATAAACAAGTTTAAACCATTGAAATAATGGTGGGAGCTTCCTATATAAAGCAAATTTTAACAAAATTTACTCCAGTCTACTAGAAGTATGGCGAGTTCAACCCCCAGTTCAGACAACGAAGGCTTGATGTCTGCAGAAATGGAAACAACTGTATTTAATTCGTCCTGTTCTTTATCGGGTTGGAATTATTTTAACAGTATGGTGGCGAGAAGTGATCAAGAAATCAAGAAAGAATCGAAATTTTTTGGTGAGACATGTTATGCAACCAAGAACTTCAAAATTATTGCCGGAATAAGTATCGCTCAAGGATTGATACCCAGTATAAAAGTAACAAGTACCATTTTAAACCTACCTGAAGAACAAGTGACTGTATCCTTTAGTGATAAAGAATGGACTGAATTTCTGGGAATTGTCAATTCCTTCATGGAGATGGATAATGATGATGATGATGATGTTAGTGAAGTGATAATAGTTTATTCTCTATCAGAAAACTTTACTGTTTCCTCAGCTATATTTTTGGGAGAGAGAATGATCAAGTTGACAAGCAGAGGAGTTAATTTATGCTTTTGTGTAGACGATATTGAATCCTTTTTAAAAACCCAAGATATAATAGATTACAGGCTGCGTTTACTCGCAGAACTAGATTTTAGAAACTTTTATGACAATCTATTGAACTATTACAATGTAAAAACTGTTAATGAAAATAATTGTCTAAGTGTGATAAAAGAATATTGTAACTTAAATATTTGTGAACTATGTTATACGTTAGAGTTTATACACCTGAGCCCAGAAAAAATAAAAGCAGATTTCATCAGAATATGCAATTTAGAAAGTGATGTATAGTTTATAGCAGTTAATGTATGTATTATGTAATTTTTAATAGTAATAAAAACATAAAAAAAAAACAAATCGTTATTTTATTATCTGTCTTGAAATCTGGACAAATACAATGAGAAAGACTGAAGAAGAAGGGAAACACAGGAAAAAAAGATTGCATGATACCATGCTTTCGATTAGGCTGTAATTGTCAACTATAGCCTAATCGGGAGCTTGGCACCATCCAAACTTTTTTTTTGACTTTGATGTGATTCGAACACACAACCTTCTGATCTGGAGTCAGACGCGCTACCAATTGCGCCACAAAGTCTTTCTAGTAAGATAAGAACCTATAACATTTGATTCTTTCCTCAGTATCATCATGTCAGTCGATAAGTTTGGGCGTACGCAACGTCTTAACGACTACAAAAATTTAGTAGTCAAACTAAGCAACGTAAAAAGTCCTGGTGGTGGTCGTGGTGGTGGTGGTGGTGGTACACAAGATTATGTTACAAAATCCTACACGGATAAAAAGCTTCAAGAAATCTCAGAAACGTTCAGAAAAGATATGGAAAACCGAGTGAAAACTGCGATACCCCCACAAGAAGAGAATAGATATAAGCAGCTGGAGTCCCAAATAAAGGAATGTCAGAAGAAAATTGGAAGTTTACTGAGTAAAAATCAGTCTATTGAAAATGATATTAAAACAAAATTGGCTGTTCGATTATCTGCCTTAGAAGAACAACATAAGGTGTTTAATGTAACGAAAAATTATATAAGCATTGGTGACAAGAGAATAGTTAGAGCTGCAAATGCTATAAACGATAACGACTTAGTCACCAAAGGTCAGGTAATCAAAATGATTAATGAGAAGGTGAAGCAGTCTGCAACACCGGCACCTGCAGCAGCGGTCGCTAAAAAGCCAAAAGGGAAGGCAAACTGAATATAGCACAATAATTGTCTCCGTTTTCAGTCTAGTAGAAGCTCTTGTTGAAGATGTGTGATCAATTGTTGAAATTCCTAACGGGTGAAGAAAATATAGAAGATTGTAGTGCTGATGAGTTGAAGGATTTACCAATTGGGTTCTTTCTGCAGTATGTCGATAGTACTACACTTTTAAATATCTGGGGGAAATTACCACTCGAATGTAGAAAAGATTTTGAGTTGCAGACAAGACTTCCTTGTTTCATGCATTATAATAGACCTGATTGGAGGACTCATGTAGATGGACCTCCTTCCTCACAAAACCAATGTTATTTCTGTATAAGAGCTCTGGCCAAATAGTGGAACGTTTCATTTCTTCAACAGCAATGGTTTGGCTAAGTTCCAATTTCATCGCCCTCGCAGCAGTCGTTCAAAATATCTTCTATATACATCCGCCATCAGATGTCCGAAATATCAAGGCACAGCTGAAAACGGATAGCTATTCCAACGATTTATGGATTCCGCTTTACTACCGCCTCATAGACAATGATCGTACACGCACTTTCCAGACAGTACTTCCAGAATCGCGGAATAGATTATACCAGTATAAATTGCGAGTGGAATTCCTGAACAACAGCATTTTAGATAGCAGGGAATGGACAACTATCGGAATTGGTCCGCAGCAAGAAACCATCTCCAAAATCATCTGTAGAAACGAAACTATAAACTCCACTTCAACCGATTCGAGATCTGATGCATCTATTTACTTAATCTATACCTGTATAATAACCATAGCTGTAGTTTTCGGTATTTTATTGTCTAGAATGTTCTACCTAATTATAGGAAAAAGCAAATGTGATTATTTTAAGGTTTAATGAATAAAATTTTACCAAAAATTTGTTGTTTCATTGATCTTCATCGCCAATTGTATCAAATAAGGCATGCCTAAGAACAGGGTCTAGCTAACGGGGGCACCTGAGCCTGGGAACTTTTTCGATACCGTGGGAAAATCTCTAGATCGGCGGCGTCTTTGATCTGAAATTTCGGGGTTTTGACCCGGGCCAACCGTGGGAACTTTTGCGATAGCGTGGGAACTTTTTCGATAGCGTGGGAACTTTCTCGATACCGTGGGAAAATCTCTAGATCGGTGGCGTCTTTGATTTGAAATTTCGGGGTTTTGACCCGAGCCATCCTCAAATTTTTGGGGTTGAAAACGTGGTTTATTAAATAACATTTTATCTCAAATTATGTTTCATTACTCGCGCTATTTCTACCAAACTTTACCAAGTTAGATTAGGCTAGGCTAGGCTAGGCTAGTTCAATATTTTGGAATTCTATAGAATAATCCATTAGGAAAAAATAAACATTTCATCCGAAATTGCGCTCATGACCACTACAGTTGAAATTCAATTCGATTAGGCTAAGCTAACATCACCACTTAAAATCATTTTGCAGGTTAAGAAATTTTGATTCATTCATCCTCACTATTTTACAAAATTTACGCAGCTAGACCAATATAGATTTCTATAAACTAGACCAACTCCGAAAAACTGATAAAAGATGGCGCCAGGTAGGGTTAGAGTAGAGCAGATTGGTTGCACTGGAGTAGATCAGACTAGTTCGGAGTAGTTCGGAGTAGGTTAGACATTGACAGATGACTGATGACATTGACATCGACAGATATTTGAAATTTGATTGACATCTTTGACATTTGACATTGAAATTTGATTGACATGATTGAAAGGTGACTTGATTGACAGATGACGTCATCTCCTCCGGAGGACGGAGGATGGTGAAACCCCATAATACATCTACTGCATTCGATTAAATTCCCAGTGACCTAAAGGTGTAGTGAAAGCGGTTTTTGGTTTATCTTCTTCTCTCATTGGAATCTGATGGAAACCAGAAGCCAAATCGAGTGTGGTGAAATATTTACTATGGCCTAATTGATCTAAAATTTCTTCGATATTTGGCATTGAATATGCATCACCAACTGTAACTTCATTCAATTTTTTAAAATCAACCACTACGCGCCATTTTTGTTCCCCCGAAGCGTCCATTTTTTTTGGTACTACCCATAGAGGGGCAGACCAAGGCGATGCAGACGGTTGAATTATTCCCTGTTGTAACATTTTATTGATTTGTTTATTAACTTCGGTTTTATGAATTTCTGGGTATCTGTACGTTTTTGTATGAATGGGCTTAGAATCAGAGATGTTTATTTCATGTTTAATAGTGTTAGTACAACCAAGGGTATCTCCAGGTAGAAAGAAAATATCTTCATAATTTTCACAAAGATTAGTTATGAAGCTCTTTTCTTCTTGGTTTAAATGGTCTAATCTAAGATTTTGTTTCAATAGTTGGCTCCTATTTTTAATAAAATTATTTTCAGTACTTTGTTCCGAAGCAAAATAACAGTAGCTTCCTTTAGGAATCTGTTCTAAATAGATTGAAATAGGTTTTAATTGAAAATCAATTACTTTTGAGTTTAAGATTGTTGCAAAAGCTTTATTATTTGAATTTACTTTAGTCAATGCTCGGGATAAATAGATTCTCTTAGATATTTCCATATCTGGTATGATCCCTTCTTTTATTTCCGGGTTTAGAACGTTGATTTCTATTATTGTTTCCGTACGAGATTTGAGAACAAAATAAGAACCAGTGTTAGGATTAGCGTTTAATCCGATAGGGATTTGAAATGGCAATGAGTTTAGAGATAGAGTTCCTTTTTTTAAAATCGATTTTTGCGTTTTGATCTTGAATAAAATCCAATCCAATTAGACCGTCATAAGGGACGTTTGTAGCCTGATTTAGTATGTGGAATTTTATGTTCAAAATCTGATTGTTAATGTTAAAAGGAATAGTGGTAGTTCCAACTGTTTGAATTGGAGAATTAGGACAGACTCCATGAAGAGATATTTTTTCTGAAGGAACAAATTTAGTTATCTCAGGATTGAGTTTGTTGGCTTTTATCAATGAGCAGCTTGCACCAGTATCAAGTAAAAATCGGAGTTTTTTGTTTTGATTTTTTGAATATTTACTTTCTAGTTCAATGAAACTTGAGCTATTTTCAGCAAGAAATATTGTTAGTTCTCGTCGTTCTCGAACACCGCTAAAGTTTTGAGATGATCCTCCAGTGAGGTGTTCGTCATTGGAGGAGCGTTGGAGTTTAAAGAATTTGAATGACTTGGTTGATAATTTGGTACATTAGAATTGTATTGAATTGAATTAACGTTCGCGTTCTGCCTTGAATTCGTATGAGGTGAGTCGCGAAAAACTGGATTATGATTTGTCGAATTTCGATAAGGTCTTCTATTAATTTGATTGCTCGAGTTTTGGGTTAAGTTTTGAGAATTAGAGTTTTGATTCCTGTTATTATGTTGATAGTTTGAGTTTTGGAAGTTAGAGTTTGGATTTCTATTATTACATTGATAGTTTGAGTTTTGGGAATTAGAGTTTTGATTTCTATTATTACATTGATAGTTTGAGTTTTGGGAATTAGAATTTTGATGAGATTGGTTAGTATGCTGTCGATTAACATGGAAATTCATCGAATTATTAGATCTTCCTGCATTATTATTATATTGTCTTTTTCTACATTCTTCAATAACATGCCCTTGTTTTTTGCAGTAACGACAAAATATCTGATTATTCGTAAACAAAGTTCTTACGTTTGCATCATGATTTCTTGTTTTGAAACAATTATTTGTAGAATGCGAGTTGTTTTTGCACTTTTTGCAAAACTGAGTTGAACTGCGCGACATAGCCACAGCGCGTTCTTCAGAAATAGCTGCACTATACGCAGAATTAATCGAATCAAAATCTTTCCATCTCAACATTCGCGAAATTTCGGGTTTCGAATGATAAATAAATCTATTTAAAGCAATTTCGTTCAACATTTTCAGTTTTCCAGGAATCTCTTCCGGTTCTGTGCAATTTTGTTGAGTAGTAGATATCAATCGCGAGTTAATTGTTTCCAAACGTTGAAAAAAGTCTTTCACTGATTCGTTAGGACTTTGTTTGCAATTATTTAGCTCGTCCATTAATTGAACGTAATGTTTTTTGTCTTGATATAAAGTTTTTAAAGCGTCTTTTAAGGTATCCCAATTATCAAAGTTTTGGGTAGCTAACTGTTCTTTAGCTTTGCCACCGATTCGAGATAAAATAAAATATAAAAGAGGATTTTCCTGATCGTCCTGTGCTAATACATTGGCATTATTACAATTCGCTAAAAATTGCCCTAATTCAAGACGATTGCCATCAAAACTATTAGGTATTAGTTTGCATAAAAAATCTACGGAAAACCTACCATTATTTGGGTTGGAATTTGACGAAGGAAGTTGATTAAAAATGTTTTGAAAAGTTTCTAATAATATTGTTTGTAGGTCTGGGTTTACGGCAGGAGGAGTCATAGTGGCATATAAGTATTAATAAAGGAGTTTGACAAACAAAAGTAACCTCATTAAGAGACAAAAATCACTTACCAAAAAACTTGAAAGCTAGTGGTTACACAACAACTGTGATTCAATCCAATACTGGTAAACGCTGATGATAGCTTTGGCTGACTATGGTATGTCTTGAATCTTTGTATCCAAATCCTGCTGGATCTTGCTAGATACTTCTGAATCGTACCGACCGCGCCAAAATCTGTTGTGATCCTTCAGTGTTTTGCCTTGGTTAAAACTACTTTTGTTTTTGGTTTGAAACTTGTAGCTTTATTAGGTAATGGAATATAGAATGAAATTGAACTACAGCAAAAGTAAGACTTATTTTAGAGAGAGTTTTAACAAAATGTGTTACTACGACTGAAGCTGTCTTAAGACTGTCTTCTTGCTTCACTAGATCTCTTACAAATCGACCTTTACATCCCTTCTAAAACGTTTCTAAAACCTACATAATTACAACTGGAAAACCCTAAATAAATATTGGCAATAAATGACAGTCTGTTCGCCCAAAGAATGACTTAAGGATATTTGGGAATTTTGGGGTTTATGGTGGACAAATGTTTAATTTATTTACATACAATATCTTTGGGTTCTTTAACAGAAAGTCTGGGTCATATAATAGTATTGCTTTCGGTGACGGCGAGACATTATTTCGGAATTTTGGGGTTTATGGTGGACAAATGTTTAATTTATTTAAGTACATACAATATCTTTGGGTTCTTTAACAGAAAGTCTAGGTCATATAATAGTATTGCTTTCGGCGACGGCGAGACATTATTTGGGAAAGTATTCGAGGGTCGTAAAAGGTACAATGTCATGATATTATGGAGGAATATGACACTGTTATAACCATTTAAAATATTGTTATAACTTTTAAACCAGGTGTGCTAGCTACCTGCGGTTTGCGCCATTCGATTTCTCTTGGTCTAAAGTTTTTTCTAGTAGGTTGCAAATTTTTTTGAAACTTATACAGGGCAAGTAAAAAAAAATCCGTTTTTCAACATTGAAATTCTCCACTATTTTTAATGGAACACCCTGCATATCACAACGTCAAAAAAAAAGAATAATGTTCAAGGTATCCATGTACGAATAGACATTGTCCCTAAAACTTGAAGTTTTAGCCGTGAAAATCAAATTCGAAATCTTGGTATTTTTGCAAACGCATATTTACAAAGCTTGGAACTTATGTTTGCCCAATAAAAAGTTAATAAAAACTGCATAAAACTATACAAAATGCTGTATACGTATATGTTGGCCATTCTGATCCAGGCATTTATGGATCAGTAAATGGGTGAATGATTTGTGTAACATTTCCTGGGGAATCGCTTCAATGACATTACAAATGTTCCGCTTAAGATCTTTTAGGCTATTTGAGCAAAGAGTTACAGCATCTTTCCTTGACATAACTCCAGAGAAAAAAGTCTGGAACTGGAAGTCAGGAGACTAAGGTCTCCATTCTATAGGACCTCCATATACGTCTTTCCCCAAATGTCATATCCAGTGATTCCCTTGCTATTAAAGAATAATGAGGTGGGGGCACCATCCTGCTGGAAATAGATATCATGCAAGATACCCTCCTGTCTTAACTGTGGAGAACAAAAACATATCAGTGTATACAATTTCTGTTATCGTTGGTTCATTAATGGAAATGGTCTGTATTTTTTCTTAATAGAGATTGCACACCAAACTGTTACTTTTGGGGTATCTCTATTTGACGAGTTCCAGAGAAAATACTCTGGAGCTCGTAAAATTTTCTTGGAAATTGTATTTTAACTTAATTGATATGTTCCTAGACTGTCACAAAATTCTTTGTCATAGTGATATCAAGTACCTACCTACAACATGAAGTTGCATGGGTTTGCAAAAATAAGTACCAAGATTTCGATTTTGATTTTTTACCTCTAAAACTTCAAGTATTAGGGACGATGTTTATTGGTACATGGATACCTTGAATATTAATCTTTTTTTTTGACGTTGTGATATACAGGGTGTTCCATTAAAAATAGTGGTGAATTTTGATGTTGAAAAATTGATTTTTTTTCACTTGCCCTGTATAAGTTTCAAAAAAAATTGCAACCTACTGAAAAAAATTTAGACCAATAGAAATCGAATGGCGCAAACCGCAGGTAGCTAGCACACCTGGTTCAAAAGTTATAACCATTTAAAATGGTTCACTTTCGGCTGGGACACCCTGTATAATAAAAAATAGATAAAAATAGATCACTATCATTCTCACAATCTGTTTTATTGCGTTACAAAAGTCAAGCGGTTCTAATAGAAAACCAAATGTATAGGATTTGCTATTATACCAAATCACAGCCAGTGAAAAAAAATAGCTTGTAAATATACGAGTTTTGACTTTTTGCCTTCAAATTCAAAATGCCTTGAGCGACTTTGTTCAAATTTTCAGAGAGTGTTTGCGATGTTCTCAAGTATCTTTCTAAAAAATCCGTCCCTCTTTTACAGGACCGGACCTAGAGCGACTCTCAATTTTTTTACCAGAGTAGAGTGTATCGATCAACGAGATTTTCGAAACTACATAATACATTGATTTTTATTTTTTTTCTCGTAAACGTCGCATCGAACAAGAAAAACTTGGTTTACCTTTTTTTAAAATTAAACAAGGAATCAAAATAGTATATCGTCTGTATTGCCGGCCTCACTGCGTTCGGCAGGAAAACTTACAGACTCGTCACAAAAGTATCACTTTTACTCCGAATAGAACACGATATTTTTTCTTCAAACGTGTCTGAATAATAGAAAAAATAGAAATTTTCTTAAATATTAATAATGTTACCGAACAATCCAACAACTAGGTGACAAAATGTCAATCTTTCCGTTGTTATGGCAAATATTCACGAGCGGAGGTAAAAGACTTTTTTCTCCAAACGTCAAAAAAACGTCACTTTGTTAACCCCTGTCAAGATGTCAGAAATTTGATTTCTATGCTGCTAGACAAATCACTTACAGAGCTAGCACCACACTCCCCTGCAAGTTATAGAAAATTTTCACCGGGGTGGGGGGTTAATTCAACGTGAGCTCTTGTCGTTTTTCCAATAAGTTCAATTTTTCAGCACCCTATGGCACCCACCTAGCACTACCTAGCACCCAACTTACAGAGCTAGCACCACACCCCCTAGCGAGTTATAGAATATTTTCACCGGTGGGGGGGTGCTAATGTAACGCGAGCCCTCCCCCCCCTCCCCCCGATTTTCCAACAGGTCCAATTTTTTAGCACCCTATTGCACCCACCTAGCACCACCTAGCACCCAACTTATAGAGCTAGAGCACCACATCCCCCAGCGACTTATAGGACATTTTCACCGTGGAGGGCTAATGTGACACGATCTGATCTAATTCAATTTTTAAAGAGTATTGTATGTAAAGGTAGGTACGTCTAGACTAGAGCTTTCGGCCCGCATGAGCAAGCACTGAGCATGCCGAGGCAGAATGAGGATTCAAGTATGGACTGTGGACGAGCGTTCGAACCACATGAGGCAGTTGTTGTTGTGTATTTATTTTGCCTCAACTTGCTCATTCAGCGATGCTCATTCGGCCTGAATACTCTAGTCTGGACGCACCTTTAGAAAAATGAAGTATTTGACAAAAGCTGGGTTCGGCTATTCAGCGCGGAGTTGGAGTGGAGTGAACAGAGCTAATGGAGTCACCCATAATACGGTAAAAAACAATACCCGAACCTTAACCTGCACGGCTGGGGTGCGAATGGAGTCACTCAAAGTGCACGGAGTGAGCAAGCCGAACCCACCTATAGTAGACATTTTTATTTATTTACCATTGGCGCGCAGTGCTGGGGGGTAAAAAGGGGTTGTTTTAAACTTTTAACATTCTTTCTCGCATTTTTCATTAGAAATTGGAAATGTTGGAAACAACAGATTTTTTTAAAAATATTGGTTACCAAAACCTAAACAACTTATTAGAAAAAGTGAATTAAAACAAATGTACTATTTTTTTTGTTTCTAAAATCAGTTTTTGAAATTTTGAAAATATAAATTAGGGTTGTTCCATGAAAATTTTCAAGTGTGCATTCAACCAATGAAAAATTGTGTATATTCGTTTGAAATTGTGCACATGCCTAAATGTGACGTGAATGACGTAATTAATAGCCCCATCTCTTGGGTCTTAAAAAAAGCAGGGGTAGAACTTTTTACAAGTTGTCGAAAAATTGATACTTACGAGACTTTTATAGATGGCGACGAAATAAAATACAAATTACAGTGATTCGCGATAAACCTTTTCACCAAGTGATGAGTGATGACAATGGAAGGAAGCCGCCATTATGTGGCTCATAAGGATATATAAAAATCGGAAATAGAAGTAAGCCACGTCCCCGACGCCATTTTGGAAATCGCGGCCATATTGTGTAGCACCATTGTCGACGTCATCAACTACGTCGTCAGCTGTTTGCGCCAGCGGTCATAGTTTAGAATATACATTTATGATGAAAAATATTATTTCATTTTGATTAACATAATAGGCAAAGTAAAGAGGAAGATGCCATCGAGATCTGAGAAAGCGTTGTTTAATGGCCGTTTGCACCGATCATTTAGGTTTACCGGGAATCAATGCTTGGAGTGACATTTTTAAACTGTACCATCGTCACCAAAAGTATCTGGGACAAAAATAATGCATAATAGGCTCATGTATGTGAAAAGGGGTATAAGTCAAAAACTAGTTAAAATGAGTTATTTATACCAAATGCATCAGAAAGTAGTCGGCAACGTATGGGAGAAGGGATATAACTAGAAAATATTATAATACAGTGATACACTATGGTGTAAAATGATATAAGTCACTTTTGGAGATTATATTTTTGTGAAAAAGGTGATAAGTGAACTTATACCTACGACTTGAATAGATTTTAAGTGAATAATGGAATAAGTCTATTTGTACCCGAGAACAATAATAAATATCTTGAGATATGTTTGGGTATACGGGTATATGTTTACTTATGTCAGATAATATTTTACATTACTTATGTGTAAAGAGAAACAAATAGACTTATACCTCTTTTCACAAAATTAACTCCACAAATAAAAAATAATATTTTTGAGAAAAGCGGCATATGTATACTTATACCTATTTACATATACTAAAGACATATTTATTGGCAAAATGTTAAGGTACCTATAATGTGCACATATATCCCTTTTCTCGTTGTTATGCTGCTTCACTTGCCTTCATACTGTGGAGAGGGATGGTTGTTCCGTTTTTTTTTTTTAATTATCTTGTTTAAGGGCGCCAAATTTTTTGTTCAAGTATACATGGTACACGGTAACTTGTATGTGATATTTTGGGCAGCTCTTTCTATTGATTTCTTGTTAATAATATTTCAATAAAAATTAAAAAAACATTTGAGGTTAGGATGTCACAACGTACTAAACACATCCTCAAATTATTAGTGCCGCTGCAAGCTACTCCGGTACCAAATGCAAAAGCAGGTAAGTAAAAGTAAACAAATTATACAATATATTTTATTTTGTGGAGGGTGCTTTCCAATAATAATTTAGCGTAAAGATCTCAACAATATTTTTTTTTACTTATATCTCTTTCCACATACCTACCTACATGCGATTTACTTTATTTTTTAGAAAGGGAAATGAAATCTCTCAATGATAAGAAAGATAATCCCGATATTCGCATCACTGCTGAAAGTTGTATATCCGAAAATGAGCTGGAAACCATTTTACAAAATGCGAATACAAAATTACATGTTTTTGACGGTAGGTATATTTTTACTTATATCCCTTTTCACATGAATGTGATTTTTTTTATTTTTAGAAAACCAATTAAAATCTGCTAATAATGAGAAAGAGAATCCCTATACGCACATCAGTGCTGAAAGTTCTCTAACCGAAAATCAGCTAGAAATGATGCAACACAATCGTAATACAAAATTAAATGCTTCTAACGGTGGGTATAGTACATAAGACAATATTTCTAAAGATTGGGAATAATAATTATAAAATTTCTTTCTCCAGAGCTAACATTCACATTGGCTTCTGCTAATAATAATTTAGAATCGTGCCAAGAGAATATTTTGCCTTGCTCTGTGACCAAATCTGCGACAGTGAGTAAAACTGTTGAGGAAACTAACAGTAATGGTTAGTAATATTTAGTGCTTACCTAACCGGATTTGTTTTTTTAATGCCATTTTTTTTCCAGAGTTTACATTTACATTAACTTCTGTTAATGATTATTTACAACCGTGCGAAGAGCATATTTTGCCTTGCTCTGTGACCAAATCTGCTGAGGAAACTAACAGCACTGGTTAGTAATATTTAGCAATACTTATTAAATTGACGTTGTTTTTTCTTTACAAATAATACTTGAATCTGATATTATTTTTAGATTCAGATTCTCCTCAGCAAGAAGAATTTCCAGATGATTTTCAAAGATTAGAATTACACGAAAACACTTCAGTCCAATTTCAAGAGCCATGTCAGGCAAATTTGCCAAACGAAACTTTATCAGATGATGTTAGTTCAGAAGAAGCGTATAACCCAGATGACGAATCTTCCAGTTCATCAGAAGATAGCAGTTCCACTGATGGTCCCACAACTAGCTCAAGGAAAAGAAAAAGTCTTTCGGGAAATGATTATATCAGCAATGTTAAAAGACCAAAAAATATCACTACTGCTTCCAAAGAACACTTGAAGAATAACAAAAAACAGAGAAAAGCAAAAAAGACCCTTAAAAATGAAACACGAACAGTAAGAGAAGAAAGAAAGAGAAACCTAGGTTTGGAATATACAACAAAAAAGGGAAAATTGATAAGAGCTATGGTCTGCAGGCCATTGTCCAAATGCAACCTTAATTGTCAAGATAAAATAGACCATGAAAAGAGACAGACAATTTTTTCTGAATACTGGCAGATGAAAAGCTTTAATAAACGTGTTGCTTTTATTGCTTCTTTGGTAAGAACAGAACCCAAAAAATGTGCAAAACGCAAAACAGAACATATTTCGAAACAAAAAAACAGATTGGTAACACATATATTTCATTTGCCCTATAATGGAGAGCAACTAAGAGTTTGCAAGCAATGCTTCTTAAAAACTTTTGATGAATCAAACCGATTTGTCACTAATGTTTTAAAAAATAAGGCAGAATCCAGTTCTGGTGTCTGTCGTGATGATAAAAGGGGCATGTCCTCTTCCGCAAACAAGATTCCTGGTGCTGATTTGCAATTAGTAAAAGAACATATTAATTCAATACCTTCGTACGAAAGTCACTACTCCAGAAAAAAAACAGGAGATAAAAGATATCTTCCGCACTTTTACACTCTGGCTTCTCTTTACAGGGAATATGTTAATTGGCTTCCAGAGGGAAGACGGATTGTATCAAGATTTGTTTACGAAAGGGTCTTTTATTCCATGGGTTTGAAAATAAAGTTATTGAAAAAAGATACGTGTGCCAAGTGTGACAAATTTAATATGCTTATAAAAGCAAACAGTGACGAAGCAAAAACGAATTTGGAATCTGAATTAAGTAAGCATCAAAAAGAAGCTGAGGCTGGTTTTGAGGCAAAACGCATTGATAAAGAATATGCTTTAAACGATAAAACAAAAGAAGTCTTCAGTTTTGACCTTCAGCAATGCCTACCTACTCCAGACATTAAAACATCTGTGGCTTTTTATAAGAGGCAACTCTGGACATTCAACCTAACAGTTCATAGGTGTAGGGACCAACAAGCCTTTTGTTACATGTGGCACGAAGCAGTAGCAGCTAGAGGAGCCAATCAAATAGCTTCCTGCTTATTTAAGCACCTGAGACTTATTCCTGCAAGCATTAAGGAAATAACATTTTATTCCGATACATGTGCAGGACAAAACAAAAACTGCTTTGTGTCCATAATGTTCATGCTTGCTTTACAGGAGTTTCCTAACATTGAGAAAATTAACCACAAATTTCTTACCCCTGGGCATACGCACATGGAATGTGATAATGATCATTCCATTATTGAAAAGAAGAAAAAAAATATCCATGTCCTATTGAACATCCAAGAGACTGGGTAAATCTTGTTCGTGTATGTGGTGTGAAAAAACCTTTCGAAGCCATTGAAATGTCCCGCAATCATTTCTTTGAATATTCTGCATTACTTAAAACGTTTCTTCAACAAAGAAAAGTTAATGAAGATGGCCAAAAAGTAGTATGGAAAGACATCAAATGGCTATGTTATTCCAAAGAACCGGGCATTATACTTTATAAAACATCCCTTGATGAAGAAGAAACATTTCGGAAATTGAGCTTTTTGCGAAAAGGGAAAACTTGGCCAAAAAAATTTAAAGTTCCTGAGACTTATAAAGGTGCAAACCCCATAAGTAGAGAGAAAAAAAATAATCTCATTGAAATGCTACCCTATGTTAGCGAAACATTCCATGAGTTTTATAAAAACCTAATCACAACAGCTGATGTTAGAGACGTTCTACCCGACGAATCAGATGACTCAGAGGAAGATTAGTTTTTAATAATAGTTCAGAAAATGTATCTTTCTTTGCCTACTTATATTTTTCTATATGCATATTTCAAGATTAAAACTGAATAAAATTTTGTGAAAAGAGGTATATGTAATTTTTTTTTCAAAAAAAATTCAAAATCTGGCCATTTTTTATAATTTGACAAAAATAAAATATTACCTACAAAAAAGTTAAACCTTTCATACTTTACTAAAAAAAAGTGCGTGACAGATCAATAGTTTTTATATTGAAATTAAATATTCAAAAGTTAAAAAAACTTAAAAAGCTAATATCTCAAAATCACTATTTTTTATTTATATCCCTGTTCACATACATGAGCCAATAATCTCCTGGACTAATTCTAACGCCATTCATTTCAATGCATTTAATTCATAGTTTGACAAATATTTGACAATAAACTTCATATAATAGTACAAGAGCAAATAGGATGCTGTCCCAGTTACTTTTAGTGACGATCGATGGTACATATCACTTTAAGCGTCGATTATCGTTAAACCTCCCTCAAAATGGTAGTTGCAAACGGCCATTAGAATGATAGTTAAGGTACTAAAACCATGTATGCATAAAGCAAAAGCCATCGGAATCATAGCCTGTGGTACAAACACCCTAAGTCAAGGCGAGACATGACACGCTGTCTACATCATCACTGTTTTTTTGGCGGAAGGTGGGAGGGTGGCTTGACATTTGATCTACACAGGCCTTATGAGGATGGGCTATCCAGTAGTGGTATGTACCGAGTTGTTACTTGTTAGGTAGGTTTAGGTTGTAGTGTCAGTACACTCAGTACCCACAACCAAGGCGCAAGGCGAGGTTGCCAAAGGCCAAAGGTTTGCGGAAGGAAAATAATTTTGTTTTGGCTGGATTGTGAAAATTGTGCATGTTTTATGAAGATTGTGCATATGGTGCATATTGAGATCAGTTGTGCACATTGGAACATCCCTGATATAAATTAAGGGGTTTTTGGGGGTGCTAATTCTTAATCTGATACAAAAAGTTATCTAAAATAAGACCTAATATCTTTTTCCCAAAAAAACAACCCCTTTTTACGCCCCAACACCGCACGCCAGTGATAGATCAAAATGTTTACTATGTCACATACTTCATTTTTCCATCATCCATCACCTCCAAAATTTGAATTTAATCGCAATATTATTAACTGAGACATCAGGGTGTATTCATTAAAAATGGTTCAGATTGTAGATTAAATTAAAAATTATTTTATTTTTTTTTCCACCACATCTATTTATTCAGGGTGTCTCACAACGTTTGACCTAGGTGATGATTCCGGAACGTCCCAGCCAGCAAACACACTACATACTTAAAACGTCCATTTTATGTCATATTCACGTCCGTACGCCATATGACCTATTCAGAACGTACATAAGACGTACACTTTTGTACCTTTTATGTAGGTACATAATAAACATCCATAATACGTACAGTTACGTCCACCATTTTGGTTTTATGTTTAAAGTGTAAAATACAAGCAGATCTGTAGGAATTTAAATTTGAATAAAGTCTGTTTTTTTTAAAGATAAAAGTCAAAATGACATTATGTTGGCAATACAATGTGAAATTGTCAATGCTTTCAAATTTTTTATGTAGAAAAGGCTTGTGTTGCCAACATAGTTACTAAATTTTTGATTTGGGGAATTATATTTAAAATAAAAAAACACTTTCTTTGAATTTCGCTCTCATTTATGGTCATTTTGAAATTTGATAAATGATGACGTAGATGTTAGGATAGTTAGCGAAAGAGAGGTGTAATATCCTTGTTCCGAGATTGAGGTTATGTCGTTATATCTTTATGGGCACTTTCCAAAATTCACCGGTTTCTGAACCGGTGCGATACCGGTTTAATAGTTTACTCACCAAACTGTTCCAAAATGTACCGACTTTTTACCGGTTGAACCCGATCGTTCGTTCCAAAATTGACCGGAATGATCAGCTGTTTGAAACCGGTGAGGCACCGAATCCACCGGGAATTTTTGTCGGTTTTTTCGGTTGGAGGTTTTTTGACACTTTTTTTTGACGTACATTAATTTAATTGCTTTGAATGGGTACTATTGGCAGTCTATCGTTAAATTGCTGCTTGCAGATTGCAGAATAAAAAAAAAATTGTGCGTGGGCGTCATTATGAACTCGACAAATCAAATACTCAGCTCACATAATCTACAAAAATCGTACTGAAAACTAATGTTTGTTGACTGTTAAAAATAATAAAAATACATACCAACCTCACTGCATCCCACAAAAAAACCCATTCCAAAAAATAATAAGCAACACCACCAAACTTTAACACCAAAGCGTTCCAAAATGCACCAGAAAAATCTTGTAACCGGACTTGCATCTGACTTTTACCGGAATTTTTTGACAGCTACCGGTTTATTTAACCGGTCAATTTATCGGTGAAATTTGGAAAGTGCCCTATATGTCTCATGTGAGGTGGCGAACGACACGTTAGGTTAGAAGCCTGTTAGAAATTTTGTGCAAAAGTTATGTGAAAATTATTTAATAAAGAAAATACAGCAACAATTTAGTTAATTAAACCCATCCCTACAAATTCAGAAGTGAGATAAGCAAAAAAGTTTATGTGTTATTGTGATGCTGATGGATGTTTCCAGAACAGGAGGTTAAAAATTGTAGACCTGCTCTAAGGTTGTTATAGACAGAATATTCCCAATTTTAATAAAAAATAAATAGGCCAGGGCAGATAAATTTTTACGTAACATAAAATTTAACAGCAAACTATCGATGCAGTATTGTTAAGGATCATTTATAGATGCTAAAAACCAAAAATGCAACAGCTAATTACTTTTAGGGGATTTTATAAACAATATTTAGTGCAAAAATAGGGCTTTTTTGTGTCAATATAAGTTCAGTCAGTTCAGTGAAACAGTGTTGTGCTAATTAGTTTACCAGAGTCCCAACCCAATCAATCCTTAACAGAATGTTGTTGCAGTTCTTTTAGGTTATGCTTTATTTATGTAGGTATAGTTGCAAAACTTTTTAATTAATGTTTTTCTTTTGTTGTTATTCCAGGTTTAGTAAGCTAATAGCGAATAAATAATAAACGATTTGAGTAAAAAATTCCTCTTTTATTTGGTTTGCAATATGTACTTAATTAGGTCTTCAAGAAGTATTATGGACGTTCTTTATGGCTCTAAGTTGTACGTCTTTAAGACGACCGGTGTGAAGTTAGCAGCCAAAACTTGGCAGCCAATTTGGCGGAAACGCCCGAACGACCAGTGGCGTAACATTGTTTTTTAATGCAAAATAAATTCAATAAATCATACTTAGACATCAAGTCTAGCTATGAAATTGATAGAGTACTATTTTAATATCATCTCCAATCCCCATTCGAAATCCCATTAACTCAAACCCCGTCGAAATATGAAAAACTACCCTTAACAAGTAAAAATGCATAAATATTCAGATTTTCGTATTTTTTCCCAAATCGGACGTCGAATCTTGCCATGAAATTAATAGGGTACTCTTTTACCACCATATCCAACCCCCATGCGAAATCCCGCCATCAACTCAAACTCCGTCGAAATATGAAAAACTACCCTTAACAAGTAAAAATTAATAAATATTCAGATTTTCGTATATTTTTCCAACTCTGACGTCGAGTCTTGCCATGAAATTAATAGGGTACTCTTTTACCACCATATCCAACCCCCATGCGAAATCCCATCAACTCAAACCCCGTCGAAATATGAAAAACTACCCTTAACAAGTAAAAATGCATAAATATTCAGATTTTCGTATTTTTTCCCAACTCGGACGTCGAATCTTGCCATGAAATTAATAGGGTACTCTTTTAACACCATATCCAACCCCCATGCGAAATCCCATCAACTCAAACTCCGTCGAAATATGAAAAACTACCCTTAACAAGTAAAAATTAATAAATATTCAGATTTTCGTATATTTTTCCAACTCGGACGTCGAGTCTTGCCATGAAATTAATAGAGTACTCTTTTACCACCATATCCAACCCCCATGCGAAATCCCATCAACTCAAACCCCATCGAAATATGAAAAACTACCCTTAACAAGTAAAAATGCATAAATATTCAGATTTTCGTATTTTTTCCCAACTCGGACGTCGAATCTTGCCATGAAATTAATAGGGTACTCTTTTAACACCATATCCAACCCCCATGCGAAATCCCATCAACTCAAACTCCGTCGAAATATGAAAAACTACCCTTAACAAGTAAAAATTAATAAATATTCAGATTTTCGTATATTTTTCCAACTCGGACGTCGAGTCTTGCCATGAAATTAATAGGGTACTCTTTTACCACCATATCCAACCCCCATGCGAAATCCCATCAACTCAAACCCCGTCGAAATATGAAAAACTACCCTTAACAAGTAAAAATGCATAAATATTCAGATTTTCGTATTTTTTCCCAACTCGGACGTCGAGTCTTGCCATGAAATTAATAGGGTACTCTTTCAGCACCATATCCAAACCCCATGCGAAATCTCATCAACTCAAACCCCGTCGAAATATGAAAAACTACCCTTAACAAGTAAAAATTAATAAATATTCAGATTTTCGTATATTTTTCCAACTCGGACGTCGAGTCTTGCCATGAAATTAATAGAGTACTCTTTTACCACCATATCCAACCGCCATGCGAAATCCCATCAACTCAAACCCCGTCGAAATATGAAAAACTACCCTTAACAAGTAAAAATGCATAAATATTCAGATTTTCGTATATTTTTCCAACTCGGACGTCGAGTCTTGCCATGAAATTAATAGGGTACTCTTTCAGCACCATATCCAACCCCCATGCGGAATCCCATCAACTCAAACTCCGTCGAAATATGAAAAACTACCCTTAACAAGTAAAAATTAATAAATATTCAGATTTTCGTATATTTTTCCAACTCGGACGTCGAGTCTTGCCATGAAATTAATAGAGTACTCTTTTACCACCATATCCAACCGCCATGCGAAATCCCATCAACTCAAACCCCGTCGAAATATGAAAAACTACCCTTAACAAGTAAAAATGCATAAATATTCAGATTTTCGTATATTTTTCCAACTCGGACGTCGAGTCTTGCCATGAAATTAATAGGGTACTCTTTTACCACCATATCCAACCCCCATGCGAAATCCCATCAACTCAAACCCCGTCGAAATATGAAAAACTACCCTTAACAAGTAAAAATGCATAAATATTCAGATTTTCGTATTTTTTCCCAACTCGGACGTCGAGTCTTGCCATGAAATTAATAGGGTACTCTTTCAGCACCATATCCAAACCCCATGCGAAATCTCATCAACTCAAACCCCGTCGAAATATGAAAAACTACCCTTAACAAGTAAAAATGCATAAATATTCAGATTTTCGTATTTTTTTCCAACTCGGACGTCGAGCCTTGCCATGAAATTAATAGGGTACTCTTTCAGCACCATATCCAACCCCCATGCGAAATCCCATCAACTCAAACCCCGTCGAAATATGAAAAACTACCCTTAACAAGTGAAAATGCATAAATATTCAGATTTTCGTATTTTTCTCCAACTCGGACTTCGAGTCTTGCCATAAAATTAATAGGGTACTCTTTCAGCACCATATCCAACCCCCATGCGAAATCTCATCAACTCAAACCCCGTCGAAATATGAAAAACTACCCTTAACAAGTGAAAATGCATAAATATTCAGATTTTCGTATTTTTCTCCAACTCGGACTTCGAGTCTTGCCATAAAATTAATAGGGTACTCTTTCAGCACCATATCCAACCCCCATGCGGAATCCCATCAACTCAAACTCCGTCGAAATATGAAAAACTACCCTTAACAAGTAAAAATTAATAAATATTCAGATTTTCGTATATTTTTCCAACTCGGACGTCGAGTCTTGCCATGAAATTAATAGAGTACTCTTTTACCACCATATCCAACCGCCATGCGAAATCCCATCAACTCAAACCCCGTCGAAATATGAAAAACTACCCTTAACAAGTAAAAATGCATAAATATTCAGATTTTCGTATATTTTTCCAACTCGGACGTCGAGTCTTGCCATGAAATTAATAGGGTACTCTCTCAGCACCATATCCAACCCCCATGCGAAATCCCATCAACTCAAACTCCGTCGAAATATGAAAAACTACCCTTAACAAGTAACAATTAATAAATATTCAGATTTTCGTATATTTTTCCAACTCGGACGTCGAGTCTTGCCATGAAATTAATAAGGTACTCTTTTACCACCATATCCAACCCCCATGCAAAATCCCATCAACTCAAACCCCGTCGAAATATGAAAAACTACCCTTAACAAGTGAAAATGCATAAATATTCAGATTTTCATATTTTTTTCCAACTCGGACTTCGAGTCTTGCCATAAAACTAATAGGGTACTCTTTCAGCACCATATCCAACCCCCATGTGAAATCCCATCAACTCAAACCCCGTCGAAATATGAAAAACTACCCTTAACAAGTAAAAATGCATAAATATTCAGATTTTCGTATTTTTTTCCAACTCGGACGTCGAGCCTTGCCATGAAATTAATAGGGTACTCTTTCAGCACCATATCCAACCCCCATGCGAAATCCCATCAACTCAAACTCCGTCGAAATATGAAAAACTACCCTTAACAAGTAAAAATGCATAAATGTTCAGATTTTTGTATTTTTTCCAACTCGGACGTCGAGTCTTGCCATAAAATTAATAGGGTACTCTTTCAGCACCATATCCAACCCCCATGCGAAATCTCATCAACTCAAACCCCGTCGAAATATGAAAAACTACCCTTAACAAGTAAAAATGCATAAATATTCAGATTTTCGTATATTTTTCCAACTCGGACGTCGAGTCTTGCCATGAAATTAATAGGGTACTCTCTCAGCACCATATCCAACCCCCATGCGAAATCCCATCAACTCAAACCCCGTCGAAATATGAAAAACTACCCTTAACAAGTAAAAATGCATAAATATTCAGATTTTCGTATATTTTTCCAACTCGGACGTCGAGTCTTGCCATGAAATTAATAGGGTACTCTCTCAGCACCATATCCAACCCCCATGCGAAATCCCATCAACTCAAACCCCGTCGAAATATGAAAAACTACCCTTAACAAGTAACAATTAATAAATATTCAGATTTTCGTATATTTTTCCAACTCGGACTTCGAGTCTTGCCATAAAATTAATAGGGTACTCTTTCAGCACCATATCCAACCCCCATGCGGAATCCCATCAACTCAAACTCCGTCGAAATATGAAAAACTACCCTTAACAAGTAAAAATTAATAAATATTCAGATTTTCGTATATTTTTCCAACTCGGACGTCGAGTCTTGCCATGAAATTAATAGAGTACTCTTTTACCACCATATCCAACCGCCATGCGAAATCCCATCAACTCAAACCCCGTCGAAATATGAAAAACTACCCTTAACAAGTAAAAATGCATAAATATTCAGATTTTCGTATATTTTTCCAACTCGGACGTCGAGTCTTGCCATGAAATTAATAGGGTACTCTTTCAGCACCATATCCAACCCCCATGCGGAATCCCATCAACTCAAACTCCGTCGAAATATGAAAAACTACCCTTAACAAGTAAAAATTAATAAATATTCAGATTTTCGTATATTTTTCCAACTCGGACGTCGAGTCTTGCCATGAAATTAATAGAGTACTCTTTTACCACCATATCCAACCGCCATGCGAAATCCCATCAACTCAAACCCCGTCGAAATATGAAAAACTACCCTTAACAAGTAAAAATGCATAAATATTCAGATTTTCGTATATTTTTCCAACTCGGACGTCGAGTCTTGCCATGAAATTAATAGGGTACTCTCTCAGCACCATATCCAACCCCCATGCGAAATCCCATCAACTCAAACCCCGTCGAAATATGAAAAACTACCCTTAACAAGTAACAATTAATAAATATTCAGATTTTCGTATATTTTTCCAACTCGGACGTCGAGTCTTGCCATGAAATTAATAAGGTACTCTTTTACCACCATATCCAACCCCCATGCAAAATCCCATCAACTCAAACCCCGTCGAAATATGAAAAACTACCCTTAACAAGTGAAAATGCATAAATATTCAGATTTTCATATTTTTTTCCAACTCGGACTTCGAGTCTTGCCATAAAATTAATAGGGTACTCTTTCAGCACCATATCCAACCCCCATGCGAAATCCCATCAACTCAAACCCCGTCGAAATATGAAAAACTACCCTTAACAAGTAAAAATGCATAAATATTCAGATTTTCGTATTTTTTTCCAACTCGGACGTCGAGCCTTGCCATGAAATTAATAGGGTACTCTTTCAGCACCATATCCAACCCCCATGCGAAATCCCATCAACTCAAACTCCGTCGAAATATGAAAAACTACCCTTAACAAGTAAAAATGCATAAATGTTCAGATTTTTGTATTTTTTCCAACTCGGACGTCGAGTCTTGCCATAAAATTAATAGGGTACTCTTTCAGCACCATATCCAACCCCCATGCGAAATCTCATCAACTCAAACCCCGTCGAAATATGAAAAACTACCCTTAACAAGTAAAAATGCATAAATATTCAGATTTTCGTATATTTTTCCAACTCGGACGTCGAGTCTTGCCATGAAATTAATAGGGTACTCTCTCAGCACCATATCCAACCCCCATGCGAAATCCCATCAACTCAAACCCCGTCGAAATATGAAAAACTACCCTTAACAAGTAACAATTAATAAATATTCAGATTTTCGTATATTTTTCCAACTCGGACGTCGAGTCTTGCCATGAAATTAATAAGGTACTCTTTTACCACCATATCCAACCCCCATGCAAAATCCCATCAACTCAAACCCCGTCGAAATATGAAAAACTACCCTTAACAAGTGAAAATGCATAAATATTCAGATTTTCATATTTTTTTCCAACTCGGACTTCGAGTCTTGCCATAAAATTAATAGGGTACTCTTTCAGCACCATATCCAACCCCCATGCGAAATCCCATCAACTCAAACCCCGTCGAAATATGAAAAACTACCCTTAACAAGTAAAAATGCATAAATATTCAGATTTTCGTATTTTTTTCCAACTCGGACGTCGAGCCTTGCCATGAAATTAATAGGGTACTCTTTCAGCACCATATCCAACCCCCATGCGAAATCCCATCAACTCAAACTCCGTCGAAATATGAAAAACTACCCTTATAAACAAGTAAAAATGCATAAATGTTCAGATTTTTGTATTTTTTCCAACTCGGACGTCGAGTCTTGCCATAAAATTAATAGGGTACTCTTTCAGCACCATATCCAACCCCCATGCGAAATCTCATCAACTCAAACCCCGTCGAAATATGAAAAACTACCCTTAACAAGTGAAAATGCATAAATATTCAGATTTTCGTATTTTTCTCCAACTCGGACTTCGAGTCTTGCCATGAAATTAATAGGGTACTCTTTCAGCACCATATCCAACCCCCATGCGAAATCCCATCAACTCAAACTCCGTCGAAATATGAAAAACTACCCTTAACAAGTAAAAATGCATAAATGTTCAGATTTTTGTATTTTTTTCCAACTCGGACGTCGAGTCTTGCCATGAAATTAATAGAGTACTCTTTTAGCACCATATCCAACCCCCATGCGAAATCCCATCAACTCAAACCCCGTCGAAATATGAAAAACTACCCTTAACAAGTAAAAATGCATAAATATTCAGATTTTCGTATTTTTTCCCAACTGGGACGTCGAGTCTTGCCATGAAATTAATAGGGTACTCTTTCAGCACCATATCCAAACCCCATGCGAAATCTCATCAACTCAAACCCCGTCGAAATATGAAAAACTACCCTTAACAAGTGAAAATGCATAAATATTCAGATTTTCGTATTTTTCTCCAACTCGGACTTCGAGTCTTGCCATAAAATTAATAGGGTACTCTTTCAGCACCATATCCAACCCCCATGCGAAATCCCATCAACTCAAACCCCGTCGAAATATGAAAAATTACCCTTAATAAATAAAAATGCATAAATATTCAGATTTTTCAGCAATAAACAGAATTAGCAACTCTGGTAGCGCTAAATCCAGACAATGGCAACGTGGCGTAGTATCCAAGCGCCTCTTTTACGTTTTTTTCGTCGTTCGTCGGGTAGCAACTTTTGGTCTCTTTCTGATAATTTATAATAAAGAGTTGTAAGTTGTAGTAGAACTGCTAATTCCCAATACGCTTGGTTTCTTTCAGTTGTGGAAATTGAAAAAAATTTCGTGTTAAATTTAAATATAAAGATTAACTTCTTCTGACTTCTTGAGAGTGTGCTTAAAAAATATTAAAATTGCTGCAAGGTGACCGGTGTCGTTAGTTGGCTATTATTTATTAATTAATACATATATTTAAATGTTTTAAAACAACTGAGGTAAGTGATGTACTTTTTATAATTTGATTTATACGAATGACGACTACTTAACTAGGGAAAATCGAGGGAAAAATAATACACAACGCACAAAAATTATCGCATCACCAATGCTGTCGAATATTTTGGCTACAGTAAATTTATTTTAAAAAAATTCTCAAGTATTTCCCGAATGGGCATTCTTTAATTGAAAAACTTGAGTCAAAAATCATGTCGTTTCTTCTTCTGTTAGGTTCTTGTTCACTTTTTTCGGGAAAATGCGGATAGGCATACATTCCACTTTGCAATTATGCTGTTCATTTGTGTATTTTCTGCTTTGATTTATGCGATAATTTTTGTGCGGTGTATATTTTTTAACATTTGAAAGACCTTAGTGATTCATGAGTAGGTACCTACTTTAACTTACAAATAATAAGTACACCTACATTTGTTCGAAAGTTTGTTTTGACCTCGCCGATCTCCAGGAACGGTCGATTTCAATAAAAAATGGGAATTTCCACAACACTTTGCGTGGCGAGTAAAGGTGGGTTTAGCCAACTCTTGATGGATACCTAATGCAGAATTTTAATTCATAATTGATAATGCGTAATTCATAACGCGTAATGCATAAGAGAAAGGTGGTGTTTATACAACGCATAATTTTTGTGCATTAAGAATTAACAAGACAGCTGAGTTTGACATTTGTTATTTTTCATGATCATAATAAATAATGAAATAAATAATAAATTAGGTTTTATATTATCAGGAAAAATCTCATTTGTATAATTAAAATCGGAAAAACTCCATTCCGGATCAAAAAACATTGAAAACAACAGGAAAACACACAACTAGATTTCGAGGTTCTGAAGCAAAACCAAAACAAAAACAAAATTGGAAATATACGCTTGCGCTCTAGCGTTTTTTGCACAATGCATAATCGATAATTCGTACGCATTACGCATTATGCACTAAATTATCCACTATCCACTATGCATTGTATAAACGGGTGTATTTAAATGTGAACTTTTAAAAATTATCGATTATGAATTAAAAATGTGCATTATGCATTATTAGTTGGCTAAACCCACCATAAATCGTTCTAAAGAATCCAAAAGCGGGCAGAGGCTTGTGACGTCAGTAGGACCAGCCCTTATTATCTGTTTTAAGAGTGCGCTTCTCGATGCTGAAAAAATAGGTATTTCGCGTTTGCGACTATGCTGTTTTGATAAAAACAGTTGCATCTAGGAAATTCTAACAAAAACTGTTTTTAAGAATGTGCTTTTGTGCTTGCTTGACCACTAATTTTTTTTTTGATTTTTCTCATTTTTTGGAGAAAAAAAAATTCATAAAAAGAGAAAAATCAAAAAAAAATTTACTGGTCAAACACGCGCATAAACATATCCTTGAAAAAAGTTATCGGTTAAAATTTCCTAGATGCAACTGTTTTTATAGGAAAGGCGCACTCGCGATTTTCAGCATCGAGAAGCGCACTCTTAATAGCTATTTATGCAACAAGTGTGTAAAGTGGATATGTGTGAAAAATAATAAATTTAGACAATTACTTTACGCACTAGTGTGTAAGGTATTTTCACTTTACGCACTAGTGCGTGAAGTAATTTATTAGAAAAATACTAAATTGACAGTTGTCGCCATCTGTCATTGACATTACTTTACACACTAATGTGTAAAGTAGGTAAACTACTTTCTCTTCGAACATTAAATAATACACTCATTCTTGCTCGATATTAAACTGATTAATGATACGAATTCTACACGCCCCGTGGATTCCAAACCGGAATCCACTGCTTTTCGACCAATCAAATTCTCCTTATTTTCGGGATACACGGGCCGCAACGAGACAATACAAACAAAACATGACTGACGTCTACTGTCATCAGATCACAAAACTTTAATTTGAAAAAAAATTAAGGCGGGTTTAGACTTTTGATGATTGTTATTTCTTACAAAAAACTAATGATTTTCTTTCAAAAAGTTCGAAGAGAAAGTATAGTCTTCTACTCGCAAATAATGGCTATTATTCACTCGAATGAATCATTATATGCTCGTTGAAGAATATACTATTACGCACGGTAGTAGAAAAAATACCGAGAAAAATACTTTAGACGTAAAATTTTACTTCTCACACTAGTGCGTAAAGTAATTCACTTTCCACACTAGTGCGTAAAGTATTTGATATCAATGACAGACGTCGACACTGTTAATTTAGTTTTTTTTTTTGGTAAATTTGGTAAACTTCACGTACTAGTGCGTAAAGATAAAATACTTTACGCACTGGTGCGTAAAGGATTTGTCTAAATTTATTTTTTTACAATGGTAATAGAAATTGTTTTGTATGCAATGTGTGTAAAGGACCTTTTTTCATTCATGTGATTGTGGCACTCGGCTTCGGCTCGTGCGTCAAAATTCACATTCGTGAAGAAAGGTTCACTTTACATATTTGTTACATGAATATCGGTGCGATTTTTTTTTTCCGCGCGGCTGTCAAAAAAATATATATACAGGGTGGGCCAGCGAAAACGAAACAAGGTCGATATCTCGTATTCATCGTTCATTGAAAAAAATCGCTCGGACCCGTCGATTTTTATTTGGAGGGAGAAATCTTTTGCACATATTTTCAATGCTGTCACTTCAACCCTCTCGCGGGGGTAAGCTCCAACCCTTAAATCTTAAATGGCAGTAGGGGTCAAGCGATACCTCATTTCAAAGGCCATCGAATTCTCTTTTCAACGGTGCCTAGTTTTTTGAATTTACTAAGTTTTTTTTTTCAATTTTTTTTTTAAATTAGGATGTATTTGGTTGAATTTTATTGAGTGATAAAAAAAACTTGGACTTAAACCTTGTGATTTCAAGTTGGATAACATACTACTTTAAAAAAAAAACACATAAAATCTCTTCTTTAGTGAAAATTGTTATAACTACAAAATTGATAGTGCTCAAAATGACTAAAACAGTACTAGTTCCGTCTATTTTTAAATGCATTTTCTCGAAAACCACTGCACAAATTCAAAAAAATAGGCACCGTTGAAAAGATAATTCCATGACCTTTGAAATGATGTATCACTTGACCCCTACTGCCATTTAAGATTTAAGGGTTGGAGCTTACCCCCGCGAGAGGGTTGAAGTGACAACATTGAAAATATGTGCAAAAGATTTCCCCCTCCAAATAAAAATCGACGGGTCCGAGCGATTTTTTTCAACGAACGATGAATACGAATGTTTCTTCCGCACTCGGTTGCTTCACCGAAATCCGCTACACGTCGTTCGGTGAACGGCAGACTCGTGCGGGAAAAATCATTTTCCACTCTTGTTAAGTAAATAGTTATTCTTAATAGGCAAACTGACAGCCTTAGTTCATAACTAAAATTCACCTGTCGATATTAAGAGTCATATTGCAAATCTATTTTTTTATGCTTCAGGCTAAACAACAAATAATAGACTCGGAAATAAAATGTAGGTAATACAAAGTTGTTTTTTTCTAATTTCAATACTGCCGAAGCACAAAAAAGTGCTTCTACTCTGTATGCAACACGCTATTTTTTCTCCAAACGAATGAGGTAAGCTCGGGGGCAACTGGATGGTTACGCGGCAGTAAAAGTACGAGCGGCACTAAAAGTACTTTTGCTGCCGCTCCAGCGGCACTAAAAGTACTTCTACTGCCGCTGCGGTTGCCTAGCAGCATAGAAATTAAATTTCTACCACCTCGACAGGTGTTAACCCGCTGGATTTGCCTACCAGCATAGAAATTAAACTTCTAACATCTTGACAGGTGCTGACAAAGTGACGTTTTTTTGACGTTTGGAGAAAAAATACTTTTTTCCGCAAACGTCATAAAATGACGACTTTTTTAACCTCAATTCTTAATGTTGAAGTTTGACTTCACAGACGTCACTTTTCTGGTTACTTTTTTATACGCGCGTTCCGTGAGCGTTCAAAAAAGTACTTTTTTGTACGCTCACGGCCGGACAAAAAAGTGACGTCACAGAAATTTCCTGGATTTCATCGCTTTGAACACCGTTTGCGGAAAAAATAGCATGTTTTATTCGGAGAAAAGCACTTTTTGTGGCTCGTCTAAAATTGTCGGCCTCACTACGTTCGGCCGTCAAACATTTAGTCTCGCCACAAATAGTATCACTTTTACTCCTAATAAAACAATATACTATTTTCTACAGAATGTAGGTACCTTCTGCTTCTACATCAAGCTTATTGTTCTTTCGAAATATACAGAGACTTGACAAAACAAATTCCATTCAGGTAACCACTATTGATCCAGATAATTTTCGAAAAGTTGGTAATATAGGCATTGCTTTATTAGGAGGTGAATGACACTTTGTTTTTGTCAAGTGTGGAAGCTGGGGGAGGCCAGCTACAAAATCATGCTATGTCGCATTAAACAGTAAAAATTGATTACACCTTTAATAGGAAATTGGAATTCGGTATGTAATGTACAAATACATAATTTAATTGGTCAATGTTTTAAGGCATCTCATGTTGGCATAATCTAGAGAAAATAAAACGAATTTGATTATGCTGTCGAATGTGTACACAACAGTTAGTCAACGGAAAGGAGAAAAAAAAACTGAAAATTATTATTTTTCACTATGTTATGAAGGTACCTATTTCAGCCAGGAATTTATGCCTTTGAAAAAATATTTAATTTTAGTCAATAATCTGCCCAGCCAGCAAGGGTACGTCATATTGACGTCCTTATATGGTGATAATTCGTCAATACTCGTCACCTGACCAAAAACTGACGACATATTGACGTGTGATAAATGCCGTTCAAATGACGTGCTTTTTATCACGTAATATTGACGCGTTTTTCTGGTGATAAATGTAATACACATTGACGTCAATATATATCATGTAATATTCACGTATTTTGCTTGTGGTTCAGTAAACCTGGTTTTTTGAATTAGGTTTTTTTTTTCAATGTGTTTTGAATGTATTCCTAGAATTCCTAGGGTTGTGCCGTGTATACTGTATTCTATAGTGAATAGGAGACAAAGTGATGATACAAATCATTATTTTTTTTCGCATTTGTAACTACTCACGAAAATTTTGATCGAATCGAATGCGAATAATACCCCTACCCTCGCATTTTTTCGACATCCTGTTTTTTAATTTTTACTACAGCAAAACTTTGATGCGTTTGAAAACACATCTTTGAATAAAAATTAAATGGAAAACTCCCATAGTTCATACTCATAGTTCCATCTCTGACTTTCAAATAGTATAGAAATAAACGGTAGAAACTGTGGAAAGGCCAGAAAGGGGACGTATTTGGTTTGTTTTTGTGTTTGGTCAACGGTTTGGTGAATGCGGAAATTACTGTATTCCTTTTATACATCGAGTGACACCGAACAAACACCGAACGAAAAACGTTCAAGCTTCTGACTTTGAGCAGCTCCGAGTAACTCAACGGGAAAAAGGAAAAGAGTAAATACAAATACACTCACTCCTGTATTTTTTTTTGTTTCGAAATTCTAGCATTAGTTTAGTATTAGTAAGGGACAACAATAAATATTGCATCGCCGCGTGGGGAAACGAATATGCTATTCAGCGAATTCTATTGGTAGAACCAGTGCAGAAAAATGTTTTTTTATCTCTTTCTTATAGAAGTCGGTAGAAAAGACACGAACACACTCAGTGCGCACTAACCCTTCCAATTCGCTACTGTGTGTGTGACTGTTGACGTTGATTGTTGTGAGGGAGTTTGTTGAGGTTATGTTGTGGTTGTAGCATGGCGTGGTCGTGTTTCATTTGGTTTTCCCTCGCTTTTTGCTTTCTCATTTCCCTCCAAGTTTCCCTCATTTCTTTTTTACGCAAGTATCGCGTGGAATTATTAATTCTTGATATATTTTTCGGTTTTAATTTCTCTTCAGAATCATCCTGCTGCATCCAAGTGAAACGCCTCTATATGAATGTGAGTTTTATTCACGTGTTTGTGTTGAGACTAATAACAATCACCAACCGTAAGTATATGTCTTTTGTTTTAATATACCTTATTTTATATTATAATATACATTATTATTATTGCTTGTTCACCTAAGGGCCAACTTATGGACCAACAGGTAAGTGTCTGGTTGTTACCTCACCTAGCAAGTACTACAAGTAATATGTTTAATACGCCTACAGAATATTTATATTGTCTTTTTTTAAATATATTTTTCTCAAAAGTGATATAGTGTTGGTTCATTTTCGTTACAGGTCATATAAATTTGAAAAAACAAGGATTTATAGAAAATATATCAGGTAAATATGACGTCATTTATAAAATAGATATCACGCGAATGGAACGTTATTAATACGCCAATATCACGTTAAATAACTCATAAACTTGACGTCAAATAACACGTAAAAATGACGTACCAACTATGACGTCATTCGTCCCAGACATTAGGAAGTCATTTTCACGTCATAATTAAGTCATTTAGCTCGTCATTTCTCGTCACTTGATGACCAGTATTTAACGTCATTTTCACGTGCTGTTGTTACTTGGGTGTAGTTTCTAAGTAGATCTCTCAATTAGGGAACTAATTCAGTCTACCTACGCCACATAAAATATACTGGAAATTCATTTCAAAATTCACATACAATTTTCATTATGACTAGCAAAAAAAATATATCCCAAAATAAAGCACATGCAATCATTGTCAACCTTTTGTCAAAACATGAGCCAAATTTTGATTTTCAATCGAGCTTACGGGATACGACATTGAATGAGATAAGTTTGATTCTTGGAAATACAAAATATCGTTATCATTCAAATATAAAAAACGCTATATACAATAATAAAAGATTTAAACAACTATTTTCCACAAGGGTAAAGTCAAAAATTACAGATGAAAAATTTAACAACTTCAGAAGTTTTAATCAACACACTCTGAGTAGTTTCTTGAAAAGTAATAATATTGTAAAAGTGCCGTCGTGTTATTCACCTGGAAACGATTTGTATACCAATATTTGCCAATATTTTCAACTAAAAGTCAATTATAAAAATCGGAATAAAATATACTCAATGGCAAAAAGAATTTCTAGAAATGAAATTAAAAACAAAAATATGCCATTAGTAGCACAGTTGAATGCTTCTTCGGAAATGAAATTAACCCATAATCCTTCCAACGATAAAATATCGGTTAACAATATTTCCACATCTTCAGTTTTGGATCAAGAATCGCCATCATGTATTAAAGTTGAGTCTGAATCTGATCAGATACCTACCAGATTTGAATATCCCAACGAAAATTCATTGAAACTACAGAATTCTAAAAATCGACCCAGTAGTATTAATAAAGATTTGAGTTTATTTACCAACGCTGGTGGTATTTCGCCTATTTTGAGCGAGATTTCAAAAAAATCAGAACATATGAATCAGTCATCACCTTTCTGTTTTCAATCAAATAACATAGTGATTGAAAAATCATTAATTAATGATAAACACGTTACCGAGGACGATAAGACTGTGTTATTTCCCGATATTGGTTGTTTCGACTCCAAAATTGAAAATAACAAAATAGATATCACCCCTGAAAGTTTTAATATTCCCAAGGAAATTCTTGATATTTCAAGTCCTATAATTTCAGCACCAATTTTCCCAGCCAATACTAGTAATATTGCCCCAAATCCCATAATTCCGAAATGCAGTAACTTTGCCTACCACGAAGGGTCTTTTACCATTAAAAACAAAATATTCAGTATTATTTATCAAAACAATAAACTCAATTCAAAATATTATCCCTATTGTCTAAGAAAGGAAATATTTAAACACATAAATAATGTTTGTACCATAGTTTTCAAATATGTTAAGTATTAAAAAAAAAAACCAGAGGTTCATATTATTGGTCAATGTAAACAGAATAATAACAAATGTAAAAAATTCAAAGTCATCTTGAACATAAATACTCTCTTAGTGAACATTTTCTCTTCATCGAAAGATTACAGTCACCCGTCTTTATACACAGGCCAAGTAAGAGGTGTTGAAAGATTGTTATCCAAAAAAATACTTTTGAAAAAAAAACCTTTACAGGTAAAAAAAGAGGCATTATTAAAAGCTAACAAGGTTGTTCTCAAAAAAGGAAAAAAATTACAAGACATTAAATCTGATCCAACATTAAGAAGGATAAGATCGGAAGCAATGTCCAACTTGGACAGGCATAAAAATGACCTTGTGGACTTGGTGATGATGCAAGGAGAACACCCGGAATACATTAAAGAAATCAGCATGCCATTCAATGTCAAATTATATAGCATAGAGCAACTGAAAGTTTTAAAAAATGAGTCCAAAAACCACAGTGTTACAGTTTATTTTGATGCCACCGGGAGTGTTGTGAGAAAATTTTTTGCGAATCAAAAAAGGGTTTATTTTTATGCTGCTGTCATACAGCTGACAATTTCAAAACGCGTTTTTCAAATTTTTTCCATGATTTCCTCAATACATGATTCAAATACAATATTCAAGCTTTTTAATGATTTTCGATTTTTTTGTGAATACCATAATTTTTGGCCATCATTTAGTACAATTGTTACTGTAACCGACTTTTCATTTGCAAACATCCATGTCCAACTATAATTTAAAAATACAAAACTCTGGATATTTATGCATTTTCATTTGTTTAAAGTAGTTTTTCCTTAGAGCATTTTTTCATATTTCGACGGGGTTTGAGTCGATGAGATTTTGCATGGGGGTTGGATATGATGCTGAAAGAGTACCCTATCAATTTCTTGGCAAAACTCGACGTCCGAGTTGGAAAAAAATACAAAAATCTGAACATTTATGCATTTTTACTTGTTAAGGGTAGTTTTTCATATTTCGACGGGGTTTGAGTTGATGGGATTTCGCAAGGGGGTTGGATATGGTGGTAAAAGAGTACCCTATTAATTTCATGGCAAGATTCGACGTCCGAGTGGGGAAAAAATACGAAAAGCTGAATATTTATGCATTTTTACTTGTTAAGGGTAGTTTTTCATATTTCGACGGGGTTTGAGTTGATGAGATTTCGCATGGGGGTTGGATATGGTGCTGAAAGAGTACCCTATTAATTTCATGGTAAGACTCGACGTCCGAGTTGGAAAAAAATACGAAAATCTGAATATTTATGCATTTTTACTTGTTAAGGGTAGTTTTTCATATTTCGACGGGGTTTGAGTTGATGGGATTTCGCATGGGGGTTGGATATGGTGGTAAAAGAGTACCCTATTAATTTCATGGCAAGACTCGACGTCCGAGTTGGAAAAATATACGAAAATCTGAATATTTATTAATTTTTACTTGTTAAGGGTAGTTTTTCATATTTCGACGGGGTTTGAGTTGATGGGATTTCGCATGGGGGTTGGATATAGTGTTGAAAGAGTACCCTAATTATTTCATGGCAAGACTCGACGTCCGAGTTGGAAAAAAATACGAAAATCTGAATATTTATGCATTTTTACTTGTTAAGGGTAGTTTTTCATATTTCGACGGGGTTTGAGTTGATGGGATTTCGCATGGGGGTTGGATATGGTGCTGAAAGAGTACCCTATCAATTTTATGGCAAGACTCGAAGTCCGAGTTGGAAAAAAATATGAAAATCTGAATATTTATGCATTTTCACTTGTTAAGGGTAGTTTTTCATATTTCGACGTGGTTTGAGTTGATGGGATTTCGCATGGGGGTTGGATATGGTGGTAAAAGAGTACCCTATTAATTTCATGGCAAGACTCGACGTCCGAGTTGGAAAAATATACGAAAATCTGAATATTTATTAATTTTTACTTGTTAAGGGTAGTTTTTCATATTTCGACGGGGTTTGAGTTGATGGGATTTCGCATGGGGGTTGGATATGGTGCTGAGAGAGTACCCTATTAATTTCATGGCAAGACTCGACGTCCGAGTTGGAAAAATATACGAAAATCTGAATATTTATGCATTTTTACTTGTTAAGGGTAGTTTTTCATATTTCGACGGGGTTTGAGTTGATGGGATTTCGCATGGGGGTTGGATATGGTGCTGAAAGAGTACCCTATTAATTTCATGGCAAGACTCGACGTCCGAGTTGGAAAAATATACGAAAATCTGAATATTTATTAATTTTTACTTGTTAAGGGTAGTTTTTCATATTTCGACGGGGTTTGAGTTGATGGGATTCCGCATGGGGGTTGGATATGGTGCTGAAAGAGTACCCTATTAATTTCATGGCAAGGCTCGACGTCCGAGTTGGAAAAAAATACGAAAATCTGAATATTTATGCATTTTTACTTGTTAAGGGTAGTTTTTCATATTTCGACGGGGTTTGAGTTGATGAGATTTCGCATGGGGTTTGGATATGGTGCTGAAAGAGTACCCTATTAATTTCATGGCAAGACTCGACGTCCGAGTTGGGAAAAAATACGAAAATCTGAATATTTATGCATTTTTACTTGTTAAGGGTAGTTTTTCATATTTCGACGGGGTTTGAGTTGATGGGATTTCGCATAGGGGTTGGATATGGTGCTAAAAGAGTACTCTATTAATTTCATGGCAAGACTCGACGTCCGAGTTGGAAAAAAATACAAAAATCTGAACATTTATGCATTTTTACTTGTTAAGGGTAGTTTTTCATATTTCGACGGAGTTTGAGTTGATGGGATTTCGCATAGGGGTTGGATATGGTGCTAAAAGAGTACTCTATTAATTTCATGGCAAGACTCGACGTCCGAGTTGGAAAAAAATACAAAAATCTGAACATTTATGCATTTTTACTTGTTAAGGGTAGTTTTTCATATTTCGACGGAGTTTGAGTTGATGGGATTTCGCATGGGGGTTGGATATGGTGCTGAAAGAGTACCCTATTAATTTCATGGCAAGACTCGAAGTCCGAGTTGGAGAAAAATACGAAAATCTGAATATTTATGCATTTTCACTTGTTAAGGGTAGTTTTTCATATTTCGACGGGGTTTGAGTTGATGAGATTTCGCATGGGGGTTGGATATGGTGCTGAAAGAGTACCCTATTAATTTTATGGCAAGACTCGACGTCCGTGTTGGAAAAAAATACAAAAATCTGAACATTTATGCATTTTTACTTGTTAAGGGTAGTTTTTCATATTTCGACGGAGTTTGAGTTGATGGGATTTCGCATGGGGGTTGGATATGGTGCTGAAAGAGTACCCTATTAATTTCATGGCAAGGCTCGACGTCCGAGTTGGAAAAAAATACGAAAATCTGAATATTTATGCATTTTTACTTGTTAAGGGTAGTTTTTCATATTTCGACGGGGTTTGAGTTGATGAGATTTCGCATGGGGGTTGGATATGGTGCTGAAAGAGTACCCTATTAATTCCATGGCAAGACTCGACGTCCGAGTTGGAAAAATAAACGAAAATCTGAATATTTATGCATTTTTACTTGTTAAGGGTAGTTTTTCATATTTCGACGGGGTTTGAGTTGATGGGATTTCGCATGGGGGTTGGATATGGTGGTAAAAGAGTACCCTATTAATTTTATGGCAAGACTCGACGTCCGAGTTGGAAAAATATACGAAAATCTGAATATTTATTAATTTTTACTTGTTAAGGGTAGTTTTTCATATTTCGACGGAGTTTGAGTTGATGGGATTTCGCATGGGGGTTGGATATGGTGTTAAAAGAGTACCCTATTAATTTCATGGCAAGATTCGACGTCCGAGTTGGGAAAAAATACGAAAATCTGAATATTTATGCATTTTTACTTGTTAAGGGTAGTTTTTCATATTTCGACGGGGTTTGAGTTGATGGGATTTCGCATGGGGGTTGGATATGGTGGTAAAAGAGTACTCTATTAATTTCATGGCAAGACTCGACGTCCGAGTTGGAAAAATATACGAAAATCTGAATATTTATTAATTTTTACTTGTTAAGGGTAGGTAGTTTTTCATATTTCGACGGAGTTTGAGTTGATGAGATTCCGCATGGGGGTTGGATATGGTGCTGAAAGAGTACCCTATTAATTTTATGGCAAGACTCGAAGTCCGAGTTGGAGAAAAATACGAAAATCTGAATATTTATGCATTTTCACTTGTTAAGGGTAGTTTTTCATATTTCGACGGGGTTTGAGTTGATGGGATTTCGCATGGGGGTTGGATATGGTGGTAAAAGAGTACCCTATTAATTTCATGGCAAGACTCGACGTCCGAGTTGGAAAAATATACGAAAATCTGAATATTTATTAATTTTTACTTGTTAAGGGTAGTTTTTCATATTTCGACGGAGTTTGAGTTGATGGGATTTCGCATGGGGGTTGGATATGGTGGTAAAAGAGTACCCTATTAATTTCATGGCAAGATTCGACGTCCGAGTTGGGAAAAAATACGAAAATCTGAATATTTATGCATTTTTACTTGTTAAGGGTAGTTTTTCATATTTCGACGGGGTTTGAGTTAATGGGATTTCGAATGGGGATTGGAGATGATATTCAAATAGTACTCTATCAATTTCATAGCTAGACTTGATGTCTAAGTATGATTTATTGAATTTATTTTGCATTAAAAAACAATGTTACGCCACTGGTCGTTCGGGCGTTTCCGCCAAATTGGCTGCCAAGTTTTGGCTGCTAACTTCACACCGGTTTTAAGACGTATTATGGAGGTGACATACACGACTTGCCCATTACGTCTTCAAGACGTACTTGGCTCTAAAATCGACGTCTTACGAACGTACAGTATGTTATAATTACACCTTATGTACGTCTTTGGTATGTAATTGTGTTTGTTGGGGTGTCACCTAATATAATTGAAATTTTGAGGATCTAGGTAACTTTTTTTGCCGCTTCTTCATGTCTCATCTAATTTCATCACTGAACAGTATCGATCAAGTGACGGCAAATTTAGAATCTTTAATGGTACTTACGGTATATTATGACATACTTTTGTGACGAGTCTGTAAATTTGCCTGCCGAACGCAATGAGGCCGGCAATAACAGACGAGAAAAATTTTCTACAACTCGCAAAGGGGTGTGGAGCTAGCCCTATAAGTCGGGTGCTAGGCTAGGTAGTGAGGTGTATCCCAGCAAACACACTACATACTTAAAACGTCCATTTTATGTCATATTCACGTCCGTACGTCAGATGACCTATTCAGAACGTACATAAGACGTACACTTTTTATCCTTTTATGTAGGTACATATTAAACATCCATATTACGTACAGTTACGTCCACCATTTTGGTTTTATGTTTAAAGTGTAAAATACAAACAGATCTGTAGGAATTTAAATTTGAATAAAGTCTGTTTTTTTTTAAAGATAAAAGTCAAATGACATTATGTTGGCAATACAATGTGAAATTGTCAATGCTTTCAAATTTTTTATGTAGAAAAGGCTTGTGTTGCCAACATAGTTACTAAATTTTTGATTTGGGGAATTATATTAAAAAAAAAAACAGACTTTCTTTGAATTTCGCTCTCATTTATGGTCATTTTGAAATTTGATAAATGATGACGTAGATGTTAGGGTAGTTAGCGAAAGAGAGGTGTAATATCCTTGTTCCGAGATTGAGGTTATGTCGTTATGTCTTATGTGAGGTGGCGAACGACACGTTAGGTTAGAAGCCTGTTAGAAATTTTGTGCAAAAGTTATGTGAAAATTATTTAATAAAGAAAATACAGCAACAATTTAGTTAATTAAACCCATCCCTACAAATTCAGAAGTGAGATAAGCAAAAAAGTTTATGTGTTATTGTGATGTTGATGGATAAAAATTAGTTCTACTGTAGACCTGCTCTAAGGTTGTTATAGACAGAATATTCCCAATTTTAATAATAAATAAATAGTCCAGGGCAGATAAATTTTTTCGTAACATAAAATTTAACAGCAAACTATCAATGCAGTATTGTTAAGGATCATTTATAGATGCTAAAAACCAAAAATCCAACAGCTAATTACTTTTAGGGGATTTTATAAACAATATTTAGTGCAAAAATAGGGCTTTTTTTTGTGTCAATATAAGTTCAGTCAGTTCAGTGAAACAGTGTTGTGCTAATTAGTTTACCAGAGTCCCAACCCAATCAATCCTTAACAGGGCTCCGTTAAGCTGGCCCCCCCCGCATTGATTTTTTTCTTCAAAACGCTAGCACGCGATCGTTAGACCTAGCACAACCTAGCACAAGCTGTTGTAGAGCTAGCACAGTCATAGTCACAAAAATATATCTTAGTTAGTGCGGGGGGGGCCAGGTTAACGCTAGCCCCCCCCGCATTGTATCAAGGCGCCATAAAGCTAGCACAGCTTCTTTGGAGCTAGCACAGGCTAGCACAATAAAAAAAAATGCTAGCACAACTATTCGTTTTAAAATAATAAGGCACAAATGCGGGGGGGGGCCAAGTTAACGTTTGGGATTGTTTGGGAGTTGGCCATGAAAACTGTTATGAAAACTGGGTAAATAGCTAGCACAACCTAGCACAACGATTTTCAGATCAATCAGAATTTTGGAACCGAACTTATTCCCTAATATATGCAGGGGTGGAGAAAGTTAACGCTATTCCCTTCCTTGCCCGTTTTTAAGTCGCTTTAATGCTGGCACAGCTTCATTTGCGTTAGCACAGCCTAGTAGGTACAACAAAAAAGAATGCTGGTACAAGTAGGTATACTTTCATGATAATTAGGCCATAATTGGGGGCGTGGCGGTTTTCAACCTTTGGGGATCTTCTAGGGATTTGTCATGAGAACGGTTATAGAACCGTGGTTAGTAGCTAGCGCAACGTTATAGCCTAGCACGTTCATTTTTCAATCAACCAAAAATTTAAATATAGAAATTATCCCCTAATTTATGCAGGGGTCGGGGTAGACCTCTATCGCTTTACCATTTCTCGTCCGTTTTTAAGTTGCTTTATTTACTTTTTAATCAATCATTTATATACGTATAGTATTTTCAAAGTCAATTGTAGTGTAGAGGTGATTATCGATAGTATCGATATTTCAAAAAATAGGTATCGAACAATCGAAAATATCGATAGTGCAAAGTGCAACTATCGATAGTCGCAGGATAATCAAATTCAATGAACTAATACGAACTTAAATTGAATAGGAAGTACCTATTTATGGAGTTCACTGCTCCAATTTTAAATGTAAAATAGGTTAGGTCAGGGTTTGGGGTGCATAGGATTGACTGCACCACTGCACCGGTGTAATCCACGATAGAAATTAGACAGAGACAAACGACAGACTCTCGGAGCGGCGACTTATTAGTTCAGTTTGTTAAAAATCGCTCTTTTTCAACCGGCATGCGAACCGTTCCAGAAGCAGTAATTTCCAGTTGCCCCTCCTATTTTTCAATAAGTTGAACGTTCAACCTACTTGACAAATGAATTGATCGATTGGAAATAACCGTTCTAGAATGGTTCTCATGTCGGTTGAAACCAATGAACTATATTCAAAAACTGGAATGCGTACACATTAGTTGTATTCCTTTCAAGAGTTTGAAACACTCGAGCTACTCACTCCGGTGTTCAGTCGCCCCCGATTTGCAGGGAACCGATGCGTGGCGCAACAAACACTTTTCGAAAGGAATAAGCGCGTGAAGCCCCGGAGCTGTTCCGGAGCTCCTCCTACGTGTGAAAGGAATACAACTATTGACATATCCGCTAGAAAAATAAAGCCATCAAAGACTGATGCAAGAAGGGGGAATGTTGTTCTTTCCTGTTGCTCGGTGACATATTACGTTTTGGAAAGTTTTGTTATATTCACCTACACAGGTTTTATAAATTGGAATACGCGTTGAAAGCAATTTCCGCTATTTAACGTAATGAGTGCGACAAAGAAAGGCATCCTCTCCGCAGCAGCGGCGCTAAGCTACACTTTCGTCGATATGTGTGCGCATTCCAGTTTTTGGTATAGTTCATTGGTTGGAACCATTTAGGTAGAATAATAAGGAGACGCTATTATCATTTGAATAGTGCAATAGAAAATGGCATCGGTAGGCGTGGCTAAGTTTGGGAACAATATGGCTACTTAAACAGAGTCGAACTAAATGGATTCTTTTTAATTTTTATCCAAAACCGTAAAAAATCCAGATTACACCAAGAAGGAAAAAGTTGCTACAGAAACTTCATCATACTGAAACAAGAGATCCTTCCAAGACCCCAAATAGGAATTTTGGGCTTCAAAAATTTTTTGCATTTAAAAAATCTTCGGATGGAAAATGCGGCCCTGATGTAATTCTGACGCGTTGCTATGAAAAAAGTGACAGAATCTCAGACAGAAGTGTCATAACAATATGGCAGAAGTGGATACGCTTGTTTCTCCTCATGTCGCCTCCTTATTATTCTACCTCAATGGTTGGAACAGAGCTATAGGTTATTTATTTGAAGTTACCAATTTAAGTTCTTGTTTGTTTTTGGTTTTAGGTAGTTTGTAGTCTCAAGGTTTAATACGATAATATTTCTTTCCATAAAATATAAAACAATATCAATAATTTGTTTTTTGTTGCATACTATCGATAATTTATCGATAGTTTCGATATTCACCAGCATGATTATCGAAACTATCGATATTATTTTTTCCTACAGCCGTGCGGAAAAATCGATTTTCCGCACTGATATGCGTGCGGAAAATGAGTTTTCCCGCACGGTGCGGTAAAACTTTTTTTTTTTGACATATCAGTGCGGAAAAAGTTTTTCCGCACGGCTGTCAGTGCGGAAAAAATTTTACCGCACTGATATGTCAAAAAAATAAAGAAAAATTTTACATTTTTTCGCCTGTAGGAAAAATATTGTACCTAACACTTGCGGAAATAGTTATTTTCCTAACAAGTGCGCAAAGTGTTACTTTTCCGCACGCAAACACAGTTATACGAACGACGCGAAGCGGAGTTCGGATACGTGTTTGCGTGCGGAAAAGACACTTTGCGCACGTGTTAGGAACAAAATTTTTCCTACGAGCTTCATATCAGGTAGGTAACAACAAAAATTTAAAAAAAAAACGATAATTTGTTTAATTATTTTTAATTAACTTGAAGGGAACCTATGCATTTATCAAAAAATTACATAACAGAAAATCATCGTCAGAGCTCTTCATCTTAAAGCGTTTAATGGCGATTTCCATTTGTCATCAGTGCCGCACTGAGTGCATCCGCATCTTTTTCTAAAAGCATGTAACATGTAAGGATAAGGATACATTTTTTTGCCCTGTTTCGACAAATGGAAAATGCTATAAATTTGATGAGATAGTTTGTAGATGCATATATATAGAAAACAAATCTGACAATGTGTTGAAGTTAATTAAATTTGGTGTTTGTAGGTATAGATGTTAGCTGGAACAGGAACAGAGGAAAAATTTGTCATCATGTGTCAAAGTCGACAGGTGTACTTATTGTTGCTTGACAATTATTTTTACTTTTCGGCACTCAGTGCGGATAAGGCCTGTATCCGCACTGAGTGCGGAAAAGTGCAACTTTGAGAACCGAAATGCGTGCGGAAAAGTACTACTTTGCGCACGCTCGTAGGAAAATATTTTTCCGCACTTGTTAGGTAAATAGCTATTTTATCACTATCGTCAAATCAAGTCAATTGGAACAAGGTAACAACTGGTGGCTGACTGATAATGTTCATAAGAAATGCACTGCCACTAGTCTGCCACCAGTTATACGATCTACTTTTACCTTGTTCAAATTGACTGGAAATAGAAAGTGACCAATTTTAAATGCTTATAACTTATTTATGCATATAAGCCCTTGAAACAGGTCAGTTTCTGTTGGGGCACCCTGTACTATACCTACCTACTTTTTATTTGAAGAAATAATGGGAAGTTATTTTTGTTTTTTTAATTGAAAATGTACGTTTAGCTTTTTTTGGTGGCAATTAAATTATTAACATTGAAAATGTGTATATTATCGCACGGGCACGTAGTATGGGGTACGAAATTCGAAATTCTTGTGTTGCATTTGACCCATAGGTACGTCACAGAGACGGGAAAGGTATACGAAACGCCGCTGCTCGCAAGCAAGATTGAGCGGTGTTGCCGGATGATTTTTTTCAAAATTTTAAATGGTATGCATGCCATATTAGGCAATGGTTAGTGAAAAGAAGAAGTAGGTAGTAGTATATTATGCAATTAACGGTACGAACTGCCCCGAACGGTTCTAATTGCTCCGAACAATTCAAAACTGCTTCGAATAATTCACAACTGCTCGGAACAGTTCCAAATGCTCCAAACAGTTCAAACTCTCCTAAACAGTTTGAGCTGATCCGGACAGTTAAACAATTCGAACTGCTCGGAACATTTCGAACTGCTCCGAAAAGAGAGTCGTTCCGAAAGAGCTACTTTGAACAAAACTAACCCAAACAGTTCAAACTAATTCGAACTGCTCCGAACGGTTCGAACTGTGCTCCGAGCAGCACAAAACTTTCCTGAACAGTTCTAACTGTTTCGTTGCAAGCAGAGGTGCTCCGAACAGAGCTGCTTTGAACGGTTCGAACTGCTTCGAACAGTTTAAACTCTTCCGAACGGTTCAAACTACTCCGAACAGTTCGTTGTAAAAATCGACAATAAGAAATACCTAGTTAAAGATAAATTTTAGTTGCACTAGTTCTGAAAATGTTCTGCAGTTGTGGCCACCTCGATTCCATCGGAACGCCCGTTTTCCAAAGCTGGACAAACGGTCACACAACAAAGAAACAGGATAAAGGATAAATTATTGTCAAATAGTATATTGTTGTATTGGGAGTAGAAGCTTCACTTTTTTGTGCTGAAGCAGTAGGTTTGCGAGCCGACCGTAGTGCGGCTTGCATACTGCTGAAGCACAAAAAAGTGCTTCTACTCCGTATGCAACACGCTATTTTTTCTACAAACTAATGGGGTAAGCTCGGGGCAAGTGAATGGTTAAGCGGCAGTAAAAGTACGAGCGACACTAAAAGTACTTGTGCTGCCGCTGGGGTTGCCAAGCAGCATAGAAATTGAACTTCTACCACCTCGACTGGTGTTAACCCGCTGGATTTGCCTGGCAGCATAGAAATCAAATTTCTGACAACTTGACAGGGGTTAACAAAGTGACGTTTTTTTGACGTTTGGAGAAAAACTATTTTTTCTTCAAGGTATCGCATCTAAACCTACCTATTTTATTCAAGTAGCTCAAGTGCAACTTATTTCTAGCAATATGAAACAAAAAGTTGAATCAAAATACCTAAACATTCTACATAGGTATAGTATTTCCAAAGTGAATTGAAATGAAACAAGGTAAAAATAAATTGCAACTGGTGGCATGGCTGACTAGTGGCAGTACATTTCTTATGGAAATATTCAGTCACCACTCAACAGTCAGCCACCAGTTGTGATTTATCTTTATCTTGTTTCAAGTGACTTGTAAAGACTATCCTTAAATTATTAAATTTTTTCTATGGCTTAAATTTAATTTTTCTGTTCGCCTGGGAATTTTTTCTACCTATTTTTTTGTACTTAGTGTTGGGATAGCTGTTTTGTTTAGACTGTGGAAATCGCTACTGTTATTATTAGCAAAGCAAAATTAAATTATTTTTCACATTCTATGATTATAGGTATTCTGTAAAAATAGAAATTTTCCATGTTTACCTACTTTATTTTACCCTCAAAACATCGATATTTGTCAAACATCGATATTTTCACTTTGATACATCAGTTGCATCGATGGTGAAGTATCGATGTTGTCACCGATGTCCAAAATCGACATCTGTGATCGATGTCGCATCCCTAAGTTCTACGTCGCCACTAGGATCTAGCCATAGCAGATGCGAATCGATTTTGCCCCAAAGTGCGCATGCTTGCCTATTCTCAACAATCTCAACGGATTGTATCGATTCGCAATCAAAGCAGCTATGTTCGGAGCACCTCTGCTTGCAACGAAACAGTTCGAACTGTTCGGAAAAGTTTTGAGCTGCTCGGAGCACAGTTCGAACCGTTTGGAGCAGTTCGAATTAGTTTGAACTGTTTGGGTTACTTTTGTTCAAAGCAGCTCTTTCGGAACGTCTCTCTTTTCGGAGCAGTTCGAAATGTTCCGAGAAGTTCGAATTGTTTAGAAGAGTTTGAACTATTTGGAGCAGTTGGAACTGTTCCGAGCAGTTCTGAATTATTCGGCGCAGTTTTGAATTGTTCGGAGCATTTAGAACCGTTCGGGGCAGTTCGTACCGTTGATTGCATAATATACTATTACCTACTTCTTCTTTTCACTAACCATTGCCTAATATGGCATGCATATACCATTTAAAATTTTGAAAAAAATCACAGGCAACACCGCTCAATCTTGCTTGCGAGCAGCGGCGTTTCGTATCCGTTCCCCGTCTCTGTGACGTACCATCGTCACCAAAAGTATCTGGGACACAAATAATGCATAATAATCTCCTGGACTAATTCTATTGTCATTCATTTCAATACTGATTCATAGTTTGACAAATATTTGACAATAAAATTCATATAATAGGACAATGTGATGCTGTCCCAGTTACTTTTGGTGACGATGGTACCTATGGGACAAATGCAACACAAGAATTTCGAATTTCGTACCCCATACTACGTGCCCGTGCGATAATATACACATTTTCAATGTTAATAATTTAATTGCCACCAAAAAAAGCTAAACGTACATTTTCAATTAAAAAAACAAAAATAACTTCCCATTATTTCTTCAAATAAAAAGTAGGTAGGTATAGTACAGGGTGTCCCAATAGAAACAGACCTGTTTCAAGGGCTTATATGCATTAATAAGTTATAAGCATTTAAAATTGGTCACTTTCTCTTGGGACACCCCGTATTTCCAAAGTGAATTTGAACAAGGTAAAAGTATATATCGTATAACTGGTGGCAGACTAGTGGCAGTGCATTTCTTATGAACATTATCAGTGACCAGTCAGCCACCAGTTGTTACCTTGTTCCATTGTTCCAATTGACTTGATTTGACGATAGTGATAAAAACCTTGAGACTACAAACTACGTAAAACCAAAAACAAACAAGAACTGAAATTGGTAACTTCAAATAAATAACCTATAGCTCTGTTCCAACCAATGAACTATAACCAAAAACTGGAATGCGGACACATATCGACGAAAGTGCAGCTTAGTGCCGCTGCTGCGGTGGAGATGCCTTTCTTTGTCGCAATTTATAAAACCTGTGTAGGTGAATATAACAAAACTTTTCAAAACGTAATATGTCAGCGAGCAACAGGAAAGAACAACATTCCCCCTTGTTGCATCAGTCTTTGATGGCTTTATTTTTCTAGCGGATATGTCAATGTGTACGCATTCCAGTTTTTGAATATAGTTCATTGGTTTCAACCGACAAGAGAACCATTCTAGAACGGTTATTTCCAATCGATCAATTCATTTGTCAAGTAGGTTGAACGTTCAACTTATTGAAAAATAGGAGGGGCAACTGGAAATTACTGCTTCTGGAACAGTTCGCATGACGGTTGAAACAGAGCGATTTTTAACAAACTGAACTAATAAGTCGCCGCTCCGAGAGTCTGTCGTTTGTCTCTGTCTAATTTCTATCGTGGATTACACCGGTGCAGTGGTGCAGTCAATCCTATGCACCCCAAACCCTGACCTAACCTATTTAACATTCAAAATTAGAGCAGTGAACTCTATAAATACTTCCTATTCAATTTAAATTCGTATTAGTTCATTGAATTTGATTATCCTGCGACTATCGATATTTTCGATTGTTCGATATTTTTTGAAATATCGATACTATCGATAAACTATCGATAATCACCTCTACAATTGACTTTGAAAATACTATAGGTATGTAAATGATTGATTAAAAAGTAAATAAAGCAACCTAAAAACGGACGAGAAATGGTAAAGCGATAAAGGTCTATCCCGACCCCTGCATTAATTAGGGGATAATTTCTATATTTAAATTTTGGGTTGATTGAAAAATGAACGTGCTAGGCTATAGCGTATCGCTGGCTACTAAACCACGATTCTATAACCGTTCTCATGACAAATCCCTAAAAGATCTCCAAAGGTTGAAAACCCCCCACGCCCCCATTTATGGCCTAATTATCATGAAAGTATACCTACTTGTAGCAGCATTCTTTTTTGTTGTACTAGGCTGTGCAAACGCAAATAAAGCTGTGCCAGCATTAAAGCGACTTAAAAACAGGCAAGGAAGGGAATAGAGTTAACTTTCCCCATCCCTGCATAAATTAGGGAATAACTTCGGTTCGAAAACTCTGATTGATCTGAAAATGGTTGTGCTAGGTTGTGCTAGCTATTTACCAAGCTTCCATAACAGTTTTCATGGCCAACTCCCAAAAAATCCCAAACGTTAACTTGGCCCCCCCCGCATGCATATTCATTTTTTGCCAACGCAATTGATATTCGGCTAGATTCGTGCCCTGCGCCATGAAGCGTTAGCAGAATATGAGCATCGCAACAAGACGTTGGCACTTCACGTGACTGTATGTTACAAGCATCTTATTGATAATTAGGTCCGATAAATGTTTTTTATTCAAAGGAAAGGAAGATAAAAGATGAGAAAAAAGATGAGAATTTTATTTACATGAGAATTTCATACATCTGTCAAAACTGGTATTCCAACAATAAATGGACATGTTTTGATTGTTGATTTGAATAATTTGCACTAGTGCAAATTATCAGATAATGGGGATATTTAGTGTTTCTTTTTTATTTTTTTTCCTAATTCTAGAACACAAACAAAGTCTAATAGCACTATTTTGGGGAACATTTGAGTTGTCGTTAATTTTTAATAAAAAATATAAATTTAGCAGCATTTCAAACGCCGCAGAAAACCCGCCGAATATGGCGTCAGTCCCTACAACTAGCAAAAATATACTACAAATAAGTACGTTGTCAGATTGTCGTTGTCATTGTTGATTTCCAAGATTGCCTCTAGAAACCTTGTTTTCATCCTTGCATTATATAGTTTTTTGTTGTATATTTTGGACTACAGTTATAAAATTAATGTAATTTTTTAATTGTTAGTGGGTTTAGTTGCAGAGCAACAGTTTTTCTAGTGTTTAAATAGCTATTTATACAATAAGTTACGAAATGAGCGTCTTTTAGGCACACGACATGTGAATAAGTCGATTACACCCAAAATCTTTGTTACCTGCTTTTACTTGACACCTGACACTTTTCATGCGATTTTCTTTTCAAAATTCGACATCAATAATTAAAATCCTAGAAAGTAGGTAATAACACAAAGTTCTGTTTTGAGTAACCCAAACGTTCAATTCAGTAATTCCATTTTCAATATTCATAATAAATACAAAACAAAATTCAAATATGTGTTCCCAGATAACACAGAGGGATCCATAAGACATCCATTGGTTGTCCACTGGACGGCCAAGCAAAAATACTAGGAAGTCCGATGGACATCCAGATTAAGTTCAGTGGATGTCTCATGGACATCCTCTGGCTATCCAGTTGGCACAGCTCTGGATCATTCCTGGATGTCCAGATCATAGCCATGGGGTACCGCTTAAATATCCATTTATGGATGTCCACGAGGCATCCACTGGACTACTTTTGGACATCCTATGGATGACCATGTCCAGCAGTTTTTAGGCCATTTATGGAATATTTTGGATACTTTATGGATGTTCTAGCGGCATCCATTTTTTCTGCCATTCATGGAATACTCCTGGACATAATATGGTTGTCCATAAAGCATCCATTTATGGACATGAGCTGGAAATCAAATTTCAAAAAAATTGCTGTTAAACAAACTTTATTGGATCATTTTATTACTTACACCTAAAAACATTATTTACATAAAATAAGTTTGTGTCATTATTCTGCGGTTTATTTAGGCTTTTCCTAAATTATTTAGTATATTCTCAGAATTAAAAATAAAAAATATATTATTAAGTGAGCTGTGCATCGAAATTATTACTGAAACTATAGTTTTTCAATTTTTAATTCTGCGAAAAAGCTTAATAATATCCTTTTCCTAAACTAAACCGCAGAAACAAACTTTCAAAAAATATTATTTTTTATATTAGACAAAAAAAACAGTTATTCTTGGCAAATTAACATTAACATAAAATTATTAAATAACATAAATCATATACGGTCGAAAATACTGGACGGACAAAAAGTGACACTTCAGTCCCTGTCATGAGGGAGTGAAATTGTCGCTTTAGTCCCGGAAGTACGAAAAAAATATATATTTTTTTTTAACAATAAAAAAAAACGACTATTCTTATAGGAACTACTAAAATATCAATAAAAAAATATTGTTTTTTGTCAAACAAAACAAGTTTTACTCTCAAAGGAACCCAACAAACCAAAATAAAAACGAAGATAGCAGACAAGTGTTCACTTCCTTTCTTTTGCTCTACGCATCCAATTTTTGATACTAGTTTCAATGTCCTTTCTAGAAGAATCCTTAAACTTTTTGAAAACAGCATCTGGAACAATAAATTATAAAATAACTATAACTATTTAGACTGATAAATGCAAATAATATACCCTCAACGACTTGCATTAATAAATAGACGTAAAAGCTTAAAATGCTAGACATTAAATTTGCATTTTACGCCCTTAGTACAAAAAATAGTTACTATTTTTTGTATAACTAAGTACCTTTTATTTTAAAATCGAGTAAGACAGTCAGCAGTTTTTAAATTCTAAAAAATGGTTTAAAACTATTGTATGATATACTACTTACCAAACAACACACTGCATAGTTTTAGTTCTGAAAAATTTTTTTTCCCTTTTTTTCCAAAGTAAGTATAGGTCTCCGCCAATCGGTTTGAGATGCAGAAAGACAGGCCACGTTTCACGAATTGGTTAATGTCGATCCCTCCTATCTTAACAACTTCTTTAACCTTGAATAGATAGAAGAAAAATTAAAAAATCAGTATCATGTCTGTTTGAATACGTGACTTTTAACATTTGTATTTTTATAATCTAAATAAATAGACAGAAACCATAGAAAATTGAGTTAGGAATATATAGGTACTTACAACAATTGCATAATTAACATCATTCGATAAATACTCCTCAAAACCTGTTAAATCTTCTTCGTTGCTTAAAGGAAAATTAAAATCTTTAATGAAACTTATTTTGCAAGTTTCATTTATTTCTGAAGGTTTATTATTGGTATCAATTTTTTTGAGTGTTTGATCCATTTCAACTGTATAGCCATGAATTTCTTTAATGTATTGAAATAAAATGTTTTGTTTCCGGACAAGATCTGTCAAAAGCTTTCCTGAAATTAAAAGAAACAAATTTTGATCAAAAATACTTTGCAAAATTATAAATAAAATTCAATACCCAAAAACTCTCTTACCATGCATCTTGCAGCAGCCTGATTCTGTCGCTGAAACGTCCACTCTGATTTCATTGGTATTGTCACATCGAGGGTGTTCTAAAAAATTAATAAAAGGTTAATTTTTAGCTATTAAACGTTTTCGATATTTTAACCAGAACAGAACCTCCTTGTTTGATTTCAAAACAAAATTATAAACTATACATTATAAAATGAACTTTTGTCTTAAAATTATTTTTTTAATAAAATATTAAACTCCAAGCAGTTTTGGACATACCAATTACTCGACCATTTCCTAGTGCTGATCCTAAATTCGATGTCATACTTCCTAGAGAAGACGTCGAAGACGATGACGATCCCTTCGGCGATAATATATTATTGGCATCTGAACGTGGACCTCTTGCATTAGAATTAGCCAGACGAACAGGATTTTCTAGAACAAAACAAAATAGAACGATATTTTTTCTGTGCTACAATATGTAATTACGAAGTGTCTTTATTTTCATGGTTTTATCAAAAACACTTATCAGGAGAAATATTTTCACCTTAATTATTTTTAATTTCAAAAAATTCAAGTTTTATTACCTATTGAAGTTATAAATTTAATAATAATCAATTTCTCAACATACCAACCAAAATTGGGGCCGGTGGTAATGAATTTTTTTTGGGCTTACAGCCTCTTTCCTTTTCGTCCTCACTAGTAGAAATGGGGCTGGATTCCGGCGAAAAAACTTTTTTTGTTCTCTTTTTTCTTGAGGATTTTTCATCACCAGTATCTGAACAGAGGTCCGAGAACATTTCGGCAGTCTGACATTTTTTCCTAGCCGTAAGATAATCATCTGCAAAAATATAAAAGGAAACTGCAACTAAGTGATTTATGGGATTTCAGATTACTGTGAGTTATGATCAACTCACAGAATAATAATTGAACCAGAATTAATAAAAGAACTATTTAGATATCTAGGACTTCTGTTTTAAAAGTTATTAGTATTTTAAATACGTCAAGATAATCAACGCCTTCTATTAATACTCTTACCATATATTCCATTACGAAATATTTTCACAGGGTGCAGTGGCCAGCAAGTGTTTGGCTCCTCATTATTTTTAATAAATTTTAGTAGTTTTTCCTTATTAAATGGCGGCCAATAGCATTTGTTATTATAAATCCATGAGGAGGGCACTGCTTCCACTGCATTTTCCTCCTCAAACTGCACTACACTCCACGTCTTATCCATCCTTTTTTTTCGATGAGCAACGGAATTTCAGTAATTTGAAAAATTATACCAAATGTACAACTTCAAATAAACTAGCTGTAACATAAATTAATTATTATTACAAATAGTAGGAATGCAGTTATATATATAGTTACCTTTTGAATTAGCAGACAATAGCTGGTATACCTACATATACTTAGAATGATAATTGACCATTTTTAAATATTTTAATTTACTTATAGAAAATATTTTATAGTTTTTTTTTGATAGAGAATGAGTTTTGAAAAATATGAGACATTATCAAGAAATAAAGTTCAGTTATTTTTGTACCTAGGTTAAACGAGACTTGAAAAAATACACACATTCATGTTAGCTGTGATGTTCATTGTAAAGTGTACCAATGAATAAATAAAATAAATGATATTAAAGCAAATCACTTCCTAGGACATAAAACTACCAGCTATCCCAAAATGTTAATTTAGATGTAAGAGTGGAAGCACTAGAAAAACATCATCCTTGAATGGTAATTTCAAACATTTTGAAGTTATTTCGGAAAGTGGCCACTGTTGGAGTTTGTCCAAATTTCTTACTAAATAAATGCCAAGTAAAGATGATTTTATAGGTTCAGTAAAAAAATCAGAAACATTTAGAAATCTATGTCCAATTATATATGGCAAACCCTTTTTTATTAAAATGTTTCTTATTAATATTAAATTTCCATTTTTTAATGAACAGCAATGATCAGGTGATTCCACAGTTAACAAGAAATTTTGACAATGCACTTTTTGAAACTGCTCATATTCTTCGTCAATATCGATAAGAGGTCCATTAAAATGTCGTGATTTGAAAGTAGGTTCATCAACAGATGATTCTTGTTTATAGAGAAAATCATTGAGTTCAGATTTACGAAATACAATTTGGGCTAAAGGTTTATCTTGTTTACGTACTAATTTTAAAATGATTTGCATGAAATTTTCAAAAGGAAATGCTGAAAAATTAAATAATGGACCGAATTTAGTAAAATCTGCATGGAGGTGCAGAAGATTATGAATGTTATGGGAACAGTGTTCTTGGCCATAAAGAAGACTAAAAGTATGGACAAAATATTCCAGTAATTCACTTGCATAGTTTGTTAATTCTGTGGAAGCACTTGGACTGGAAAGGATGTATATTGATACATGGAGAGACAAGAAATTTAAATATTTATCTTTTGTCAAAATATCTTTTAAAACGAGGGGGCCAGTGTAAATTAAAAATTGGTAAAACTCTGTGGCTTTCCATCTCTTACATTCCATCATAGACCGTGGCTTTCTATTAAATTCAGCCGGAATGCAATATTTTAAATCACATAATTTTTTTGAAATGTTTGAAATTTCACGGAAAGATAGCTTAATTGAAGGAGCGCCATTGCACCAAAGTGTAACTATGAGTTTTTTAACTACACCCAAGTAAACTAAATGCATAGGATCTAAAACAAAATCATCTATCATATTTAAACTAGGTATTTTTTCCAAAATACTAGCCCCCAAGTGATGTTCTTCTTGAGTTTTCTGTCTAAATTTATAGTTATTTCTTAAAACCAAGTTATTAACATTTGGAAAGCAAACTCTATTTTGTATAAATACCCCTTCAATCTCACACTTAGAGCATGAGTAGTATCCATTATGCCCCTTAGTAGAAGTGATAAAGGCCTTTGCCGGTACATCTACAATGAATGCTTTAATTGTAAACTGATACTTCTGATCATTAATTATAATACCCTGTTCTGAAAATTTATTCACTTCCTCCACAAAGTCTTTAAGAAATTCGTTCACATTTTTGGGTTTTTCATTTCCATGGTAAATACCTATTATGTCAACTACATTTCTATTTTGCACTAGTGAGCAAAGTATTGGATAAAACTGAGATCCAGAACTTTTTGATAGTGGAAGTCCATCAATATTAACATAAATCTCAATTTTGTCTATAGGCTTGTTTTTAATACAACAAAATAGGTTCTTAATACATTTTTCTAGGCCGAAATGGAAATATTGTCCAGGAAAAACAATTTTATATTCCAAATTTCTAGGTGTATGTAGTAAACTTCTGGCATCAAGGGGCAATTCATTAAAAGTTGGTTTCAATCGTTTTAATAAATCAGACAAAGCAATATGAGATATGTTGAATTTTAAAGCCCACTCTGTTAATTCCGAAGTGATATCTTTTTTTTTTGTAATATTGTCACTGACTCCTAAATTTTGGACAACATTGGAAATTGAATCTTCTAAATTTGAAAAAGGTGAGGGTGAAACTGGGGGTGAAAGGGAAATATTGATATCTAATTCTTTATTGCCATCAAGATCAGGAGGATCTGCCCCGGGATCTGCTAACGTTAAGTCATTATTGAAATTCTCAGAAGCTACCATGAGTGGTGTGGCGTGTATATTCACATTATTGCGAGCATTATTGTCAGCTTGGAAATTATTACTTAAGTAAACATCAGAAGAAACATTATTTTCTTGATTATTATTAGTTCCACATATATTTTCCAAACTCATATCACTATGCAATTTTGCTTTTCTATATTTTGATCTGGAAAGTTTAGGCATTTTATTTGAAAAGTGAGTTGAAAAGTCAAGTAATCATCTAAATACTGTTTCACTGCTATCTATAAATCTATAATCTCATCAAATAACAGTGTTTTCCAACCTAAAAACAAAAAAGATCTATATCAGAAAATAGGTAGTACCTATGAATAATTTTAATTTTCTCACTAATTATGTATTCACCAAAATAAAAGTTAGAACAGTACCCAAATCTATAGACAGCTCGACTGTAATTTTTTTTTTTTCAAAAAAACTATTAGATTGATATTTGAGGTTGTATCAAGGTATAACTTAGGTCTCATCTATAAATATACCTACTCTTCATCTAGCAAATAAGTAAATTATAAAACGGGCTACGACCAAAAAAATTTGCCTTTTTTTTTAGATGAAATATTCATAGCAAAAAATCATAAATCATAAATAATGAACCAAAAATATTTTCATGTTTTGATAATAATTTATTGACGCCATATTGACTGGGTTTCAAAATTTATTGACACATTATGGTTAGATTTTACGATTTCTTTCTAATTTTGTGATAAGCAGAAATAATTAGGTAGGTATATCTATTAATTTCTTACCTGATGGGTGATTGATCCAACAACATCCAACACTGCAACACGACAAAACTTTTGCGAAAAAAATAAATAAAACGATAGCGTCCTGCTCCCCGGGGTCACTGGTTTCAATGGAAATGGTGGCGTTGTGTTGTGTGCGGTGACTATGTACTACAACACTACACCTACAGATTAATTACTAGAGGAACGTTCTTCAAACGATAATTCTGATTTTCTGAAAGGCGGAAACGAACAACTACCTGTTTTTTGGCAATTTTTAAAGTAGAATAATTCCGTTGTTGCGTACGAATACAGCGGTAGAGTGTATCGTTCAAGCAGGCAGCAGCATGAAGGAGTAATGGCTGCTGCTGGAGTGCTGGCTGGCCGCGCAGATGGCGAAACGCAAGATGCCGCGCCCTGATTGGCTGGCGCTCGGTCACGTTAACTTCTATCCCTTTTAATTGGGTGACTCCGTAGCGCTCCTATCGACTGTACCACTGTACTATCGACTAATTTCTTAGACAGAATTTCACAAATGGACCACTAATACCTACCTACCACAACTTATTAATAAATTAAATATTTGAAAATTCATTTTTGATTGTATATAAGTACTTCACTAAATAGTTATCCACTAGAAAGTCATTGGACATCCCAGGAGTTTATGCCATGCATGCATCACAAAATTATTTCGATTTATAGGTTCATTTATAGACACTGAATGGATTTCCAATGGATATCCATTCCTGGCAGTTCAGTAATTGTCCAAAAAAAAAGTCCACTGGATGTCCATTTCAAGACCATGATATTTATTTACATTTGTGGACATTAAATGGAATTCCATTGGATATCCGTTCCTTTCTGTCCATTTAATGTCTAAAAAATATAGTCCAATGGATGTCCAGTTTGTGACCATGATTTTTATATACATTTGTGGACGATAAATGGATTTCCAGAGGATATCCGTTTCTTGTGGTTCAGTTTTTGTCCAGAAAATATAGTCCATTAGATGTCCAGTTTATGACCACGATTTTTAGAAACATTTGTGGACACTTAATGGATTTCCATTGGATATCCGTTTCTGGCTGTTATCAGTTATTGTCCAAAAAATATAGTCCATTGGATGTCCATTTAATGTCCCTGGACATCTGTACATATTTTGTACCTAAAATGGATATCCATCGGATGTTGGGTGTTATCTGGGTTTAGTGTGTTTTTTATTTCTGAATAATGAATGACACTTTTAGGAACTAGTGCTTAAAAATTACTTTTACGCACTCATAAGTCACTTTTACGCATTCAAAAGTCACTTTTACGCACTGAGTGCTTAAAAGTAACTTTCACGCACTCAGTGCCTAAAAGAATGTCGTTTCAAAACTGAATTGACAATCGAAAAGTTGCTATTATGAAACGTCAGTAGAAAAAAGGATTTATGCCACGTCATGGTAGGAATCACGACACTCAGTTTGGTAAGGTTGCACTGTCTAACTGTCAAGAGGTTATGTTGACCAGCGTTAAACGAACAAGATGCAAATAACAAATGAGGAGTTTCATCATTATCACTCTTCAGAGCTTAGACAAGGAAAGCATATAAGATGTGCGCCAGAGCTATTGTGAACGATTCTTATTGGTCGGAAAGTGTATATACGTCATACAATGGCGCCATTCCAGCACGTTTAAATATGTGGGATGAAAACAGCATTTTTGAAAATTATTTTAAACAAAATTAGGACATTTTAAACTCAACTGGAAGCAAGGGTATTTTTATTTTGGTTAATACAACTGATTAAAAATAATAAAGTAATGAAATTCAAATATGGTGAATATCCCCATTGCATACTAACTGGTGCGAAAACTGGTGTTTTGACATTTTTTGACAAAAAATTTAAATTTTTGATTTATGAAATTCTCTCATTAAATACAACTCGTGCACTACGTGCACTCGTGCTCTTTTTCAACTAAAAATGCATTCGAGCAAATTTCCCAAAAATAATCAATAATTTCCATTGCACTAGTTATATTACTATTGAAAATTTCAGCGAAAGCAATGGCTGGCATAATTATTGTGTTAGATAGAACTACTGATGTCTTTGGAACTACCCGATGGACCTTTTAAGTAACTATTTTATGAAGTGTGAGCTAAAAAAAAATTGGAATAATAAGATAAAAAAGGTAGAAATTAAAAAATGTCGAAAATGCTGAATGTCGAAAATATGAAAAGTCCAAAATACAAATATCATATTACATTACGAGTGTAGAAAGTGACAAATTCCACACGAGTATTTTTTCGCGCGAGGCGGTAGCCGAGTTGCGAAAATCACATGAGTATATGAAAGACGTTTTCTTACAAGTGATGTACACCAGTTTTCCTACGACCAGAATCCGATTTACATCAATTTTATCATTTTTATTTCTTTTCATGTTCAACACGCGTGCTGAAAGTACTTTCAATGCACGTATTGAAAGTAAATTGTGATATCAATCACAAATACTGTCAGCAGTATTTTCCACACGTGTGCTGAAAGTACTTTTAGCAAGCGTATTGAAAGTACTTTCAGCACGTGTGATATTTCGCGCTTCCCAAAAAACCAGCTATTTTGTCATTTTCGTAAGTGGTTGTAGGAAAAGATCTTTTTTTTTTGTTCTACATATACGAACTAACCCAAACTAACCAAAAATAACCCATACTAACGCAAACTAACCGAAACTATTTCAAATCTACCAAAAAAGTTCTGGGGCTTTTGAATAGACACAATGATTAATTTCTAAACTCTGAATAAAGGTATTTCTTCACTCGTTATCGCATTTCGCATTGAACCATGTGCCAACAATTAACAATAACTGCCAATTTTCAACTGAATTTATTTAGAGTATAACGCCAGGCAGGCTCTATAAACTGCCAACGTTAGTCCACTTGAATCATAATTTGCCTACGCTGTGCTCGAACGAACACGAATGCAGCCGAAGGTCTTATTACGTTGGCAGAAAATGAATATGCCCCCCGCATTTGTGCCTTATTATTTTAAAACGAATAGTTGTGCTAGCATTTTTTTTTATTGTGCTAGCCTGTGTTAGCTTCAAAGAAGCTGTGCTAGCTTTATGGCGCCTTGAAACAATGCGGGGGGGGGCTAGCGTTAACCTGGCCCCCCCCGCACTAACTAGGATATATTATTGTTACTATGACTGTGCTAGCTCTACAACAGCTTGTGCTAGCTCTAACGATCGTGTGCTAGCGTTTTGAAAAAAAAAATCGATGCGGGGGGGGCCAGCTTAACGGACCCCCTTAACAGAATGTTGTTGCAGTTCTTTTAGATTATGCTTTATTTATGTAGGTATAGTTGCAATACTTTTGAATTAATGTTTTTCTTTTGTTGTTATTTCAGGTTTAGTAAGCTAATAGCGAATAAATAATAAACGATTTGAGTAAAAAAAAATTCTTTTATTTGGTTTGCAATATGTAATAATTAGGTCTTCAAGAAGTATTCAGTGGCGTAGCCAGTAGGGGGGCAGGGGGGGCGACGGCCCCCCCCCCGCCCCTGTATGTGCGGCGGTCCTACCGCTCTTAAAAAGCAAAAGCAAAAATTAAGAAATTATAAAATTACATTCTTTCTTATTTATTTTGTTAACCTCTTCATAGTCTTCACCCTTTATTCTTGTTCGTAAGTCGTTATTGTCGGCAAATGCCTGATATTTATTTATTTTCATTTCAGTTTCTGATCTGTTCTATTACCTACATTTTTTTTTTTTCTGAAAAACAATTATTATGAATTTCAATATATTTATTTGTTGATTAAACTAGAGGTTTTGGTTAATGGATTGAGTGGGGCTGTCATTCTTCCGGATTTCCCCGGATTTGTTCTAGTTCTGAAGGCGTCTGAAGCCGTCCGGGATGATTTTTTGAAGTAATCCGTGTCTAACGGCATGTCCACACATTATTTTCTTTAAGGCTTAAAATAAATGTGTTTCGCACCCGAAAAAAAATTGTTTTTGAAGGCTTAAAACAAACTTTTTTAAGCGTGACATCCGGGAAATTTTTTCGCCTCCGGCGGCACCTGCGTCCGGCTTTTCGTCTCATATTATTTTCCCCCAATAAGCAAATTTTACAAAAGCAAACAAACAATTTATTATCCGCCCCACCGAAAAGAAAAAAAATTCGAGGCGCCCCCATATATCTTTGCCCCCCCCGCTCCGTGAGGCTGGCTACGCCACTGGAAGTATTATGGACGTTCTTTATGGCTCTAAGTTGTACGTCTTTAAGACGTATTATGGAGGTGACATACGACTTGCCCATTACGTCTTCAAGACGTACTTGGCTCTAAAATCGACGTCTTACGAACGTACATTATGTCATAACGTTACACCTTATGTACGTCTTTGGTATGTAATTGTGTTTGTTGGGATGGTGGACAGTGCCAATAGTTTAAACAGAAATATGAAAATAGAGGGGGGAAGGGCTCGCGTTACATTAGGTCTTGCTAAAAAATTGTACCCATTGGAAAAACGACAAGAGCTCACGTTGAATTAACCCCCCACCCCGGTGAAATTTTTTTATAACTCGCAGGGGAGTGTGGTGCTAGCTCTGTAAGTTGGATGCTAGGTAGTGCTAGGTGGGTGCAATAGAGCGCTGAAAAATTGGACCTGTTGGAAAACCGGGGGGGGGGGTCGCGTTACATTAGCCCCCCCCCCTGGTGAAAATATTCTATAACTCGCTAGGGGGTGTGGTGCTAGCTCTGTAAGTTGGGTGCTAGGTGGTGCTAGCTGGGTGCAATAGGGTGCTAAAAAATTGGACCTATTGGAAACCGGGGGGGGGGGCTCGCGTTACATTAGCCCCCCCCGGTGAAAATGTTCTATAACTCGCTGGAGGGTGTGGTGCTAGCTCTGTAAGTTGGGTGCTAGGTGGGTGCAATAGGGTGCTAAAATATTGAGCTTATTGGGAAACCGGGGGGGCTAGTGTAACGGACCCTTATTGTCAATAGTTTCAATATTAGGTGGGTTCGGCTTGCTCACTCCGTGCCCTCCGAGTGACTCCATTCGCACTCCAGCCGATCGGGTATTGCTTTTTGGCGTATTAGGGGTGACTCCATTAGCGTTCGACTATTCGAAGTGAAGTACATGGAGGTCACTCCAAAAGTTCCACCTCGGAGAGAAATTTTTTTAAAGTGAAATGTGGAAACTGTCAAGCTTGTTTTGTTGTCACGGTGTGGTTGTGGGGGGGGCTAGCGTTAATCTGCCTCCTCTCCCCTAACGATCGCAACCCCTGCTATTTTCGCGGGGGTTGGTACGCTAGCTTTTAAAAGTGATGCGCTAGGTGTCCTTATTCTGCGCTAGCATTTTGAGACAAAAATATTAACTGGGGGGGGCTAGCGTTAATCTGCCCCCCCCCCGATCGCATCCTCTGCTATTTCCGCGGGGGTTGGTGCGCTAGCTTTTAAAAATGGTGCGCTAGCCTGCGCTAGATATCCTCTATCTGCGCTAGCTTTTTGAGCAAAAAAATTAAACTGGGGGGCCAGCTTAACTGAGCCATAAAACGTTGTACTTCACACGTGCGTTTAAACATGACTACAAAACTTGTGTGATTAAAACGACTCGGTCTACGACCTCGTCGTTCTAATCTTTCACACTCGTTACTGTAATCATGTTCATAAACGCACTTGTAATGTAAATAACTATTATGTCAACTGCGCGGCACCGACAAATTTTATAGCGTTCCGACTGAAAACAGTTATACCTTAGGGCATTAGAATTCCGTTAAAAAAAACCGCTTGCTTGCATACCGAAAAAGCACACGGGAATACAAACCAGGCCGGACTAGTAGCAAAAAAAAGGAACTTGTAAAAACAGGCTAAAGAAGGGTATAAAATCCGTTGGTCTATCGTAAAATAAATGGAATAACATTCTAATATGTTTCCAAAATATTGATATTTTGAACCTATATGTCGTTTACAATAAATTTCCAGTGGGCGCTATCATTAAAAATATTAATAAATTATGAAAATTAGTTCAAACAGGAATCGTTGCAATCATTTTGTTTTGGCACGTCCTTAGGAGGAACATTTTTTGATTCTGATGGTGCTTGGTTACAAATGGGATTTCCACGGTTAACTGTGGTATGTTCTTGAATAAGATTAGAAATTTGATGGCTTTGCTGGGAACTGCTACAGCCAGCGATTGGCAGAATTTCTGGAAATTAATTTTTCCATAAAATGTTTATAATGGGCATTTCTATAAGGCATACCAATTTTTTCTTCTAAGCGACTTTGTCCTGTTGTACCGGTCATGTTCTCATTGGATTTGTTGGCTGTAGATGCTCGTTGGGCCCATTTACTACCCTTCCTGCGACGACCTTTATCTGTAGGTTCTAGATGAGTACCTAGAAAAACGACTGAAGAACTTATATAGGAGTAAAAAATATATAAAATTATTAAAATAAACCATGGTTCTCTGCATCCGCAGGTTCTACCACAATTGGTCTTTCTATCATCTCACATGATAAAAATGCAAGTAATGTCTTGGCTGTAGGAACCTTCAAAGTGGTAACTGGGGTGATACCAAATTGGGGTTTCTTCCAACCCCATTCTTCCGCTTCTTTTGAACAGTCATACCATTATTGTACTTGATGGTAGGTACCTACGTAAGGAATGCTGTCGTGCAGCTGCGCTTGTTGAAGACTTCCTTAAACACTCGTTTCGATATTTATCAAGATCAATATACTCTTTGTCTTTGGATCCATAAAGTGCAAGAAGAAATTTAATTTAGCATGCTTACCACCGACAAGCGCCGCTGCACAACATTCCTTAGGTATCTACCATCAAGTATAACAATGGTATGACTGTTTAAAAGAACCTGAATAATGGGGTTGAAAAAAAACCCAATTTGGTATCACCCCAGTTACCACTTAGAAGGTTCCTTGCACCCAAAGCATTACTCCCATTTCTGTAATTTAAGTGCAAGACCAATTGTGGTAAAACCTGCGGATGCAGAAAAGCAGGATTAAAATGATCTATGATTTGCGGTGTCTGCTACGGAAAGACCTGCGAAAATGTTACTCAAGTGACGCTGGACGAATCTTATGAAGATTACTTGGACTTGCCGATCGATATTTGTTTGTCGACTGAAGAAGGAGAATTCGACGAATTAATAGACCTATTTCGCATGAATAGAAAAAGAGAGCTTAATTGTAATAAATAGAAGTTAAAAAGCAATAAAAGATGACATGCGCGCGCAACTCGTAGGCTGCAGTGTAGTCAGATTGCATTGTTGCATGCAGAACAAATGTAGACAATACAAATCGAACATTATAACATTAAAGAAGTGATATAGTGTCAAGTGTTTTACAATGCCTTAAATCAGACAAAAGAAGAGCTTTAAAGTGGATGAACATCGTTTGCACTTTTATTTCGATAAATGTTTCATCCGGCAACATCGCTCAATGAAATTGCAAAGGAATATGTCAAGTATAAACTAACATAACCTTAAACGAAACTGCGGTGAGTTCAAGTAATATATAAAGTATTAGTTTGCTCTTTGTCAAATTACATGTTACAAAGAAAGAAGGAATGATTCATTCTGAACTGGCCCCTGAATAAGAATATGACGCAAGCCTGTCACCAACTTGCTTCTTATTGGACGCTCACCTGCAGCCTACAAGCGACGCGCGCAGTCCAGGTAATAGGAGATCGGTCTATTAATGAAACCGACATTGATCTCGAAGTAGAGACGAACATATTCACCGGCGAAAACCTCGACATTAACGAACCATGTCCGTCGGGATTTTGCAGATACAAAACGTAATTTTTTTTACAAAATGGATTAGTCCTACAGGGAAACCAACGTAAAAAAACGTGCCGTGTACTTTACCCCATGTGTGGTGTGGAAACAAGTACAGCATTTTTAACAATTAAAATAACTTGACCATGGAATAATAACGTGAGTTAATTGATAAATAAATGATTAACCAAATAATTTGATGAAAGATACGCTACTCTTTCATGACAAAATTGTATAAAGCCTTAAAATAGTTATTTTCCTAACGAGTGCAGGAAGGTATACTTTCCGCACGCGACTGCCGTCTGCCGTTGTCCTAAACGACACGGAGCGGAGTTCGGGCAAGCAGTCAAGGGCGGGAAAGGTACTTTATGCATGAGTTAGGATCAAATTTTTTTCTAAGACCTTAGCAAAGTGGGGCACAAAGAAAATATGCTTTTTTTCTTATTAAACATTTATTGTACAGGGTGGGCCAATTCGGACACTTTTAATAGGAATAGGATCACTGAACTGAACCATCAAAATTCTCAGCTTAAGGGACACTTATAGTTAAGTAGAGATGTGCGCAAGCGCTAACAACGTTCAGATTGTGCCATAACATAAATTAGCAGCCGCAGAATGAAATTTCAAGCCAATTTTCTCCCAAACCCTATTTTTTTTTCGGTCACACATACTCCGTCTGTTTTTTTATTATCGGTTGTTTTTACTTCTTCATGTTAGGGATATTAGCAGCTCTTTTTCCTTGTGTAGTTTTGTGTCCGGCTTTTTTAAAATAAACTTTGAATGTTTCTTTCTAATTCGCCGACTCCATGCTGCTTTAGGCACCTTCGTGTTCGTTCACATATAATGCAGAATGCAAGATAAACTACGAATATCTAAACCTCTTCTCTATGAAATAAGCCGAATCCGCATAACAGCAACAACTATTAGTGATATTTATTATAATCTTTAATCTTATAAAAATTATCGGGAAATGTCGAATAACAGATAACATTGACACGACTAGCGTAAAAACGAAAAGTACCCAATTTTTTTCTAAAAATGCAATGTTGCCAAAGCTTTACGATACTTAGCTAAGCTTGCACTCGAAAACTCTGGTGGAACGAAATTATATTTTAGTGTCCCTTAACTTTTAAGGGCTTCATAGTTAATCAAAGCTTAGTTATAGTTTGGTGGAAATGGCCACTATACCATCAAAAATTGCTTTGATATAAAATCTGTCATATACTTTCAGTAGATAATTTTAGAAGCATCCTGTTTGGCTGCCTTCCTTGAAGGAATGAATATTGAAGGTAGTTTTTCAGATTTCCATCTTGACTCTGAAAACATCAAAGTTACCTCACAGACCTAAAAAAGTTACCTTCTCGATAATAATAAAAATAGTTTTATAAAGGAAACCTTTTTTTTCTACGACCGTGCGATTTTGCCCACTTTCCTGCACTCATTTTAGTTCAGAAAGTGCCACTCGGTTCGGAAAAGTAACTTTTAACATAAACAAATTCTGACAATTGACGCAAAATCTCCATCGTCAAGCAGTCATTCGCAAAAGTACCAGAGCTGAGATTAGAACGCTCATCTCCAGTGACTTCACCTGTCCCCGACGACTTATTTAAATGTGTACAATATGTTTAATAAACAACAGCATATTTTCTCTGTGCCCTACTTTCCTAAGGTCGTAGAAAAAAATTTGATCCTAACACATGCATAAAGTATCTTTACCGCCCTGGACTGCTTACCCAAACTCCGCTCCGCGTCGTTCGGGTCAACGGCAGTCGCGTGCGGGAAAGTTTAACTTTCTGCACTTGTTAGGATAATCACTATTTCCACCAACAAAATATAGTTTTAATTATCAGTGTAATGGCCATTTGCACGGCTATCACTTAAGGAATATTAAATCTAAGTGGAGCTTTGAATGTGACTTATGTTTCTACAAGAGTCACATTCAAAGCTTCACTTGGATTAAATATCCCTTAAGTTATAGCGGTGCAAATGGGCGTAAGTAACCGGGATTCAAGTCACAGTCCTTGTGGCCCAAATACTGACACAAGTAAAGCGAGAGAGCCATTGTGAACGATTCTTATTGGTCGATAAAGAAGTTTGGCATTGGCACCATTCCAGTACGTTTAAATATGTCGTATGAAAACAGTATTTTTTTATTTTTTTTTTTGAAATGAGAATGGACTAGCACTAGAGAATAAGCAGATATACATTTATCAGATATGCGGCAACTAAACAAAATTAGACGATGATTGGAGACAGCGATAGAGCCAGGAAGTAACACACTGTACCGCTCAGCAGATTGTTGTTGATGAAAAACCTCAGACATCTGAGATGGGTTGAAGGTTGAAAATCTACTGAGGAAGAGCGCAGATGGTCAAAAATGAATATAACATCTCAAAACGCAGCAGACCCAAGTGAAAGAGCATCCGTGACAAAGGAGATAGGAAGATCTTTCCATAGAGAATAATTGAAGAAGGTCTAAAAAAAGGCTATGGTTCATCGAAGGCTGCGCTCATAGTAATAATAATATATCGTTATTGAGCCTGAACTATTTATTTCTGCACATCCTCACCTTCAGACAAGCTTCGACCTGTTTCGGAGTCGCTTTCATCACCCCGGCTGCGACTCTTGCCACCTAGTTTGCGACGTCGGCGGCTTCTAGTCTCAGTTAATGTGTTGGTGCTCTTGACTTGCTTTGGTTTGATATTCGTCTTATCTGTATCCAAAGTGAGCACATATTTACGGTTTCGTCTTTTAATTAGGCCAGTATTTAGTCCATGGTCTAACGCTCTACGGACTTTTGCTGTGATGTTCATCCAGCTATCTCTCTTGTTTTTGAGAATATCAGTAATCTAAAATAATTTTCGAGGTAGGTTATAATTATTCTCAATTTGAATACTGAATACTGCATGAGTATCAAAACGCTATAGCGATCAGTGTTGCACAAGTTGATTCGTTGCTCATCTGATGGAAACATTGATTGGTGATAGAAATCGGAAAAATAAGAATTAAAGTTAATATTATCATGATTCCAGAGAAAAGGTTTCATGTTCGAGATTTACCATTTTTTAGTCTATTGACAGATAAGTAGGTTATATTATATTTTTATTTTCCAATTACTTAATTTTTTTGCCGTCGAGAACGTTTTCTCGACACTTTAGGAAAAGTAATGATTCACACTGGAGCCATACGCTTCTCGCATGATGCCCTAAGATGATGCCAAACAAATTCTACTATTCACGTCATATTTTAAAGAGGAGTATCATTATACCTAGAATGATGACATATGATCCTTACATGTTTAATAATTTGCCTATCTGTGGATCCATTTTTTTCTTTCATACAAGAAATGGCTTCAAGCACTGCTTTCAGAAGTTTTGGTTCTTTAACGGTGTCCTTCTGGCTTTGATCCATGATTTACCAATTTTTCTGTCTTCTACGACGACTCTGATCCAAGGATGTATATTGAAGATTAGCTTTTATATAGTTTTTTTTTTGCAATTAAGCAGAAAGACTTACCAATAATTAAAGGCGAGACAAAATTTGATTTACAAAAAAAAATTCATTAAGAAAAATTATTTGAAAGTAACTAAGATAAATAGTCAAATTTTTGTTTCGTTGTCAGACCAGGAATGTCAATAATACCTAAGGCTACATATACGTTGGAAGCAGAATTTCTGCTTAAGCCGCGATTGAATTGAGGTACGAACATAAAGGAAACCAAGTAGCCGCTTCAGCGGAATAGTCGGCGTCGACCCACTCAATAAATTAGCCCGCTTCTGAGCCGAGTTCGTGTTGGCAGATCCAGTCTCTGGCAGCATTGTCTCTTTCTCTGTTCTCTCGCTCCTTCCTGCGCTCCCTCTTTTCAGTCTCGTGTCTGCGTCGCTGTTTTTCAAAAGTTTGTGATCCGTCGTGGATTACTCGACGCCATAAGGGCCTATCAGTTACCAGTCTCCCAGTTGCTGGTATTGATACAGCATTTCGCCATATTTTCCTTTAGAACATCTTTGTAGCGTTTTTGTTGACCTCCTTGATTTCGTTTCTTAATTCCCATTCAGTTGACTCTAAAGAATCTGTCGTGGAAGACGTGCTTAAGGCATGCGGAAGAGGTGACCAGTCCAGTGAAGTTGGTGCTTGATGATGAGGGCAGTGTCGGACTGGGGGTCATTTGGCCCACCGGGCAAATAGTGAAGTGGCCCACCCAACCCAAACCCCATTCAATAAAAACAATTTTGATAATCATTTGTTGAATCTGGTACCTAGTAGGCTTAAAAAAATAGGTACCACAGAGGGCTGGAACTGTTGAGTACTTAAGGTTTACTCCACCTACCTGCTCATATTTTGTTGTTATTTACCGATGTATTATGTAGTTTGTAGTTGTATATAAATAACCATGAAAATTAAGAGTAGGTAACATTAAAAAAAACAACAGGATTTATAATATTATCTCAGAATTGTGGCTAGAGAGGCTAAATGTACTTCGTATTCGGATTATTCTACAGCATATTCTTTTCTCCACGAAGTCGAAGATGGTCCGGGCAATTCGGACATTGAGTCTTCCTGAATCCTTTTTTGATTTTTTGGTATTGAAGGCAGGGCAGATTGTTGTGCCGGATGCCGGGTTCAGACCAAGCAGACAAAACAACGATAAGACTAAGACATTCATGTTTCGCGACAAATCCGATACATTTCTGCAACAGTTTTGTTTTTTTTCTGTTTTGTCTCCAAACTCCAAGACTTTTGGAAGTCCCGTCGTGAGTCGGTAAAGATCGAAGAGACTTTGTTTTTTCTGTTTATTTTACAAGTTGTCGGCGCAGAGTGGACGGGTGTGCTGACAAAAGTGGGAGACCAGTGTCATCAGTGATTGCTAACCTTTCTGTTACACTTATAGCATTTCTGAAATTAGTATGTCTGGCAACTGCAGTACTAACAAGGCATATTAGATTCTCGATAGCTTCGGTGGAAATTCTTAAAAAAATCTTAAAGCTTGAGCGAATCTCACCACTTATTCGAATATCATCCTAATGTAACTGAACTGGGTAGGTAACAGTTTATTTATTATGGAATAACTTTTTTGCTTTTTTAAACTTGGTCTCACCCAAAAATGTTCCCGTTTCATTTGCCCCACATTGGAAACGCCACATGGTTAACCAACTGATTCGCATCAACCAACAACTAAATCTCTTTGCACATTTTTGTCTCGTCTCAATACCCAAGTCGTGTTTTTGTCTCAAAATAGTGATTACTTTTTGTCTGCTTGATCTGGACCCGGCATTACTACTGCTTGATACTGCTTTTAACAGTGGGACATTTTTTGCAGTCGGGGATCGTTCTTCTGTTTCTAGAATCTCTGTAGAAGTAGAACATGCAGAAGCATCCTCGAAACTTCCCTCGGTTGACAGATTTGTACCTATTTGTTTTAGTATTAAAAAAATGAAGTCAGTAGTCAGTTGTTGGCTGGATGCTGCAGCTTCTGATAATTGTCGTTTTCCTCGCGATCGCTCATTATTCTGTACCAGTTTTACATAACTTCCTTTTTTTTACCTTTCCGTTTTCGGACATCTATAGGGTGTATAAAAATAAAAATAAAGTAAAAGCGAGGGAGGCGGAGGTCGAGATTTTCAAATGATGTGAGGATGTGGCTTTTTTTACAAATTCACTACTCTGTCTCTGTATTTCTAAAAATCAACAACGACAACGGGTACGTCAGTTAAATTCAAACCGATATGCGGCGGGCGATTTCTACGCGACTTCGGCTTGAACTTTTTCAGAGCAGAAGGGAGTTGATATTGATATGATAGTTGATTTTTTATGATAACGGTGAATTACGCGAAATAATCGAAATTAACGAACCATGTCCATCGAGCTTTTGCAGATACAAAACGTAATTTTTTTTACAAAGTGGATTAGTCCTACAGGGAAACCAACGTAAAAAAACGTGCCGTGTACTTTACCCCATGTGTGGTGTGGAAACAAGTACAGCATTTAAAATAACTTGACCATGGAATAATAACGTGAGTTAATTGATAAATAAATGATTAACCAAATAATTTGATGAAAGATACGCTACTGTTTCATGACAAAATTGTATAAAGCCTTAAAATAGTTATTATCCTAACGAGTGCAGGAAGATATACTTTCCGCACGCGACTGCCGTCTGCCGTTGTCCTAAACGACGCGGAGCGGAGTTCGGGCAAGCAGTCAAGGGCGGGAAAGGTACTTTATGCATGAGTTAGGATCAAATTTTTTTCTAAGACCTTAGCAAAGTGGGGCACAAAGAAAATATTACTTTTTTTTCTTATTAAACATTTATTGTACAGGGTGGGCCAATTCGGACGCTTTTAATAGGAATAGGATCACTTAACTGAACCATCAAAATTCTCAGCTTAAGGGACACTTATAGTTAAGTAGAGATGTGCGCATGCGCTAACAACGTTCAGATTGTGCCATAACATAAATTAGCAGCCGCAGAATGAAATTTCAAGCCAATTTTCTCCCAAACCCCATTTTTTTTTCGGTCACACATACTCCGTCTGTTTTTTTATTATCGGTTGTTTTTACTTCTTCATGTTAGGGATATTAGCAGCTCTTTTTCCTTGTGTAGTTTTGTGTCCGGCTTTTTTAAAATAAACTCTGAATGTTTCTTTCTAATTCGCCGACTCCATGCTGCTTTAGGCACCTTCGTGTTCGTTCACATATAATGCAGAATGCAAGATAAACTACGAATATCTAAACCTCTTCTCTATGAAATAAGCCGAATCCGCATAGCAGCAACAACTATTAGTGATATTTATTATAATCTTTAATCTTCTAAAAATTATCGGGAAATGTCGAATAACAGATAACATTGACACGACTAGCGTAAAAACGAAAAGTACCCAATTTTTTTCTAAAAATGCAATGTTGCCAAAGCTTTACGACACTTAGCTAAGCTTGCACTCGAAAACTCTGGTGGAACGAAATTATATTTTAGTGTCCCTTAACTTTTAAGGGCTTCATAGTTAATCAAAGCTTAGTTATAGTTTGGTGGAAATGGCCACTATACCATCAAAAATTGCTTTGATATAAAATCTGTCATATACTTTCAGTAGATAATTTTAGAAGCATCCTGTTTGGCTGCCTTCCTTGAAGGAATGAATATTGAAGGTAGTTTTTCAGATTTCCATCTTGACTCTGAAAACATCAAAGTTACCTCACAGACCTAAAAAAGTGACCTTCTCGATAATAATAAAAATAGTTTTATAAAGGAAACCTTTTTTTTCTACGACCGTGCGATTTTGCCCACTTTCCTGCACTCATTTTAGTTCAGAAAGTGCCACTCGGTTCGGAAAAGTAACTTTTAACATAAACAAATTCTGACAATTGACGCAAAATCTCCATCGTCAAGCAGTCATTCGCAAAAGTACCAGAGCTGAGATTAGAACGCTCATCTCCAGTGACTTCACCTGTCCCCGACGACTTATTTTAATGTGTACAATATGTTTAATAAACAACGGCATATTTTCTCTGTGCCCTACTTTCCTAAGGTCGTAGAAAAAAAATTGATCCTAACACATGCATAAAGTATCTTTACCGCCCTGGACTGCTTGCCCAAACTCCGCTCCGCGTCGTTCGGGTCAACGGCAGTCGCGTGCGGGAAAGTTTAACTTTCTGCACTTGTTAGGATAATCACTATTTCCACCAACAAAATATAGTTTTAATTATCAGTGTAAGTAACCGGGATTCAAGTCACAGTCCTTGTGGCCCAAATACTGACACAAGTAAAGCGAGAGAGCCATTGTGAACGATTCTTATTGGTTGTTTTGGACTGTATTTCTTTTTGGTTGATCTTGAAATAATGGACTAGCAAATGGTGATGATGAATACTTGGTTTATTGACATTTACTATTTGATTTTTAGATGAAAAAATGATTTTTTATAAAAGCTGCTTGTTTCTTGTACGGCGGTGCTGTTTCTCTGCGTTCCAGCTGACTTGTCCAGCTGTGTATTTTTTTCTCTCTCCTTCGTGCTTTAAGCCGGGCTCACAAGTCACAGCACAATGCTGCCAAGCTTCGATACGGAACATTGATGACGTAGGAATAAACACAAAAAGGTTTGAGTGGCCGAAACATGCCCCGGCCTTGAAAGGACTGTACTTTCAAATTTCCAATGGAAGGGGACAAATCTTCTGGAAGTTTCTTTTGATGGGCCCAGTGCTTGTTAAAATGGAAGCGATGCGAGCTACGCCATCAGAACCTGGGTGCAATTGAGTGATGCGTCCAAGTTTCCAATCAGTAGGGAGTGCTTGGTCATCCCGAATGAGAACTAATGTACCCTCAGACAACTGGCCTCGGCTAACCTTCCACTTCTGTTTGTGTTGCAATTCGGATATGTAGTCTTGCTGCCAACGTCGCCAAAAATGTTGACAAAGTCTTTGAACTAGCTGGAACCTTGTCAATCGATTGAGCTTGATATCTTCCAAGTTTTCATCTGGGGCGGCAGTTAGTGGTCTTCCGATAAGGAAGTGAGCCGGGGTCAAAGGAACTAGGTCATTGGGTTCAGAGGAAAGTGGAGAAAGAGGGCGCGAGTTCAAGATAGCTTCAATTTGCGCTAATGTCGTAATAAGCTCTTCAAAGGTAAGATGAGCATTTGCAAGGACACGTTTTAAATGATGTTTTACGCTTTTGACGCCGCTCTCCCACAAACCCCCCATATGCGGAGAATATGGACAAATAAATTGCCAGTCTATCCCTTCATTAGTAGCATTACATTTTAATGTATCTTGATTGGATTCTAGAAATGTTTTAAGTTCGCGGTGTGCTCCAACAAAGGTTGTGCCGTTGTCACTAACAATTTTGGAAGGTTTCCCTCTTCTGGAAACGAAACGCCTTAAAGCTAATAAAAAAGAGTTTGTAGTTAAACTTGACACTAGTTCCAAGTGCAAAGCCTTTGTGGAAAAGCACACGAATACTCCAATATAACACTTTTCTAATTTGCGTGAACGTGATTTACCCAGTCCCTGCCTCACTAGAAACGGTCCCGCATAATCAAGTCCTGTGACGTGAAAAGGCGGAGAAGGAACAGTGCGATCGCGCGGTAAATTGGCCATGATCGGCTGTACATAATCGGGTTTAAATCTGAAACATCGAAAACATCTTTTGACCGTCGTTCTAGCTAAATTGCGACCAGCAACTGGCCAAAATTCGTCTCTTATTGAGGATAATAAAGCTTGAGGTCCGATGTGCATTAACTTGACATGTTCATGTACTTTGGTAACCGAGTTTGATATGCCGAAGACGTTTAAATTGGCATTAACTTTATCTAAACCCAATTTGTCCCATAGGTTTGTCGTGACAAAAGAAGACATAGAACCGGAATCTAGTAAAGCTCGCGCAATGTGAGGCATGCCAAATTTGTCTAGAACCTTGACTCGAGCTGTTGATAAAAGCATAACCCGCTTACCTGATTTGCATATGCTGCTACTTAAAACAGCCTCTGCTGACACCCTTCGTCGTTGTTGCTGTCAGCAGTTGTAACATTCGATGGAGAATTGAAATTATCCTGGTGTAATAGAGTATTGTGCCACGAATTACATTTTCTACAGGTACCCATTTTGCATCTCTTGGGTGGATGATGACGCAAGCAATTTATGCATAGTTTTGCTTTGTTTATGAACTCGATACGTTTTTTAACTGGTAAGTTGAGAAAATTTTCACACACATAAATTGAATGATCTTTCTTGCAATTATAACACGAAAGTGTTGAAGAAACTAGGGACCTAGAGGAGAACCGTTGCTTGAAATCTCGCTTGTCCTGCCGATCGTCTTGCGCTAATTTCATAGTAGTTTTGTACTCTAGAGTTTCCAAAAAATTAGCCCGATTTGTTAAAAACGTTTTTAAATCATCTAATGAAGAAGTGTTTAATGTTATCGAATATTTTTCCCATTCACTTGCCGTATTTTGATCAAGTTTAGATGTTATCATGAATATTAACAAAGGATCCCAGTTTTTAATTACTTGATTTAATTGCTCTAGTGATCTGAGATGCTTTGACACGTCATCGATCATTTTACGAATCTTTATGGATGATTCTTTTTGAATGTTTTCTAGTGTAAACAATGCTTTAATATGATTATGAATTAATAATTTTGAATTATTAAAACGATTATTTAGGGTTTCCCATGCAACGATATATCCATTTGGAGTAAATTCAATGGATTTTAAAATTTGCGCTGCACTGCCCTCCAAAGATGCCCGCAAATAATGATACTTTTGAATTGCGGATAAAGACTCGTTCTCGTGAACCAAGGACCGAAAGGTTTCTTTGTATTCTAGCCACTCGTGAAATGAACCATGAAACTTGGGAAGAGGAATAACTGGCAATTTAACCCCACCCAAATCTAAATTTGCGCCAACGGACGCCGCACCATTGGACCCTGCACCAATAGACCCTGCAACGATAGACCTTGCAACTGAATGACATGAATGTACTGACCCAGCGTCATCGTTTTTGGATGAGAATGAATTTAGAATATTTTTTGCAATGGATATGATTGAAAAATATGCATCTTCAAATGATGCACGCTCGTTATATTCCTCATCCAACTGGGCCAATGCGACATTTGCCTCGATTTCGTCTTGAGTTGAAATAAATTCTTGAAAAACAATTTCTATTCGCGTAACCCTTTCCTGAATTTGTATAATTTCTGTCTCATTCAAAAACTGCCCCTGCCTTATGCTATCTTGCTTTTGTACGGTAAATTTAGTGAACAATGTAAGAGAAGCCTTGAGTGAACCTCTCTTTCTGATTAGTTTGTCTAACTCCGTCATTATTGATCTATTTATGAATTAAATTAGTAATTAAGATAATTTGTTGGCTATTACGCGAATATCTTGAACTTGTGCCCTGTTTAAGGACTCTAGGAATAGGAAATGTGTATTGGAAACGACTCACCCCGTGTAATGTTGCTCGAATATTGCCACTTGCTATTGTCACTTGCACTTTAACTTGATTAACTTGAATACTTGAACGTGGAAAATTACTGGCTGGTTTTCCGTTTTCTTGTTTATTCGGCTCGTAAGACCATGTTTTGGACTGTATTTCTTTTTGGTTGATCTTGAAATAATGGACTAGCAAATGGTGATGATGAATACTTGGTTTATTGACATTTACTATTTGATTTTTAGATGAAAAAATGATTTTTTATAAAAGCTGCTTGTTTCTTGTACGGCGGTGCTGTTTCTCTGCGTTCCAGCTGACTTGTCCAGCTGTGTATTTTTTTCTCTCTCCTTCGTGCTTTAAGCCGGGCTCACAAGTCACAGCACAATGCTGCCAAGCTTCGATACGGAACATTGATGACGTAGGAATAAACACAAAAAGGTTTGAGTGGCCGAAACATTGGTCGATAAAGAAGTTTGGCATTGGCACCATTCCAGTACGTTTAAATATGTCGTATGAAAACAGTATTTTTTTATTTTTTTTTGAAATGAGAATGGACTAGCACTAGAGAATAAGCAGATATACATTTATCAGATATGCGGCAACTAAACAAAATTAGACGATGATTGGAGACAGCGATAGAGCCAGGAAGTAACACACTGTACCGCTCAGCAGATTGTTGTTGATGAAAAACCTCAGACATCTGAGATGGGTTGAAGGTTGAAAATCTACTGAGGAAGAGCGCAGATGGTCAAAAATGAATATAACATCTCAAAACGCAGCAGACCCAAGTGAAAGAGCATCCGTGACAAAGGAGATAGGAAGATCTTTCCATAGAGAATAATTGAAGAAGGTCTAAAAAAAGGCTATGGTTCATCGAAGGCTGCGCTCATAGTAATAATAATATATCGTTATTGAGCCTGAACTATTTATTTCTGCACATCCTCACCTTCAGACAAGCTTCGACCTGTTTCGGAGTCGCTTTCATCACCCCGGCTGCGACTCTTGCCACCTAGTTTGCGACGTCGGCGGCTTCTAGTCTCAGTTTCGTCTTTTAATTAGGCCAGTATTTAGTCCATGGTCTAACGCTCTACGGACTTTTGCTGTGATGTTCATCCAGCTATCTCTCTTGTTTTTGAGAATATCAGTAATCTAAAATAATTTTCGAGGTAGGTTATAATTATTCTCAATTTGAATACTGAATACTGCATGAGTATCAAAACGCTATAGCGATCACTGTTGAACAAGTTGATTCGTTGCTCATCTGATGGAAACATTGATTGGTGATAGAAATCGGAAAAATAAGAATTAAAGTTAATATTATCATGATTCCAGAGAAAAGGTTTCATGTTCGAGATTTACCATTTTTTAGTCTATTGACAGATAAGTAGGTTATATTATATTTTTATTTTCCAATTACTTAATTTTTTTGCCGTCGAGAACGTTTTCTCGACACTTTAGGAAAAGTAATGATTCACACTGGAGCCATACGCTTCTCGCATGATGCCCTAAGATGATGCCAAACAAATTCTACTATTCACGTCATATTTTAAAGAGGAGTATCATTATACCTAGAATGATGACATATGATCCTTACATGTTTAATAATTTGCCTATCTGTGGATCCATTTTTTTCTTTCATACAAGAAATGGCTTCAAGCACTGCTTTCAGAAGTTTTGGTTCTTTAACGGTGTCCTTCTGGCTTTGATCCATGATTTACCAATTTTTCTGTCTTCTACGACGACTCTGATCCAAGGATGTATATTGAAGATTAGCTTTTATATAGTTTTTTTTTGCAATTAAGCAGAAAGACTTACCAATAATTAAAGGCGAGACAAAATTTGATTTACAAAAAAAAATTGATTAAGAAAAATTATTTGAAAGTAACTAAGATAAATAGTCAAATTTTTGAATAAAGAATGAAAGCTTTCACGGCCGGTCAAATCTAGCGAAAAAACTTTTTTGCTAGATTTGACCGGCCGTGAAAGCCTTCATTCTTTATTCAAACGCCTCTACGGGGAGGAAGTACCACGACTTATTCGACGCTTGGAAAACTTACGCAAGAAAAAGGCCCATTCTCTAGGCTCCCTTGCTTTTCTCCAAAGATGTAGACTCGAAAGTCGTTCCGAAATTCCTGAAGATTCGAAGAATTTTTAATTCCTTCCAATCCAACAGAATTTTTGAACGGGCGGAACGAGCCTTGCTTCGGGAACGGATCCACCAAACCAGGAAAGACCTAGCAGCTATGGACAAGGATCTTCTATCGATAAACCAAAGGTTATCCAACAGCATGCACTGGAGTGACTGGGACAAAGTTGACCGGATGACGTATGACGTGATGGAAGCTACACTAGCGAAAACAACCAAAAAACTGGTAAACAAGTTTAACTCCTTGAAGCCAGTAAACACTACGAAACCCACAGGCAATGATCGCACCAGTTGTCAACCTGACCCAACGCGTTCTGACTGATTCGGAAACCAGTGTTCTGAGAAAAGGAGGCAATTTTGCGATAACACCGAAAGACCTGCCATACGAAGACATCATAGCAAATGTGGAAGCCAGCATACGCACATCACCTCAAACCACTGCGGAGGAAATACGCAATGAAACCTCTAGGATTCTACGACTTGCGAAACCTCCAAAGTGCAACCTGACATACGAGGAAAGGAAAGCTATTCGCAGCCTGAATACAGACGAGAACATACTAGTCCTGCCTGCGGATAAAGGAAACGCAACGGTAATCATGAACGTGACTGACTATGAATCGAAAATATCCGAACTTCTAGACCCCTCCACCTACAGAAAGCTGAAACGTAATCCCACTGCTTCTATATTGCGAAAAACCAATCAACTCATCCGAGCACTACCGTTGGAGCCGGAAAACATAAGGAAACTCATCAAATCTGAGGCCTTACCACCTAGAATATATGGGCTTCCTAAGATTCACAAAACAGGCAACCCACTCAGGCCCATTGTAAGTGCAATAGATTCGCCCACATACAGCATAGCCAAATACCTCACCACCCTCCTTCAACCACGGATTGGCCAATCCAGCTCTTATGTCAAGGACTCAACTCATTTCATCAAAAAGATCAGTGATATCACTCTATTACCAAACGACATTCTGGTTAGTTTTGATGTCGTCTCATTGTTTACTAAGGTACCAGTAAATCAGGCCTTAGAGTATCTGAAAGATGTTTTTCCGGACGAAATCAACAACTTATTTCACCACTGTCTGACGACTACGTACTTTCAATGGCAAAATGAATTCTTTGAGCAGACAGATGGAGTCGCAATGGGAAGTCCACTCAGCCCGGTTATCGCCAACTTTTACATGGAACACTCCGAACAAATGGCACTACGAATGGCTACAAAGAAACCTACTTGTTGGTTTCGCTATGTAGATGACACATTTGTTGTTTGGAACCATGGAGAGGCAGAGCTCGAAAACTTCCTTAATCATCTAAACTCGATAGAACCCAGGATACAGTTTACGATGGAAGTTGAGAAGGATAACAAAATTGCATTCCTCGACGTCCTCTTAGAAAGATTACCCTCAGGTAAACTGGGACACAGAGTGTACAGGAAGCCGAGACATACGGACAGATACCTCAACAAGGAATCTAATCACCATCCTAGGCAAAAGAGAGGAGTCATTAAAACTCTATCTGACAGAGCAATCCGGATTTGTGAACCCAGATACCTTCAGGACGAGATGCAACACCTAAAATCGGCACTTGAAGGAAATGGGTACTCCAAGCAGGAGATAAATAGAGCCATAAGACCGAAGCAGCAGCGCACAACTAACAAGGAACCAGCACAGGTGGCAGGGAGAGCCTTTCTTCCCTATATCAAAAATGTCACAGAGCGCATAGGATGAACGCTAGAAAGACACAACGTTAAGCCTATCTACAAGCCCACAAGAACAATTCAGCAAAGTCTAAGATCGGCCAAGGATCCTAGGGCACCTCTTGAATCGGCTGGCGTCTATAGAATTCCCTGCTCTTGTGGATCTATCTATGTAGGAACAACCAAACGCTCTATCAACACCAGGGTCAAAGAGCACAAAAGAAACTGTCAGCAAGGACAAATGGATAGATCAGCAATCGCCGAACACGTGCTTACACAAACAAACCATGTCATTCGTTTCGACCAGACTCAAACATTGGATAGAACCAAACATTTCTACACCAGGCTCCACAGAGAAGCCATAGAGATACAGAAACACCACAACAACTTCAACAGAAAAGAAGAGGGCATGAACCTCAATAAAAGCTGGTTGCCAGTTCTCCGAAAAACAAAGACCCTTCCTTTCCGAGAACGAGACAAGGAAAATACCGTAATCGAAGCCACGCCCACAACCCTGGATATAAATAACGCAGTTCCCTCAACGTCGAATTCAGTCATCGGAGAAACACGGAAGAGAACACTTCGTCCTCTACCACACCGCCTCTGAAGATGTCTACCGCAGCAGTAGACGAAACGTTAGGTAGAAATACTAATGGACCACGGTATTATAGCCCGGAAAAAACTTTTTTGCTAGAGTCAAATTTTTGTTTCGTTGTCAGACCAGGAATGTCAATAATACCTAAGGCTACATATACGTTGGAAGCAGAATTTCTGCTTAAGCCGCGATTGAATTGAGGTACGAACATAAAGGAAACCAAGTAGCCGCTTCAGCGGAATAGTCGGCGTCGACCCACTCAATAAATTAGCCCGCTTCTGAGCCGAGTTCGTCTTGGCAGATCCAGTCTCTGGCAGCATTGTCTCTTCCTCTGTTCTCTCGCTCCTTCCTGCGCTCCCTCTTTTCAGTCTCGTGTCTGCGTCGCTGTTCTTCAAAAGTTTGTGATCCGTCGTGGATTAGTCGACGCCATAAGGGCCTATCAGTTACCAGTCTCCCAGTTGCTGGTATTGATACAGCATTTCGCCATATTTTCCTTTAGAACATCTTTGTAGCGTTTTTGTTGACCTCCTTGATTTCGTTTCTTAATTCCACTTCAGTTGACTCTAAAGAATCTGTCGTGGAAGACGTGCTTAAGGCATGCGGAAGAGGTGACCAGTCCAGTGAAGTTGGTGCTTGATGATGAGGGCAGTGTCGGACTGGGGGTCATTTGGCCCACCGGGCAAATAGTGAAGTGGCCCACCCAACCCAAACCCCATTCAATAAAAACAATTTTGATAATCATTTGTTGAATCTGGTACCTAGTAGGCTTAAAAAAATAGGTACCACAGAGGGCTGGAACTGTTGAGTACTTAAGGTTTACTCCACCTACCTGCTCATATTTTGTTGTTATTTACCGATGTATTATGTAGTTTGTAGTTGTATATAAATAACCATGAAAATTAAGAGTAGGTAACATTAAAAAAAACAACAGGATTTATAATATTATCTCAGAATTGTGGCTAGAGAGGCTAAATGTACTTCGTATTCGGATTATTCTACAGCATATTCTTTTCTCCACGAAGTCGAAGATGGTCCGGGCAATTCGGACATTGAGTCTTCCTGAATCCTTTTTTGATTTTTTGGTATTGAAGGCAGGGCAGATTGTTGTGCCGGATGCCGGGTTCAGACCAAGCAGACAAAACAACGATAAGACTAAGACATTCATGTTTCGCGACAAATCCGATACATTTCTGCAACAGTTTTGTTTTTTTTCTGTTTTGTCTCCAAACTCCAAGACTTTTGGAAGTCCCGTCGTGAGTCGGTAAAGATCGAAGAGACTTTGTTTTTTCTGTTTATTTTACAAGTTGTCGGCGCAGAGTGGACGGGTGTGCTGACAAAAGTGGGAGACCAGTGTCATCAGTGATTGCTAACCTTTCTGTTACACTTATAGCATTTCTGAAATTAGTATGTCTGGCAACTGCAGTACTAACAAGGCATATTAGATTCTCGATAGCTTCGGTGGAAATTCTTAAAAAAATCTTAAAGCTTGAGCGAATCTCACCACTTATTCGAATATCATCCTAATGTAACTGAACTGGGTAGGTAACAGTTTATTTATTATGGAATAACTTTTTTGCTTTTTTAAACTTGGTCTCACCCAAAAATGTTCCCGTTTCATTTGCCCCACATTGGAAACGCCACATGGTTAACCAACTGATTCGCATCAACCAACAACTAAATCTCTTTGCACATTTTTGTCTCGTCTCAATACCCAAGTCGTGTTTTTGTCTCAAAATAGTGATTACTTTTTGTCTGCTTGATCTGGACCCGGCATTACTACTGCTTGATACTGCTTTTAACAGTGGGACATTTTTTGCAGTCGGGGATCGTTCTTCTGTTTCTAGAATCTCTGTAGAAGTAGAACATGCAGAAGCATCCTCGAAACTTCCCTCGGTTGACAGATTTGTACCTATTTGTTTTAGTATTAAAAAAATGAAGTCAGTAGTCAGTTGTTGGCTGGATGCTGCAGCTTCTGATAATTGTCGTTTTCTCGCGATCGCTCATTATTCTGTACCAGTTTTACATAACTTCCTTTTTTTTACCTTTCCGTTTTCGGACATCTATAGGGTGTATAAAAATAAAAATAAAGTAAAAGCGAGGGAGGCGGAGGTCGAGATTTTCAAATGATGTGAGGATGTGGCTTTTTTTACAAATTCACTACTCTGTCTCTGTATTTCTAAAAATCAACAACGACAACGGGTACGTCAGTTAAATTCAAACCGATATGCGGCGGGCGATTTCTACGCGACTTCGGCTTGAACTTTTTCGGAGCAGAAGGGAGTTGATATTGATATGATAGTTGATTTTTTATGATAACGGTGAATTACGCGAAATAATGTATGAATTGTTGATCAATGGCGTGGGAAGTGAGATATTTTAATTTATTTTTATAAATAATCGAATGGCCCACCTGTCGAAGACGTCACCTGGCCCACCGGGATTTTGCCCGGTTGCCCGATGGGCCAGTCCGACACTGGATGAGGGCTTCAATATTAGCTGTTTTGGTCTTCTCTAAAACAATAAGGCTGATTCGTCGGTCTTGCTATTTAATCCGTAGGATCCTTCTTAGACATAGCTTGTGGTATTTTTCTAGGATTTTATGTGTTTTCTGTAGGCGGTCCATGTTTCGCAGCCATATATAAGTGTTGGTATTACAACTGCATTGTAGACGCGAAGTTTTGGTCTCAGCGCTGATATCGTGATTGTTGAAGACGCTCTCTGAAAGTCGCCTGAATGCCGCGCTAGTACACTTCAAGTGATGTTGGATTTCAGCATCAATGGTTGCTGACAGATGGCTACCAAGGTATGGTTAGTGTTCTACGTTCTGCAGAAAATGGTCATTTATGATTATGTGGCTTGGGGATTGGTCATCACAACGTTATCATTGCAGTTCAATTATCAATGTCGTCGATGCTTTCGTCTTGACTCGTAATCTGTTTGGGTTGAATAAGCCGCCATCAAGTCTGTACAGGATTTCCACTCCTGATGGCAGGTGACCCTCGAAAAGGTGAATTATGAATTATATAAACAGAGAAAATAAAGTGGGTGCAATAACACAGCCCTGTTCAACGCCTGTAGTTATTAGGAAAGAATCTCCTTGTCCATGTTGCTTAGGACGGTTGCATTCATATTATCATGCAGCAGGCGGAGTATCTGGATGTAATTTTGCGGACACCCAACGCTTGCCAATATCTTCCAAAGAGCTTCCTCTGTTGACCGAATCAAATGCTATCACTAAATTTATGAAGGCCATGTTTAAGGGCGATTTTGTTCCCTGGATTTCTCTTGCATTTGTCTTGCAGTGTCTTGCACTGAAAATCATGTCAGCTGTATCTCGGTTGGGTCTACGTCTAAAGCCACACTGTGTCTCTGGGAGGCTCTCTCCAGCACCCTTTCTCTCTCTCTTTTCTACTATTGACAATGGCCATTAATTTAAAATTTATATATATCACAACTTCACGCCCTAGTGTCTAAAGTAATTAACTTCACAACTAAGGTTGTAAAGTAAATCTCATATTTTTGATGCAAAAAGGGCAGCAAAGGCTTTTATAATATCAAATTTTATACTTTTGGGTATTTATACATATTTGCAAAGAAACTAATACAATATAATAATAATTTATTAAACTTTTCCAGCGATTATTTATGCACTAGTGTGTAAAGTGAGTTACTTTACTTTACTGAAATATGTACGTGTTTTAAAGAGTGCGCGAAGTAAGTAATTGAAGTACGGTAGTAGAAAAATCTATTTCCGTTCGTTTTTGTCCATCTGGATGCTTTAGAGTACCCTCGTTTTTGTCGGACCTTTTCGATCAAGGGTTTCAGATGACATCCCAAAAATGCATTTTGCGGCGAGCAAATAAAGCACACAGTTTGGAAGAATCGTTAGTAAAGGGGCCAGGACAGAGCGGGGCCAAAATCGGTCATTTTCCCATGTAAATCTCTATAAGAAAATCTAAGGTCCGTTCTGGCAATTTTTGTATCGTTCAAGGTCATCCGTCCAGCCCGCCAGCCGCGGCTGAGCCCCGCCCCCTTTCCAGTGTCCGTGTCTTTCATCGGTCGCACTAACAGGGGTGCGATTTTCGAAACCATTCGAGTACATTTCGTACACGAAATTTGACTGACAGCAATGTAAATTAAATGGGGAGAAGTCAAATTTCGTGTACGAAATGTACTCGAATGGTTTCGAAAATCGCACCCCTGGTCAGCCGCCGCTGCGTTCGGGGTCATTGACCGTACCTGGCTCCAAGCGGCTCATCGAACACACATAGCAGCTCGTGACTTGGTACCTCATTCAAGGTGATGATGACATAACTAATAATAAAAACGTCGTTTCGCCATCAGGTCTGATGATGACGTAACTAATAGTATAACGTCATTTAGCCATCGGGTGTGATGATGACGTAACTAATAATAAAAACGTCGTTTCGCCATCGGGTCGTCAACGTTTATTGCAACCGCAGCGAAACCATAACTTGCTACTTTCCTGTGACCTGCGATAAGCAAGCTCTGACTAGTCTGTAGCCAATCACCAGCTTCGTATCCACCTGCACACTCCAGCGAACTTTTCCTAGAAATATGGGCCATCGTTTTAATTTTATTGTTGCTTATTACGCTGGCATTCTGCGATAAACAAGTCCTAACAAGTCTCTAACCAATCCGAAGGCTGAGGTCTCTCGTCTCAATATAAGAAACGAGCGACAACAAGCCGGAGATTTTTTTTATTATTATTTACATCATATTAATAGCTACAATGCTTTCGCTAGTATTCAAATTAAAATCGCCGCTTGTTCGAGTGACTTGTTGAAAGTGATCAGTAAACTCTTGGATTGCGCCTATTTCTATATCAGTGTTGGAGTTAACAAAAGCGTAAGTATTATCACAGTTATTATTATTATCAATATGACTTCATCATTTATACAAATATTTTTTTGCAAAATAATTCCGTCTCGAGTTTTTTCCATAAGGATTTTCCTGGAATTTTTGCTTCAAATATTCATTTCCTATCAATAATATATTGTTAAATTATATCAACTTGATCACCAACAAAACCAAAAATTAAGCAAACGCGTCACATAGGAAATTACACTGCTTGAGCCGTCCTGCCGCAATGATAAACTATTTTTATTTAGAATAAACAATATAACCTGTGACAATAATATGAGAGGCGTTACGTCATCAGGGTGTCTGTGAATATTTTCATCGTATGACGTGATCGTTGGCGCCATCTAGCGTACATAGTGTAAAGTTCGATGTGTCCTATTATAGGATGCTGTAGTGGTAAATAAGGAAAATTCGTTACTCATCATGCCGCCGACGTTTAATGTGGGAATTTTATAAACAAGGGTATCATATTTCACGGTTATTATTACTTATAACTGATAAGCGTTTCCATTCTAGCAAAAACAAGCTCAAACTTGCATTTATATTTTGTCGATGATAAACAAAACATGTATGAATATTTTCACTGCCGACCAACTACCTACATATATTTAAAAACATTCCAGCACATAGCCCTATAATACTTCCTGTCAAGTTGGACATTATCTATTACCCAACTAACAACCCTTGGGGCCAAAAAAAGGGTGATATCAAAAATTTTAAAAAGTACCTAACTATACCATAACTCTTTTGAGGCGGGGACAGCGAAGCTGCTTTTTCCGGGGTGTGCGCAACCCTAACTATCAAGGGAATGTCTGAAAACCGGATTTTGACCATCTGCGCAGGATGTCTTAGGGCCTTATTCTATTTTTCCAATTATTTCGCCTTCTAGCCATCCGATTCACTTCGTTCTTTTACCAAAAATTTTCAAATAATTAGTCGCGTATTTGAAGACTAGTTCCACCCGTTTAGCATATGCCAAAAGGGCCTTATTCTATTTTTTCAATTAATTAACGTTCTATCGACCCGATTCAATTTATTCTTCTGCCAAAAATTTCTAAATAATTAGTGGCATCAATGAAGACTAGTTCTACCCGTTTAGCATACGCCAAAAGGGCCGTAATCAGTTTTTTCGATTAATCCACTCTCTATTGGCCCGATTTAATTCATTCTTTTACCAAAAACTTCTAAATAATTATTGACATCAGTGGCGTATCCAGCCTAAAGCTCTGGGGGGGGCAAACCAGTTTCCGCCGGAGGCGGACATTTTTTGAGGTGCCACGCCCAAAAGCCGTTAAAATTACACATCTTGATGGCATATTCGCGCGCTTCTACTTATATGCAGGTCTGGCAAGCCAGCATCTTACAGGCCAATTTTAATGCAATAAAATGAAATGTATAGGAAAAGTCTAAGGTTAAATAGAGAACGAAAACGATTTTCCCTGTTCCACCTCCAGCATGCAGCGCTGAGAACGCTGAAGGTGGAACAGGGGAAGTCGTTTCCGTTCTCTATTCAACCTTAGTCTTTTTCTAAACATTTCATTCTATTGCATTTAAATTGGCATGTAAGATGTTCACTTGCCAAACCGGTATAGGACAAAAAATATATTTCCACCGAGAAATAAGGTACCTAGGTACTTAGGTTCCGTATTATTAGCCTGCGAGCCGCCACTGAAAAAATGATTGGGCTGCTCATTGAAACGATAAGAGGTTGATAAATGAAATTATTTATTTTCCTGAGAAATCGGCTTTCAAGAAACAAGTAACCATATAACACAAAACACAAAACCAAACTAAAGTTGGATTCAAAGGTGTGTGATACAAACCTACATAAAAATATTTATTTTCCTAACAAGTGCGCAAAGTGATACTTTCCCGCACGATAAAGCAGTTATACGAACGACGCGAAGCGGAGTTCGTATAAGCTTTCCGTGCAAAAGACTTTGCGCAAGTGTTAAGAACGATACTTTCTCTACGAGTGTTTGAAGATTTGCATAGCATCCAGAGGAGCTATACCTAATCTTTTCCAATGTGTTTTTTTTTTCAGTGATCAGCTTGACTTTATTTGCAACAGTGGTTGTGCTAACGAGATTTACTTAAAATTTGTTTTTCCTGCCAAAGTTTGAGACTAAACTTACCAGGATGATTTTTTTCATGTGAGTTTTTAAATTAGTTTCACATAGCAACAAGTACAGCATCTGCTCAAAATATCCTATCCATTTTTGCTTGCATTATTAGAGATCTTGCTTTGTCCATTGGTATCTGATTCGTTCTTTCCGCAAGACCATTAAGTTGGGAAGTATATGAAGGAGTATAACTTGCTGTCCAACTTTTATGATCTGATACTCCAAAGGTATGTTATATCTATAAAACTTCGTGGCTACCCATGCCAATGGTCACCTGACCTTACACCTGTCTTTGCTGGATTTCTCCTCCCTTCGCTTCGCTCCTCATATGGAAAGTGTCAAACTAAAAAAGCTAAACATTACCAGAATGCCTCTCTTGGAACAAAAATACCACCAAGCCCTTCTTTTTGAATATTAGTTTATCTAGGAACAAAATGACGCACGCAAATGAGTGTGCAAAATAATAACTTTGAGCACGCGAGTAGGTAATATAATTTTTTGTTATTTGAGATATTTTTAAAAAATGAAACATTGTTGCTCTGGGAGGGGCAATTGCCCCCTTTGCCCCCACCCCCCCCTGGATACGCCACTGATTGACATCAATGAAGACTAGTTCCAGCCATTTAGCATACGCTAATAACAGGGCCGTAACCAGTTTTTTCGATAAATCCACTTTCTAGTGGTCCAATTTAATTCATTCTTTTACCAAACATATATTCCCAGTAGGTAATGCATTGGAACGTAAATATTTTAGAATAGAAAATCCTAAACACAAAACAGCAGACATTTAGATTTCAAGATAACATTTAACCATAGGCTAGATCTGAATAAAGAGTATACAAAAAAAAAATATAAGAGTTGGGGGACCTTTCCTATCTTTTGGCTTTACCTTTTTATAATTTCTATGGACTTTCTATACAGTTCCAGATGACTTCGAGCGAGCGTGTAATCTCAACAATACGAGTTTAAATCTGGATCAGCAAGTCACAAAGCTTATTAACTGGAATGTTTGTACCTGTATACAAAAAAAAGCGCTCAAAATAGCTGAATACCCATATTTGCTTCATGTTTCCATTGATTCTTTTGAAAATCCTTCTCAAAAATCTGATAGTCGAGGAGCCTTTTTTGTCGCTGTCATAAAATCATTCAGTCCTCCGTCCGTTCTGATACTTATAGTTCTGCCACAGCTAATTTTCATTCATTACTTTGCAGTTCCTCAAAGAGTGAAGACGCGCATAGCCTAGCTCTTCTATACAGATTTACGAGTTTGTGAAAATTATTAGCCATTTCCGGTAAGTTCTAAAAAATATACCCTAAATAAAACTAAGCGTCATTCTAAAACCTATTTTTTTTTTTCAGATTAGAAGATGTCTCTCTTCGCAGATTTAGTGAAACATATAGCCTCTCTCCTGGGGCTACTCACAACAAAATATAATGATAACATCGCTAAAGAAGGCCTGGAGGAATGTACTCGAGGACTAAGAAAACTCAACAAAGCGATCAAACACGCAGCATCCATGGGTGAAAAGCAACACTTAGAGTCATGTCTGCGGAATATAAGAAGTATGAGGAATCAGTTCAAGAATATGCAAAAGAAAGGGGCAGGACTTTCACCACGTCCTGAAGGAGCAAGAGAGCGAGTGCATTGGGATGATTCAGTTTCAGCGTTTAACAGCAGGATAAGGACTGGAGTTATCTCAAATTTGAAACACAAAGAGCCAAAAGCATTCTTGGTTGATTTTGCTGCATTGTTTAAACGCAGGATTCAGATTGATCTTAAAAAGGATGAAGCCATCAAAGTTAATGCTGCTTTCTGTGGGGAGTTTACAATTATTGTCAAGGGCGATAAAGTACTTAAAGAATTCAAGTAGGTACTTCACTACATCCAACGCTGCCATCTTTAAACATACTGATCTGGATCAGTGGTTCAACGCTAAGGTTTCAAACCCAATTATGCATGAGTTGGAAGAATTCCAAGAACGAGATAGCGGTTGGGCCCCAGAGAAGATAGTGAATTTAGGCATTAACATAAATAGATTTACTCCACAACTTGGCTCTTCATACATTGAACTCCCACCTTCAATAAAACGTAAAGAAGCCTGCATTTATGTTAAAAATAATGATCAAGCCTGCTTTGCTTGGGCAGTAGTTTCTGCATTGTTTCCAGTTGAGGAACATCCCCAACGCTTAAGCAAATATCCGGATCCTAAAGATGTGTTGAAGTTGAAAGGCATTCAATTCCCCGTGACTTTGAAACAAATTCCCAGTTTCGAGAAACAGAATGGTTTTTCTATAAATGTTTACAAACTGGAAAAATCTGAGAAAAACTTCAAAGTCATAACAAGAAACAAACAGGAAAAACATGTTAATCTCCTACTCTTCCAGAATAAATATAATGAAGAGCAGCGTGAAGACTCTTTACCTGTAAAGTATCATTATGTGTGGATTAAAAATTTATCAAAATTAGTATCCTCACAATTGAGTAAGCATGATGGGAAAAATTATATCTGCGATCGCTGTCTGCACTATTTCAGATCGCAAGATAAGCTCAACAAACACCTTGAGGATTGTGCAAAGATAAATGAAACAGCTATTAAGATGCCAGAAATTGGGAAAAATATATTAAAATTCAAAAATTTCAAAAACAAGGAAAGAGCGCCCTTTATAGTGTATGCGGATTTGGAGAGCGTTTTGAACCCAACAAAGGAGGATTCTAAAAGGACTCAGCTCCATATTCCAGCTGCTGTAGGATATTACCTAAAGTGCTCCTATGATGATTCATTATCTTTTTACAAGTCATTCCGTGGTGAAGAATGTATGCAGTGGTTCGCTGATGAGATAGCTCAGTTAGCAGAAAATATCGCAACTGTATTCTGTTGTCCCTACGACATTGATATTACCAAAGCCGAAGAATCAGAGTTTCGGAAAGCTACACATTGTTACATTTGCGAGCACCCGTTCAATTCGCCAAGTGATAAAGTTCGAGATCACAACCACTTGATTCCTAACAACAACTACCGAGGTGCTGCCCATTCGTCGCCATGTAAGATTAATCAACAAGATTCACACGTGATATCTGTGGTGTTTCATAACTTGAGCGGCTACGATGCCCATTTCATCATTGCAGACATAGCTAACAAAATGAAAGGATCTATTGATTTGTTGCCAATAACAAAGGAAAAATACATCTCATTCACCAAGCACATTGATGATTACCCAATCCAGTTTCGCTTTATAGATAGTTTCCGATTTATGAATTCTTCGTTGGATAAACTGGCATCAAATTTACCATTTTTTTACATCCCAACCTAAAGTCACAGTTCACTGGGCTAGACGTAGATAAGTTTAAACTTCTTACAAAAAAGGGGGTGATGCCCTATGATTACATTGACTCGTTTGATCGTTTTGTTGAAGCCTGTTTGCCGCCAATAGAAGCATTTTACAACACACTGAATGATGCACCATGTCCTCAAAGATTATATATCAGAGCTAAACAGGTGTGGAACAACTTCGATTGCCAAGATTTAGGTGATTATATCGATCTAATATGAAGACTGATATTTTATTGCTCGCCGATGTATTTGAACAATTTCGCTCGAGCTGTCTCAAAACATATGATTTAGACCCCGCTCACTATTTCACGCTACCAGGTTTTACTTGGGACGCAATGATGAAATATACCAGGCAGGAAATTGAGCTTCTTACCGATCAAGACATGTTTCTCTTTGTGGAACGAGGTATTCGAGGCGGATTGAGCCAAGTTTGCACAAACCGATATTCCGAGGCTAATAATAAATACATACCAACCTATAATCCCATGGAACCATCAAAATATTTAATGTACTTCGATATCAACAATCAGTATGGCTGGGCAATGTCACAGTATCTTCCCTATTGAGGATTCGAATGGGCTGATGCCAACATTGATGTAACCCAAGTGTCAGATGATGCCGATACTGGCTATATGCTAGAAGTCGACTTAGAATGCACGATGCCCATAAAGATATTCCCTTCTGTCCAGAGCATATTAATCCGAAAACTGGAAAACCTCCAAAATCAGCAAGAGAGCTAACAAAGCAAGAAATGGCAACACTGCACAGGAAAGAGAAATATGTAATTCATTATCGAGCCTTGAAGCAAGCCTTAGAGCATGGCTTAAAAATTAAAAAAATACACAGAGTTTTAAAATTCAAACAATCACCTTGGCTCAAATCATACATTGATCTGAATACTACATTGAGAAAAGAAGCTAAAAATGAGTTTGAAAAGAATCTCTTCAAGCTAATGAATAATGCAGTATTTGGGAAGACAATGGAGAATATTTGGAAAAGAGTAAATGTCAGGCTTCTGACAAAATGGTCGGGAAGATATGGAGCTGAGGCTTATATATCGAAGCCAGAATTCAAGACCAGCACCATATTCAATGAAAATCTAGAGGCAGTAGAGTTAAGAAAGCTCGAGATTTAAACAAGCCAATATACGTCGGACAAGCAATTCTAGATCTTGCAAAAACCACCATCTACGATTTTCATTACGGCTACATGAAAAAAGAATTCGAAGTTCTATACACCGACACCGATAGTCTCATTTATGAGATAACTGAAAAAGATCCATGTGAAATTATCCGGCGGGACTGTTTCAAATGTTTTGATACATCGGACTATCCAAAAAATAATCAATACAATATACCTTTGGTCAACAAAAAAGTTCTTGGTCTTATGGAAGACGAAAACAATGGCATTCCAATGACGAATTATGTCGGCCTCCGATCAAAATTGTATGCAACTAAAGCTATGGTAACAGAAGGAGATATAGAGAAGAGGAAAAAAGAATTACATGATGAAGAATTCGATGAAGATGAAATTGAACTTATTGTATCGAATTATGGGGTTTCAAAAAAAGCAAAGGGAGTTAAGTCACAAGTTGTTCAAACTAAAATAACGTTTGATGACTACATAGAATGCTTAGAAACCTATAGCGAAAAACATATTATGCAAAATTTGATACAAGCACAGAAGCATGTAGTATATTCAATAACCCAAGAAAAAAATGCCTTAAGCCCATTTGATGATAAACGTTTCATTTTATGTTATAGTTACAATACTCTTCCTTGGGGACATTACTCAATTAAGAGTGAATCCTAGGATTGAATGTCACTCAACATCAATGTGACTAATAATTTTCACTTGTAATACTTTCCAAGTTTTAGCTTTAAGTTGTTGTTGTTGTTGTGACAATGTAAATATTTTATATACATAGCCATAGATATTAATGTAGTATTATTTTATTTTTACACTTTTCACTTTCAATATTTTTCAAGTTTAAATAGTTTAGTCTTGTAATTATTTTCTATACATAGTCATAGATATTAATGCAGTGTTATGATTTTTTAGTTATTTTTCCTCTACAAAATATGTAATTTTTTATAATAATTTAGATAAAAAAAACAAGATATCCATCCTCGGAGGTCACCAATACCCATAGATAGTAATTGTAAAATTTATAGTTTAGCTGTAATTAATATTCCTGCACAAAATGTAATAGTGTAGGTGCCCAGCGACATAAAGTTGCATTTATGAATACTGCCTTGGAATGTTTTATGTGGCTTAGTTGCGCCTAGTCTACCATCTTTTTCCTTTATGAAAACTTTCGTAGTGGGGGCTTTTCTTTTCTAGTTTTTCCGAAAGCCGACCATTTCGCGTGGTGCAAAAAATTTATAGATATCGTTTTTATTTTTAGTGAAATCGCGAGACAAATTCATGAAAAACGCGAAAAAAAATGTGTCCGACAAAACATATCCAATTGACAAGTTAAAAAAATTTTTGGATAACGAGCTGATTTTTTCAGAATTACTTAATAAAAATATGAGGAATATAAATATCCAATTGTCCGACATATTACATTTTCCGATTTTCCAGTCCGATGCGGGAAAATCATCGGTTTCACGAAGCCAAAAAATTTACGAATAACAATTTCTTCTTTCGATTTATTGTATTGAAAAGAAAAACGACAGTAAAACATTACCGCTTATGCGTAAAAAAGAAGCATAAAGTTTTTTTGAATTTAGTCGGTGTACGGTGTACCTGACGTCGAGGTGCGCTCCAATCATCTCCTGTTGTAATGATTCTTATGGAGTAGGAAACATTACATCATTATGTTTTTGATTTAAACAACAACAAAAAATTATTTTGCGAAAAGACTATAATTTCAAAATACAACAAAATCGAATCAGTCACAGTCAATACGAAACCAATCTCAAAAAAGCCGCTACATTCCGACCTACGCTTACTGCACTGGTGGTATTGAGGTTCTTGTTCATTCTGGTTTATTCTTGTGCTTGGAGTGTATACGTTATATACGACACTACTAGATCATATGAATAAAACAGAAGCAAATGCTTTTGCTTACGTTTTTTGAGACAAATATATTCAGCTTTATTGCAGCAAAAAGAGACAAAGGCAGAGTAAAAGTATTTGCTACACTTTATCTGAACCAGCCGTATGAATAAATAAATATCTATTTTCGGTGACATAATTTGTCTAATCTACACAGTATTTAGATTTTTTTAAAAATTAATTGTTTTTCGTGTAATTCATTAAAAGGTAGACCTCATTTTGAACAAAAAACAGAAGAAGTGAAAAAATTTACACCAGAAATATTTTCTTATTGTAAATTATTTTTAAAATCAAGACAGTTTCACAGCCTCAAATATAGTGATGTGATATTACCAGATACTTCCGATGATGAACTAGATAATTGGTTATCATTCATCCTGCTAAACAATTCAATGTGAAAAAAAGGTATTTCGTGAATAAAAGGTAAATTCGATAAATTCAGAATAACATTTTCCATGTATAGATACTTATAAAAAGCCGTTTTTGGGAAAAACAGTTAATCACGATTTTACATATTTTGGGATGTTTTTTGCTTTCATTCAGGGTGTTTGAAAAAGTCGGGTCTATTATTTTATTGTCAAAAAACGGTCAGTTTTTTGAAAAAACAGTTGAACACGTACCTATATTTTATTTTATTTTTTACATATATCAGGATTCTATAAAAAAATCATACAGGGTGTGGGGAGTGGGCCATTTTGATTTCGCCGCGTAATACAAAATTATACCTACTTGTGCTTTTTTTTTAACTTGCATTATCACTGCACAGAACAGTAGTGTTGCATTCTTCGTTTAATTTGCAATGAAAAGTTTTTTCTTCAAGTTCATGCGATGTTTCAACACAAGATTCAGTACGAATTGATGTGATGTCTCTTTCATCTGAGAATGAATGTGGAAGCAACGTGTGTACCACAATCGTCTAATACTTTTACTTCTATAAGGGAAACACATATGGATGTTGATGATGAGTAAGTAACATAGTGGGTATTAAATTGAAGAGGTAGTCCATCTCTAAGTGCAGTTTAAATTTAATTCAAAGGTAAGAAAAGGCACGAAGTCTTCCTCCACATTATATATTATACCCTACATATTTCGAGGATATATAGATCCTCTTCCTCAGAGACAAAAAAGCTCAAAAATGGTGAAATAAAATAAAAGTCTAGGACGCCAGACCTCGCATTTGCACTGAGAGAAAAAAAAAACTAATATACCTACAGAAATTGTATTGCATCAGTTTAAATTTTGTATACTATTTGGGACAGAAAAGCAAAAGCATTACTAGTAAAAAACGCGTTGTTCTACACTTTTTTGCATACCTATCAATATTAATTGCTTTATTGCAACTATATAAGAAACTGTATCGAGATTATACAGAAGATAGTATAGTTATTGAATCAGAGTTTATATAACCAATGTACAAGTGGCTGTATAGTCATTGTACAACTGGTTGAGTAGCTATTAAGCAAGTGGTTTTTTAGTGTTTTTAAGTTGCAGAATGCCCAATATATAAATAGTTGCATGGCTCTTAATAGAGTTGTTGTATAGCTATTATAATACTGGTTGTGTTGTCACACTATACCAGGATTGTAGAGTTATTAAACTATGCTTTCTTTAGCGGCTGCATTATGTGTATACAAGAGGTTGTTTTAGCCGATGTACCGATATATTAAAAATCGCGTCGGTCGTCAGTTCAAAAATTTAAGTTTTGACAGAATTTAGTGAAGTAGGTATTTAATTCTGACAAAAATTACACTTCAGAACCGCCAAAACATAATTTTCAATATGTATATTAGTCCAAGAAACGGAGATCTGAAAAGAGGGGTTACCTCAACATAATTAGAAGTTGAAATTTTTTTGGGGGGATCGGTTCATTTTAATATGCTAAACAACATATTAAGTTTGCGACCTTGTACTTCCATAGGGTTTTCAGTTAGGGGTGGTTTTTAGGGGTAATTTGCGGTTTATGGAGAACGCTGCTCAAAGGGATGGTTCAATAGTAAAAAGTTTCAAATGAATGTTGTAGCTGAAGTTTTTTGCTATAAAAAACTCAGCGACAGCACCCCTCTATCTTCTATAGTTTTTTTTCTGCAGCTTCTTGAATAGTAGCATGTTTTTGTTCAAGGTCACTGAATCAACGTTTTGCCATTTTACGCGCATTTGTTGCAGCAGCGGCCGAATGCATAATCCGATTTCAATTTTTCAAACACCACATTATTTCTAATGAAATGCACTCTCCAATGCTTTTTTGTTCGAATTTTTTGCTTGAAAATTAAGCGAGCACGGACTTGTCTAATGTGCGAGGAAGTTGTAAATTGCATCGAAAACTACCCCTTTCTTGCATTCACTCTAATTTCTAAACGGGGCCAAATATTTGGTGACAGTTTTCGACAATCGGCAGCCCATTTATTCCTCTCATAATGCCCCAGCGGATTTTTTTTTTCGTTAATCACTTAATGACTTATTGGCCTGAAAACGTCGCGCGGGATTTTTCAAAAAGTAAAAAATAATTAAAATTGTCGCATAGCGCAGAAATTTGGTACGATGGCCTTATTTATTGTTCTTACGAATATACTGCAATTTTAATTGCTTCACATGATATAAAATTGCAGTATAATCATGAGAACAATAAATAAAGCCATCGTACCAAATTTCAGCGCTATGCGACAATTTTAATTTTTTTTTACTTTTTGAAAAATCGCGCGCGACGTTTTCAGGCCAATAAGTCATTAAGTGATTAACGAAAAAAAAAATCCGCTGGGGCATTATGAGGAATAAATTGGCTGCCGATTGTCGAAAACTGTCACCAAATATTTGGCCCCGTTTAGAAATTAGAGTGAATGCAAGAAAGGGGTAGTTTTCGATGCAATTTACAACTTCCTCGCACATTAGACAAGTCCGTGCTCGCTTAATTTTCAAGCAAAAAATTCGAACAAAAAAGCATTGGAGACTGCATTTCATTAGAAATAATGTGGTGTTTGAAAAATTGAAATCGGATTATGCATTCGGCCGCTGCTGCAACAAATGCGCGCAAAATGGCAAAACGTTGATTCAGTGACCTTGAACAAAAACATGCTGCTATTCAAGACGCTGCAGAAAAAAAACTATAGAAGATAGAGGGGTGCTGTCGCTGAGTTTTTTATAGCAAAAAGCTTCAGCTACAATATTAATTTGAAACTTTTTGCTATTGGACCATCCTTTTGAGCAGCGTTCTCCATAAACTGCAAATTAACCCTAAAAACCACCCCTAACTGAAAACCCTATGGAAGTACAAGGTCGCAAACTTAATATGTTATTAAGCACATGAAAATGAAACGATCCCCCCCAAAAAATGTTAACTTCTAATTATGTTGAGGTAAACTTCCTTTATTGCTTGGACTATATCTTAACAACTGGTTAACAAAATTAAAATAAAAATGGAATAATCGTTGATAAGTAGAATGCTTAACTAATAACTAGATACTTATTTATTGGGTATATACTCAAGGGGGTGACTTATAGTCGTGTATGGTAGGTTTATAATTGATGTTTTTTGTCGGACAGCTACTACTTCTCTTATATACATGATTATTTTTTTGTCCGACAGTTATTCATTAATTTTTTGGCTTCGTGAAACCGATAATTTTCTCGCGTCGGACTGGAAAATCGGAAAATCTACTATGTCGGACACTTGGATATCTATATTCTACATATTTTTTTTAAGTAATCTTGAAAAAATCAGCTCGTTATCCAAAAAAATTTTTAACTTGTCAATTGGATATGTTTGAGTTGGTAGACACCCTTAACGCTCCAACATTTTTGTCGGACACATTTTTTTTCGCGTTTTTCATGAATTTGGCTCGCGATTTCACTAAAAATAAAAACGATATCTATAAATTTTTTGCACCACGCGAAATGGTCGGCTTTCGGAAAAACTAGAAAAGAAAAGCCCCCACTACGAAAGTTTTCATAAAGGAAAAAGGTGGTAGACTAGTCGCAATTCAGCCACACAAAACTTTCCATGACAGTATTCATAAATGCAACTTTATGTCGCTGGGCACCTACACTATAATTCTTATAATACTTTAGATAAAAACGCGATAGGTATCCTTCCTTAGGGGACACCATACCTATAGTTATCATAATAAATACCTATTTATTTTGATGGGAAAAAAAAAAACAATAGTTTTAGCTGAAGTTATTATTATTCTTATACAAAATGTGAATTTTATAATGTTTACTTTAGTAATTGTACTACTTATAAAGTTAAAAAAAAAACAAATGTAATTTTGATAATAATTTAAATAAAAAATATTTTTTAAAAACAATGCTTTGCTTATTTTTCACAAACACCACCGAATGCGTGTGAAAATTCAGCACACAAGAATTAGCACCAAGCCAATAGAAACAATTAATTTTCCTATTAATTAACGTTCTATCATTTTGATTCACGTTTTTTTTTCTGAAATAAATACTCAAAGTGAAACAAAAGTATTAGTACCTAGAGAAACTTTTTTATTAAATCAATGCAAGATACGTTCATGCAGAAATATTCAGGGTCTTATTAAAAATTAAACTATAAAAAGTTTGAGTTACTTAGTCATCTGAGTCAGTTATCTAAACAAGCAATTTCAATAGGGGCATAATGAAAAACAACACTATAAAGAGGTGAAGTTCTATAATAGTTGCTAAGACTAGCTAAGAGCACGTTCAGACTGGAAGATTTCTGACCTGCGCGTTAGGTCCCCCGATCTCCAAACGGATACAGGACTGATTTTAGACTAGTCTGTATACAGCTATACAGGTCCAGAGACAGGTCCGTATACAGCTGCTATACAAGTCTATAGACAGACCTGTCTCGAAAAGCTGTCTCTATACACAGACTTGTCTCGAAAAGCTGTCTCTATAGACAGACCTGTCTCGAAAAGCTGTCTCTATAGACAGACCTGTCTCGAAAACCTGTCTCTATAGACAGACCTGTCTCGAAAAGCTGTCTCTATAGACAGACCTGTCTCGAAAAGCTGTCTCTATAGACAGACCTGTCTCGAAAAGCTGTCTCTATAGACAGACTTGTCTCGAAAAGCTGTCTCTATAGACAGACCTGTCTCGAAAAGCTTCTCTATAGATAGAACTGTCTCGAAATGCTGTCTCTATAGACAGAGCTAAGGTAATATATATATATATATATATATATATATATATATATATATATATATATATATATATATATATATATATATATATATATATATATATATATATCGTCGGGCAGCTATGATTGACACGGCCTGATGATTGATGTACACTTAAGCGTACCATTACATTTTGTGCAGGAATATTAATTACAGCTAAACTATAAATTTTACAATTACTATCTATGGGTATTGGTGACCTCCGAGGATAAATATCGTGTTTTTTTTATCTAAATTATTATAAAAAATTACATTTTTTGTAGAGGAAAAATAACTAAAAAATCATAACACTGCATTAATATCTATGATTATGTGGAGAAAATATTTACAATGACTAAACTATTTAAACTTGAAAAATATTGAAAGTGAAAAGTGTAAAAATAAAATAATACTACATTAATATCTATGGCTATGTATATAAAATATTTACATTGTCACAACAACAACAACTTAAAGCTAAAACTTGGAAAGTATTACAAGTGAAAATTATTAGACCCATTGATGTTGAGTGACATTCAATCCTAGGATTCACTCTTAATTGAGTAATGTCCCCAAGGAAGAGTATTGTAACTATAAGATAAAATGAAACGTTTATCATCAAATGGGCTTAAGGCAATCTTTTCTTGGGTTATTGAATATACTACATGCTTCTATGCTTGTATCAAATTTTGCATAATATGTTTTTGGCTATAGGTTTCTAAGCATTCTATGTAGTCATCAAACGTTATTTTAGTTTGAACAACTTGTGACTTAACTCCCTTTGCTTTTTTTGAAACCCCATAATTCGATAAAATAAGTTCAATTTCATCTTCATCGAATTCTTCATCATGTAATTCTTTTTTCCTCTTCTCTATATCTCCTTCTGTTACCATAGCTTTAGTTGCATACAATTTTGATCGGAGGCCGACATAATTCGTCATTGGAATGCCATTGTTTTCGTCTTCCATAAGACCAAGAACTTTTTTGTTGACCAAAGGTATACTGTATTGATTATTTTTTGGATAGTCCGATGTATCAAAACATTTGAAACAGTCCCGCCGGATAATTTCATATGGATCTTTTTCAGTTATCTCATAAATGAGACTATCGGTGTCGGTGTATAGAACTGAACAATTGTCTTCGAATTCTTTTTTCATGTAGCCGTAATGAAAACCGTAGATGGTGGTTTTTGCAAGATCTAGAATTGCTTGTCCGACGTATATTGGCTTGTTTAAGTATATCTCGAGCTTTCTTAACTCTACTGCCACTAGATTTTCATTGAATATGGTGCTGGTCTTGAATTCTGGCTTCGATATATAAGCCTCAGTTCCATATCTTCCCGACCATTTTGTCAGAAGCCTGACATTTACTCTTTTCCGAATATTCTCCATTGTCTTCCCAAATACTGCATTATTCATTAGCTTGAAGAGATTCTTTTCAAACTCATTTTTAGCTTCTTTTCTCAATGTAGTATTCAGATCAATGTATAATTTGAGCCAAGGTGATTGTTTGAATTTTAAAACTCTGTGTATTTTTTTAATTTTCAAGCCATGCTCTAAGGCTTGCTTCAAGGCTCGATAATGAATTACATATTTCTCTTTCCTGTGCAGTGTTGCCATCTCTTGCTTTGTTAGCTCTCTTGCTGATTTTGGAGGTATTCCAGTTTTCGGATTAATATGCTCTGGACAGAAGGGAATATCTTTATGGGCATCGTGCATTCTAAGTCGACTTCTAGCATATAGCCAGTATCGGCATCATCTGACACTTGGGTTACATCAATGTTGGCATCAGCCCATTCGAATCCTCAATAGGGAAGATACTGTGACATTGCCCAGCCATACTGATTGTTGATATCGAAGTACATTAAATATTTTGATGGTTCCATGGGATTATAGGTTGGTATGTATTTATTATTAGCCTCGGAATATCGGTTTGTGCAAACTTGGCTCAATCCGCCTCGAATACCTCGTTCCACAAAGAGAAACATGTCTTGATCGGTAAGAAGGTCAATTTCCTGCCTGGTATATTTCATCATTGCGTCCATGCATGTTTTGTTTATCATCGACAAAATATAAATGCAAGTTTGAGCTTGTTTTTGCTAGAATGGAAACGCTTATCAGTTATAAGTAAAAATAACCGTGAAATATGATACTTCGGTGTCCTGTCAAAATATATTTTTGCAGGTATTTGACAAATATATTTGAAGAAAATGCCATAAAATAAAAACTTTGAGGACGTCTGACCCCCTTTTTGCAACGAACTAGACGTCTGACGATTTACATACGTTATCTGTGACCTTCAAACAGATAATGTGCAAAATTTCTATAAATTTTGAGCTTTGAGAAAACAGTTTAGATGCTTCTTAAAATTACAACTTTGCCCGCGTCCCAGAGCCAGCTGTCCCGGAACTGTGAGTGCTGACTGTACACTAGCATTCTAGCACTAAAGTACAACCTATTTTGAAAATATCCGCCTTGCGAAAACTCTTGCATGTTTTTGGCGCCACCTCCTGGACTATAATTTAACAATATATTATTGATAGGAAATGAATATTTGAAGCAAAAATTCCAGGAAAATCCTAATGGAAAAAACTTGAGACGGAATTATTTTGCAAAAAAATATTTGTATAAATGATGAGTCATATTGATAATAATAATAACTGTAATAATACTTACGCTTTTGTTAACTCCAACACTGATATAGAAATAGGCGCAATCCAAGAGTTTACTGATCACTTTCAACAAGTCACTCGAACAAGCGGCGATTTTAATTTGAATACTAGCGAAAGCGCTGTAGCTATTAATATGATGTAAATAATAATAAAAAAAATCTCCGGCTTGTTGTCGCTCGTTTCTTATATTGAGACGAGAGACCTCAGCCTTCGGATTGGTTAGAGACTTGTTAGGACTTGCTTATCGCAGAATGCCAGCGTAATAAGCAACAATAAAATTAAAACGATGGCCCATATTTCTAGGAAAAGTTCGCTGGAGTGTGCAGGTGGATACGACGCTGGTGATTGGCTACAGACTAGTCAGAGCTTGCTTATCGCAGGTCACAGGAAAGTAACAAGTTATGGTTTCGCTGCGGTTGTAATAAACGTTGACGACCCGATGGCGAAACGACGTTTTTATTATTAGTTACGTCATCATCAGACCCGATGGCTAAATGACGTTATATTATTAGTTACGTCATTATCAGACCTGATGGCGAAACGACGTTTTTATTATTAGTTATGTCATCATCACCTTGAATTAGGTACCAAGTCACGAGCTGCTATGTGTGTTCGATGAGCCGCTTGGAGCCAGGTACGGTCAAGGACCCCGAACGCAGCGGCGGCTGACCAGTTAGTGCGACCGATGAAAGACACGGGCACTGGAAAGGGGGCGGGGCTCAGCCGCGGCTGGCGGGCTGGACGGATGACCTTGAACGATACAAAAATTGCCAGAACGGACCTTAGATTTTCTTATGGAGATTTACTTGGGAAAATGACCGATTTTGGCCCCGCTCTGTCCTAGCCCCTTTACTATCGTTCTATTACTAGCCGATGAGACGCTGGAACATTTACTGGTTTGAGGCGGTCCATGGAGATTCGTTGGGGACATTCTAGACATCTACTAGGTATTTCTCATGACATTCGAATACTCAAAGCGGCCTGCTATACGGGGATGTTAGTGGTGGCTTCACTTTGTCAGTACGCATGAACACATGTGTTGTCGTCTGCATATCTGGATGGACAAAGGCGGTGCGGGCTGAGTGGTTGCTCGTTGATACAGGCCGTAATATTCCCATGGTCCCGTTGAAACAAGAAAATGAAAACCATACGCCAAATCCGAGGCTGTACATGAAATCTCCTGTTGTACCTCAACAGCGGCTTGAGAGCGCTTCTAGGGTTTGATGGCGGTCGTCTCTATGTGCTGCACCCCCAGCATTGTGTTAAGCGGGCGAAACAGCTAGTTGTGGTCACTGGCACCCCAAAGCGTGATATCCATCCTTCGAAGAGCCACTAATTTGGCAGTTACTTCCGGGGTAACCTCAGGCCATTTCGTAAATCAGTCGATGGATCAGCTAGATGGGAGCGGTCCTTCGATGTCAACATGAATATGGGCGAATCAATCGTCGGGCATTCCCAGTGGAATGACTCGAGAAAGGGGCGGAAATGCTGGATATCACCAAAAATGGCCAGCAACTCACGGTACATACTGAAGTTTCGCTCTGTCCTACTGCCCCTGTCCACATTGCGATAGCTAGTTCGCTGGTGCAATTTTTTTTAACAATTGTTGAACTGTTGTTTCGACCGATCCCAGAGTTCTGGGCAAAGTTCGTGAGCCTCTCCCCAGGAAGATGATAATGGTATCGTCCCGTCCTCCGTGAGAAGAGGAAACTCTACGAATTATTCCAGTTAATCTGGCTGAAGGTTTGATGATCCCAGCTTCCCGGTTGATGAGCTTTACCTCGAACCGCAACTTGTCCGGTTTAACGAGGACCCGGAGGCGATTTTACTGAATATAAACTATTACATCACAAGACACGCCCCCAACTTTGTCATCGCAAAATATAATCGCTCTCAGCGCGATTTTACTAAATATAAACTATTAGAGCACAAGAGACGCTAGCCCTTGACGTAATTGCAAAATATAATCGCGCTCAGCACATTCCTGTAAAATCTAATCGTTTGTAGCATGACGTGGCAGATCTAACCTCAAATTTTACTTGTTAGAAGTTAATTATTATTGTTAGTGTTGTGTGTTTCGATTATGGATAATTTAATTCAACTTATTAATCCATTGTGTAACAATGAAAATATTAATAGGTCTGTTTCTGCAGAAATCACAAACCAGTCAGAGCGAATTTCATTGGTTGGAAACAGTCAGAAAACTAGTTTCAAATTATGAAAAAAATTATTTCTGCAGAAACAGACCTAATATAATCGAGTATGAAAATCAAAACACATACCAGTACTCCGCTTAAAGTTAAAAGGGGAATCTGACGAAGAGTGCGATTCCGACGACTTCAACTTGTGTTGCAATGAGTGGGTCTTGAATTTTCAATAATAACAAAGACACAATGGATAGTGAAAAAAACTTTGCCAAAACACAAAAACATTTTTGCTTTCGCTCGCAAGTTTAATTTATTCAGAGTTTTCATATAGTAACGGAAACCGCTAAACCACCACATTTCCTACTTGGTGCATGGTGCACTTAATTTTTACAAATTCAAAATTCAGTCCAATTTAGCATCCGTACGAGTTTGTTCCGCAGTGCTCCAGTGAAAAAAAATAAAATTAAGTTTTTTTTTTCCACAAGTTCGACGGTCCGTGTTTGTTTTCGTGCTTGTTGCCTAAAAAACTGTAAGTAATTTTTTCAATATTCTTCAAGGCCTTGATAATAATAGGTTGTTTTGTTTCTGTAGGCAATCATGGATTTACCCCAAATTAACCAAGCAGCCTGTCTTGAGGAAAAGTCCTACTTAAAGCTACAAGATTTGACTCCAGAGCATCCCTATCCAATTCTGGGTGTGACTATAGTGAATTCAAAATTTGGAGAAGTAGCCCGAGTAGAAATGGATAAAAACATTACCTTTCTTCCTCAACGTGCAACCGATTCAATTAAAAGGCGGTTACACACGGACGTTGATGTCTGGAAACATGTACGCACATACATGAACGCGCAAACAAAAACATCAATGTGTATGCAAAATATCGTCGCGTTTTTGAATGTGCAATTTTGTATGCACACTCGGAATACTGTAGCAAGAATAGCAAGACTGCAGTTTTGTGCGAGCGTCTGTACAAAAGCGCCATGCACGTTGTTGTTTGCACGTTGATGTATGCACATATATGTATTAAGACATCCACGTCCGTGTGTAACCGCCTAAACAAAACATTCAGCACTTCGAGGCTGGGAAATTTGGATTGAAATTCAAAGGCATGCGAGATATTAAAGGCCTGAATCCAACACCAATTTTCGAAATTGTTGAATTGTAAGTATACCATATAAATTATTAAATTAATACTAAAAACATTTTCAATTTTTAGAGTTAACGGCATCGAGAAAACGTCAAAACGCATCAACAAGATCAAGACATAATGATTCAGGAGGAATTTATTATTTTTTTGTTGTAGAAATATTGATAATAAAAAACAGTTTATATTTCTTCATAGGTAGTTGTTTTATTTATGGGATATTTATTGTGGTTTTGCTATAGGAGAAAAAGAAATAGGCCAGAATAAATTTTTTATTTCAATTTTTTATTTAAGAAAAATATCATACAGGTTATATTTATGTTCTAGAATTAAATCAAGATGATTTTCATTCCAATAAATTTCTCCCATTGTTCGCATATCCACCATAGTCAGACCTTTACTTTCTTCCTCATTCCAATAGCTAACATAAATGAATTCTCCAATGTAGAAATTTACATTGGTCAAATTCACGATAGAAAAAAAAGTTGACAGTTCACTTTGACAATCCTAGTAATTTTTTTCTGTAGGTTGCCAGCATTTGTTAGCGCTTCGATTCCGAGGTGGGATAAACGACAGGGCCGTATTTAGAAAATTGATTTACATTTCAGATTCAGAATGAAAATTTATTATCAATTTCTTTAGGGGAAGTTAAGTTATTAAAATCCTGCATAGTAATAATAAACATCAATTAATTCTATGTAATTTTCGGCATTTCTTTTCAAGAACAAAAAATCAATTAGACAGGTTATAAGGAACACGTGGCTTCGGAAATAAAACAAATTTATTATTTTTAAACTTTAATTATGAACATTGATTATTTTAGGTCTTGTTTCAATGATATAGAAACGTGTCAACCAGAAACAGAAGCATTCCATGCATCCAGAATTCTCCTGAGGTTGGCAAAAAAGCTTCAAAAATAAGTACGATTAAGATATCTTAATTTCTAAAAATAAACGAGAAAATTTCTGAAATAAAACGAATTAATGATTATTAATTGAATAATGGAAAAGTATATCAGGGTTTGTGGGGCTTTTCTTTCAAACGGCATAGAATATTAACAATCTTAATTTCTATAAATGATAAACGAAGCCATTTCTGAAACAAAACGAGTCAATGGATAAATTAAATAAGTAATGAGAAAATTATGCCAGGGTTTCTGGGACTTTTCCTTCAGAAGGCATAGAACAAGAACAATCCTAATTTCTATAAATGATAAACGAAGCAATTTCTGGAACAAAACGAGTCAATGGATAAATTAAATAAGTAATGAGAAAATTATACCAGGGTTTGTGGGGTTTTCTTTCAAAAGGCATAGAACAGGAACAATCTTAATTTCTATAAATAATAAACGAGGCAGTTCCTGGAATAAAACGGGTCAATGGATAAATTGAATAGGTGAATAATGAGAAAATTATACCAGGGTTTGTACTATTCACTATCACTAGTCGAGTCAGAGTCGAAGTTTATAATTAGGGGCTGCACTTTGCTCACAGGAATTATTATATTTTTTTCCTTGTCATATGCGGCCCTAATTACCTCATGCGCGTGTTTTACATAATGTGCCCATTGGTCTTTGGACACATTATCCAGCGCCTTCTGCCATGTCCCTAAGACATCTTTTTGCTCAAGGATCAGCTGGTCATAATACCGTTTAGCTTGACTCCATACCATTTCAATCGCATTGAATTGACAATGGTATGGAGGTAAGCGCAAAATCTGGTGACCCGCTTCCATAATGACATTGTCCACAACAAAGGATTTCTTGGTCTTGGGGACTTGTCGGATGATGTTCCACAAGCTTGCTTTTGTGGACGCTGGGTCAAAAGGGATAGCCTTTGCCTCCAACCACCTCTGCATCTCGTCTTTCTTCCAGCTCATAACAGGCCACTTTTCAAGTAGCCTGCTATGATAGGGCGCATTATCCAAGATGATAATAGATGGTTCCGCTAATTTATGAAGAAGAACATTTCGCAACCAATTTTCAAAATTTTCGCTGTTCATCTCCCCATGGTAGTCCCCTGAATTAGTTTTTGATTTGAAAATCAGGCTGGAACCATCGATAAAACCATCTTGTCCTCCCGCATGTAAAATTATGAATCTGAAACACAATGTTGCATTATTCTAGTTAAATAATAACATAAGTCTCTTAGGAATTCCCTTGAAAATAATATTATTAACTTGATTGCATCTTTTTTAGCTTACAAAAATAAAACGTATTTTTTCTTAAACTTACTCATCTGACAGTGTCATACCTGTTACCATCACCCTTGATTTTCTTCACGGAACGAGTATCCTCGTCCTGCCAAGACTTCCTTAAGGATCCATTTGAAAAAATCAATGTTTCATCAATAAACACATATGGAAGCTTAGCAGGACCTAAGGCTTCGTTGTCCATATAGGACTTCAGGAAAACTCTTCTCAGATGGCTCACCTCAGGCTTTTCCATTAGGGCTCTTCTTGGATCATCCTTTCTATAGGTCTATAGGTAAATCCAATTGTGGAAAAAATTCTGCCTAAACTTGACTGGGAACCGTGATAAATTTCCCTTTCTTTCAACCGATCACTTACAGTTTTAAGGGTAACATGCAATTCTAAAAACGAAATAAATAAAATATACATTGTCACATCAGCCTTTCCATGTAATTGAATTATGAAAAATAGTTGACCAAAAACTATTGCAGAAGAGAGGGGTATGTTTTCTGTGCAATAGTTTATTAAGAAAATCCGCAGAGTGCTTTCGGCCCTGAGTCCAGTGCTGCTTGGTCGCAGGTACATACATCACTTACAAGAGACAACGGACACAAGTAGACAAGCATAATAGAATTCAACTACCAATTAATCGATTACCTGTGAGATTACAAAAACTGCTAAATTATACAAAAAAGGAAAAGTGACAGGGAAGTGGGCGGCAGGCTTTTGACGTCCACCCCCCTATAGCGTTTAACCAAGAATTCGAACTTGGGCATCGGCCACCTGCAGATGGCACATTACGCCTTTAAATAATTTAAACATGCATAATATTAGATGATACATTGAATAGTTTAATTAGAAATTACCATGCTTAGAGATACCATATACCACTAGGAAATATGACAACACAAAATGCTAATCATTTTAACAACAATAAACCCTACACACAAGATGAATCATGCAGGTACAGAAGCTTTGCACGTTTCTAAAAGCTGTGTACGTCAGAGGGGAATATGGATACTTATCCTTATGAAAAACTCCAATAATTCAGTTATATTGAAGATCGAGAAAACAATGGTTCTAAGAAATGTCATGAAATTATAGAATGAAAGAAATCCTAGCAGCAGCATCTTAATTTGTGTTGACCTGAAATAAAAAACAGTATTAAATTATGAAAAACAGTTTAATTTGATCTGAGAAGTTCCAATGTTATCAGGTGTATTCTTTTTGAATCTGGTAATGTTAATATGAAGTAACATTGAAGCAATTCTATGTTCAAAGTAGAACATCAACTTACTCTCGGTATACATTTGGTATATTTCTGATCGAATGCTCTGTTTGACGCTTTTCCTTGAATCAGCTGTCTGCAACTTCTTACGCTTCCGTGTGACAGGGGTAATTTCAGAGTCAACTGGACCATCCTTATATTTATAGACAGTGGTGTGACTCAGTTTTAAAACCTTAGCTGTCTCCTAGAAGGGCAATGAAACAGTAAATTACAATTTATTTATTAAAAATTAAAAAAAGCCACTCGCTTCGAAAATATCCCCTTCCAAAACTTGTAACTACATTTACTGATATTAAGACGAAAAAGTTCCTATGATCAATCAACGATAATTTTATGGTTATTAACTTACAGTTATGGGATTTTGATTTTCATGTGACACCAAGAAATGGTTGTACACAAGCTGTATAAATTTCTGGGCCACAGGGTTCCCATAAACTATTGGTCTCTACAAAAGGATTATTTGCTTATATTTATTAACAGACCGAGAGCCGAGAGGGTTTTTGCATGTATCATAGGCCCCACGCCAAGGCTTGGGGGCTGATCGACAACGTTATTCCCCACTTTGAATTCCCGGTAGCATTTTTGTATCGAGCGTCCAGCAACCCGCATTCGGGGTACCCGACCTCGGCGACTCGCGCCTACAGTCTCGAATATCTTTTTGAGTTTTCCTGGCTCCTCACCATCAAGCTACTTGATAATATGTATTAGTTTAATTTTGGTTCTGATAGTCAAATCGTAAAGCAATTTTAATTCTAGTAGTTCACTAAGTGGAATGGAAAGTAGCAAAAAACTTAAAGATTAATAAGATTTTGCTATTTGCCTAGTTATTTGATGCTGTCTCTGACAAACTATCCCAAACTAACCCTAAGGCTGTCCTTACCTTAACCTTTTGCTCAGCTCCAATTTGGGTTAGTTTTGGTTAGTTTTGTTACTTAGAGACAGCATCATAAATAATTATTTACATCTGCCTGAATCTAATCTCCGCATTTGTCAAATAACGATTGCAGGTATACAAATCCCTAAGTAAATAGCAAAAATCTTGTTAATTTTTACCTGCTTTAAAAATTCGATTTTTAAATCGTTCTAACATATTTCAAAAAATAGGTGTTTTTTTTTTGGAGAAAAAAGTATACAGATGATAATGTCATTGGAAGAATGGCTAACACAATAATTCAAAAATGTTTTCGAAAAAACGTGAAAGTGGCCTATTCTATCTCGCCATGGTTTTCTATTCATGGTAAGGTTATGTAGATAAAACATAATTTTGCTCTTACTTATTCCCTTACCTCGACTTCCTGCTTAGTCTTGAAATTAGTTCGTATTTCGCTGGAATCGACAATGTGGTACATATAATTTTCTGGCCAGTGCATAATAAATGATAAACAATTAAAAAAAAAAAAAAATGATCCAAACTAAAACTAGGTTTTAAACGCAGCACCGAAACACAAAGGCACAAAACACTACATGAAGAACCGATTGTGAATATAATAGAATAATAATGCAGAAAACGGCAAAAAACTGAAACAATTTCACACAAAAATCCGAATTTACAAATACAAAATTCAAAGATCCGAATCTGGATATTTTTATATGTCAAATCGAAATGTCATGTATCAATATTTGGTAGTTGCCAGAAAACAGCGGAAAAAAGAAGAGATCTGGGGATTTTATTTTTTTTCGACTGGTGGAAATAACGGTCAAAATTTAAACTCTATCGTGAATATGACCATACCAACCATCATTTACATTATCGAGAAACTGTAAAAATTCCTCAAATTCATTGAAGGTGAATGGTATAGAAGTTTCGTTCTTGTGGTGTAAGACAATGTCCGTTTTCTCAGGATTATAATTAATTTGCACAATGTCTCCAATATTATATTCTTGATAAAAGGTATTTGGAACAATTCTCCGATTGCTTGTTGCTGGTCCATTTGCAAATCTGGATGTTGATGTGAATACGTGATCCCATTACGAATCCATTTTTAAATTTTTGAAATTATTGAACAACAACTTTTTTTCTTGATAGAAGTCCAAGTCTTTTTTCAATTTAGATAGATTTACTAAGTAATTTTGAATTCTCTCGGCAAGTGTGCTGCTCATGATGGTTTGGAATACGACTGATGATGATGAGCTGCATTTGTTTACGTAACCAAAAATAGGCGTGTCAATAGTTCTTTTAATTGTTCATATAAAGTTAAATTGGGACACTGAATATCAAATTTTGATAAATCAATTTTATCTGATGTTTTCAAAGAATTTGTAAACTCATTATATTCGAAATAGCGGCCATTTTGGAAAAAGTATATCATCCCATTAATGTATCTAAAGACACTATCCATAGATGCAGGTATTCCAATAAAGTCCTTTGAAATGTAACCAAATTTTTCCACAGCAAGGTTACATTCATTTATTATTAAATAGTAATTATCCTCGAAAAAGTAAATAGTTTTTCCAGCATACGAATTTACTGCACCTATTATTTTCCTATTGTTGAATTGTGCAGCAATTGTTTCCGAAACGTTTGATTTTCTAATTAACTGGAAGTTTTTATCATTGATGGCGAATATTTCAGATTCAATAATTATTATTATTTTTTCGGAAGGTCTCTGATAAACCGCAGTTATTATTTTCTCGAATTTAGGTAAAAACGGTAACACTGAATGAATAGATAAGTCCTTTGTAGTAAATTTTTTTGTTTCCAAATCCATAATCTATAATCGATTTTTATTAATGATGTATAGCTTGTGATGCAATACCAAAAATTGCAAGTCTTTAGGATCTACGTTACAAATATCCTGATAATTTGTCGGTTTGTGTGCAGGTACCAATGATGGAGTAGTAGTAGTAGTAGTACTAGTAGTAGTACTTTTAGAGGAAGTAGGAGTACTCGTTTTACGATGAGTAGTAGTAGTAGTAGGAGGAGTAGTTTTAGGATGAGAAGGAGGCGTGGAAATTGTGGTAGCTGAATTCTGTGTTTGCTTTTTTCCATACAGATGCTGAATTCCTCTTACATCATCAGTACTTAAGTTGGAAATGTCACCATAATATGCATACATTAAGGAATTTGTTTCATCCGAATGACTTAATCCTAATGTATGTCCAATTTCATGAGCTAATACCCACAGCAAACTCGTTTGATCATAATTAGATATTTTTCCATCCAATCCAAAGTACCAATATTCACTTCTATCCAAATGAATCTCGATACAATCATTATCGTTGCCAGTCGGAGGATAAGCATGAGCGAATACCAGTCCTTTCCCATCAAAATCAAATTTACATGGTGATTTTGTACATTTGCTGTTGAAGGAATGCTGTTTTGTTCCAAATGATATCATTATGTCCGGTTTTGAAGATGGCCAATTATTGATGAATTTCAAATTTGTTACATCAGACCAAAGTTTGAAGGCCTTTTGCACTACAGCACGAATTTCGTTTGCAGCATAACCAAAGGGAATATAATTAATCTGCCAAGTTAAAGTTCTTTTTGTCCATCTACCATCGTTTAATGCAAATGATTCAGGAACATCTTGCACACCATAGCGAGGTCTAGACATTAAGTTTAGCGTTTCATTATTGACCTAGCCATCAATATCTTTCAGATGGTAAAATTCTTGAAAAGCGCTTATAGCTTCCGATATATCAGTTACTGCACTAACCTGTACTGTTATCGGTTGCTGTTTCATTTTTCAGATAACCATAAGCAATTAGAAAGTCTCGAGGTTCAACAAGGCTTAGACTAATTCGGCACAACTGACAAAATAATAAAAATTCAAGGCACTTCATGCTTGCACTAGAGTTTAATGCATACTAACATGTTTTAGTACATCGAAGACCCTTTTTATCTCATTTTTTAATATAACATAGAAAAACACACAAGTAATTTGCAACTATATATTTTTTTTATTTTTTGAGTAATAAATTTACACATGTTTTACAATCAATTTTAAATGAATATTCAGGACCATCAATTACGTCATAGCCTCCAATAGCGTTTGCATCAAGTCTATGTCCCCAGCACGGTTTCAGTAATTCAATCAACGTTTCTTCTGGTATTTTCAGCTTTGTGTTAAGCGTCTTGATGAAATACTTGTCAAACTTTGTTGGAGACCTAATATTATTGATTAAATCATGAAGTTCATCGATATATTCAGGCTTTATCTAACGTGCACCCATTTTGCATAGAAAAATTTCCCTATAGGCTCAAGTAGTAGTACTGCTGCCACGAATGATATGTAGCAGACTAATACAACGACAGTAAATTTCAATACTGATGATACAGTGGTCACTATCGTCGGAGGTGTTTTTGTTGAGTTATTGTTAACTATCTGCTGTCTCGGTGGTTTTCTCCATTCACCACTATATCGATGAGTATGATTATGATATCGAATTCTTAATTTGTAATGCGTCACGTTTTCTGATAAGTTAATGGAAATTCGCATAGTAAAATTTTCCTATGGACTCGAGTAGCTGCACTGATGCCACGAATGTTATGTAGTAGACTAGTCCAACGATGGTGAAATCTGGCGCTGGAGGTGTCACTATCGCTGGAGGTGCTGTTGTTGTTGAGTTGATGTCATCAAAGTGTTTCGGAGGTGGTGGTGGTGGTGGTGGGAGCATAGTAAAGTTCTTCCAGTCACTGTCTCCGTGTGTACGATTAGGATATAAAATCCTTATCTTGTACTGGGTCACTTTGTCAGACAATTTTATGGAAAATATTGGGACATTTTCAACATAACCCGTTTTCATTTCAGCCCAATTTTGCGGCCAAGTTTCATCTGTCTTATTGAGACAAATAAAGACACTTTGTGCATTTCTAGGCTGATGAATATAAAATACGCCATTTACTAATGCAGTCAAGAGCACGAAACTTGATGTTAACGCGACCATGGCTCATTTGTTACTAATAAATAAAAATACCGTTTTTTTATACTTAAATTTTATTTTAATTCTAGAAATTATATAGGCATACAATCAGAAATCCAATTATGAATAACAAAACAATTTCTTAAACTACACATATAATTCTTATCAGTTAAATGACTCATACATTTTGGAATATCTTGACTAAACTTTGTCATCGAAGAAGTCCAGGTGGCATCTAGAGTTTCCAGGTTTATTATTTTCGGGCATCTTTGACCATCATCATCAATTTTACTAATTTTTTCATCGAGAAAGTCCTTTTTCTGGTGACCTCGAACATAAACTATATCAGCATCACACATTTGTTCCTTGATTATATCATCGATCTTTTCATAGTTGACGTAACCTTTTGCAAATAGAAGACCATGCACTTGATGCGTCGCATGGTTCACTTGCTTTTTATCGTAGGTCGATAGTACTTTATCGGCATTTCAAATAAATAATGAGTTGCTTGGTGTCCATTTGTAATAGCCATTTCTTTAGCGAAAAATTTGGTATTATTATTTGAGGTTATGTTAAAACCCTGGATGTCGACCGAAAGAACCTTCATGTTTGAGTGTTGAACAAAGACTAATTAATTTTTCTAACAATCTCGCTAAGTGGCAGGTGTTCCATTATGCAATCATGAATGATGACACAATAGGCTTTCGTTTTATCAGGAAAACCAGTTCTTGTTTCAATTTCAATTTTAACATCGATCGCTGAGGATTTTAGGCTTTCATCACGTCGAGAACAGTCAATCACGAAAAGAGAATTTTCCGAATTTTTTTCGTAATCTAATAAAGATCGTTTCGAGCCCAACGATGCATTCGTAAAGCTTGGATAGAATTCTGTATAGGAGCAATGAGCATCAATGAAATCTTTTCTACCAAAATCAAGATTCTGGCGCTCATACGGATAATAATCTCCATTCAAAAACAATCTAACATTGGATATATTGAGGTTATCGAATTTTGTTGTATCTTTTTTGAAATCATCTTTTCGGTCCTGTTGAAAAGCTACTATGACATATCGAGGGCAATCAACACAGAACGCCAATGGTCACCTGACATCACACCTGTTTTTGCCAAATGCTTCACCCCCTCACTCCTCATACGGAAAGTGTCAGATTATAAACGTTGGACAATACTGTGTAACAATATCGAATGCTATACAATCATATTATGTTAATGAGACCTGGAAAAGGATAACTGAATTTCTTTTTTTCCAAAAACCGCCAACATGATTTTCCCTAAATCTTGCTCAAGAGAAGGTAAAGCAAACTATAATAATAATTATATAGTTGTCAATGCTTGCATAAAATTTAAACCACTTTGACTTGACCATCACCACACTATTTAGGTAATACGAGATTAATTTATACAATATGCTTAGCTCTGGGATTTCCAAGGTTAATGTTAGTAGCGGTCTTCTACGTAATTATCTATACCCCAGTGAAAGATTATCAATGGGTCAGCAGTGAACGCATCTGTAAACACAATCCTAATTTTGTGTAGTGTTGATTTTATTGATGATGTGAAACAAACAATACTTTTTTGTAATAGCTCAAAGATGTGAAGTGAATGTGACAACATTAAAAATTTTGAACTGATTATGCAGGTGCGATAGGGTCGCTATGACGACTTTTAGAAACTAGGCCGAAAATGAGGCATTTTACGGTGTAGGCCGAAAATGAAGATTTACGGACTGGAATGAGTTCAAAAAATAGCTATTTTTAGGCGCGTATATACAAAAAATAGAATTCTCACATCCTACATAAGTCTTTTTTTTTTTGAATTCTCAATTTCTTTTCGACTATATCTCGCGAATTACTTAACCTATCACAAACTCAAAAACTGTTTCAAAATTAGAAAAAATAGCGCATATTTTTAAGCTTCTTTTCGTAAGAAGTACCTACGGTCTAAGTTTACAGAAAACTAATTCAATTTATTTTCCTATATAGTTTTTTTTTTTGACAGAAATACTACCTGTTAAAATGGTTTTATATTTTTATTTCATTCTTTAGTCCAAAACAAAGGTATTTTTTTTACTTGACGAAAATCGGTTAATAAATAAGAAAGTTACGATTTTTTTCAAGAGCGCACCAGCCGCCATCTTCAATTCATCATGGCGGAAAAAGCAAGCCTCCTAGGACGTGTAACTTTTTCTTACAGAGTACTTTGATGGGTACTATCATCTGTGAAAAAATCAGCTTGATTGCAAAAACTTCTCCTAAAGGTCATTTTTTCAGCTAACTGCCCTGGCCTATGTATACCTGATAAGGTTTTTCTATGACTACAGTGGCGGCTGCAGCAAGAGAATCAGTGCTTCACCTTAATCACCTCAAATTTCCGCCATACTTCCTTTCTCCTCAGGAGAGGGTGAAGAAGAAAAAGCGAATAAGTTCAATAAGTTCAAGTAAACATATCAAACTCGTGGCCCGATGCAAATAATTATCTTTATGTACGACAGGGCCGCAAAGCACCTATTTGCGCCCTGATCTGAGGGCGAAATTTGATACTTTTCGGCCCGCAGGGCCGCAAAATGCCAACTTTTTTTTAATAATCTGTGCCTCGGGCTTCAATTTCCACGAGAAAATTACTTGTAGCCACGCAAAAAAGAATAGACGCGTAACGTTTGGGTTTGTTACAAGTATATTCCTTACCAAAATTGGGCGTGGCTCCAAACTTTTTTTTCGCTTGCGGCGCTTTTTTTATCACCACTTTTTGTTGGTACAGCCCCCCCTAAACCAAATTCCTGGATACGCCACTGTCAATGTGAATATCACTGACATGACTAACTGAATGTACAAAGTGCTATTTACTTTTATACAGAAATCCGATACACAAGTGGCCACAATTACTCGTATTGAATTTCTGATATTGATCTCTATTATAGAAAATTCTAACTTTATTCGTCGTTAATCCAGCAGCATTAAAATAACAAACTAATTCTTTCGGCGGTTTCAAATTACCAAAACTATCGAAATATTCAACACAATTTCCACGTTTTTTATAAGCTACCCAATGAGTACCAGCGTTTTTATTCGAGTCCAAGTTCACTACGGCACTTTCATTAAATTTCGGTTTTTCAGGAAGAGTATCACGCATAAAACCTCCTTTAAAATATAGTACTTTCAATTTATTTACAAAATGTTTTATCTCATGATCATACAGGGATCTATTAGGTAGCTTTATTGGCAGTTTTTTGACTGTTGTTTTTTCAAGTATAAGCCAAATCCTCGTGGAGTTTTTCTCAAATGAAGGCCGGCACCTTTTTTCCCAATCTCCTCCATAGCTTTGGATTGACCATTTTCTTGTAACTTTTGCCGTGCATTCCGGGCATCTATAACAGTTTTCGCTATAGCAGATGCGCCTCCAGCGAGACTGCCCAATGCTGACAGACCAGCAAACAGAGGTATAAGTGGTATGATGAATTTTCCGAATACTTTATATCGTGCTGCTTACAGGCAGCGTCCAATGGATTAATTCCTTTATCACCACGCTCTAAACGTTCCTTCAGCTTAGTCCCTGGACCACAAAACTGATAGGTAGGAACGTGTATTTCAACAGGTAACTTATTAATTATTGAATTCACTAGACCACTACCTGTATGCTGTTCAAAGGTTAGCATATTAATGAGTAACTATCATCTTTTATACCTTTATATAGGATTGGCGGCCTCCCCATCCATTTTCTATAAATAGTTAGTTTTCGATACTTTTTCGTCTCATTTCCAAAATGCAGTTTATACCGCAGAATCTAAAATTGTCCGTAGAAAATTTGGATTTTATCGAAACCTCTAAAAATGCTAGTAGAGATAGTAAATTGCTACCAAACTACCAAAACGCCATATTTTGTGGACCCAGCGGTTGTGGAAAAACCAATGCCCTTCTAACACTGCTTTTCAATCGGAACGGATTACGTTTTGAAAATATCGACGTGTATTCGAAATCATTGTACCAGCCAAAGTATAAATTACTGGAAGATGTTTTAAACAGCGTAAAAGGTGTTGGCTATTTTCCATTTAGAGATAATGATATGATAATTGATCCTGAGGAAGCCGAAAATAATTCAATTTTTATATTTGACGATGTGTCATGTGATAAGCAGGATAAAATTCGCAAATATTTTTCCATGGGCCGTCATAAAAACATCGATGTTACATATCTTTGCCAGACGTATTCTAAAATACCGAAACAGCTGATACGAGATAACTGCAACATATTAGTATTATTCAAACAGGATGATGTAAACTTGAAACATATCTTTGATGAACACGTATCGCCTGATATGACCTATGACAATTTCAAAGATGTGTGTTTTAAATGCTGGAATGATGAAATAGTATATTAAAGTATAAGTGGATATTAAGGTCTTTAAAAAACGCACGATTTTTCGAGCACGACGGCGCAGCCGGAGTGCTCGAAATAGAGCAAGTGTTTTAAAGACCAGTTATCCACGAATACTTTACACTATTTTTTTTTATTGGTATACATTCAAATCATAAATTACTAATAATTGTAGAATGCTACATTCGTGCTTGACACTTGTTACATTTTATTTGACGTTATCTACAAGTACCTAACCTACTCCTGACAAATCAATAATTAAAAAGTGGACATTTAAACCTTTCTCGGGTTGTTGGTTGTTGATGTTGTCATTGGTAACTTTAAAACACGCGCGTTTTTGAATGTTGGATTTAAACACGCTGAGGAGTACTTTAAATAAGTGAAATAGGTTATCAATAAAAAAAAATTTAGTAGTTTGGTGATTGTAAAAGATTTTGACTCGTAAGGGCTTTGATGAGTATATAAAACTACATAATTAGTACTATAAGTCTAGTTACAATGAAACCTTTAAACAATGAGGCGGTTGTACGTAAACAAAAAAATTTACAATTAGCCAACGATGTACAGAAAAAATATCAAGCCTTAAAATTAGGACGATCTGAGGAAGATGATACTTTAAATAAAATTTTCAGACCTATCACAGCACCTCTTAAACAATTAGTGGAACAGCAAAAACAGCAAAAATAGCAAAAACTGAAACCGAAACAAGAGTTGCAAAAAGTGGAACAAAAAGTACAACCACAAGAGTCAAAACGTGAAGTGGATTTTCTACCTACCTATGATGTTACCAGTAAAGATGAACGAGAACATGAAAACATCGACGATGAGACGAATTATGACTCATCACTTATTGACAATAGCATGCTCGATGATAAATATTTAAGTCAATATCCAGAAAATGTTTCTGAATATGTTTTGAATTATCTTATTGAATCCCCCAAAATTGATGTGAGCCAAGGTCCGAAATATAATCCTATAACTTCTAGATGGATGTTAGGGAGTAAGATAATGGATTTCGATCAAAAAACGGGAAAAATATATAAAGAAGAATTTAATGCGACTCCAGGGCTTTATAACCTAATTTTTTATAAAGAACTAGGGCAATATACAAACTATGATCTTGATGAATATAAAAAAATACTAGATAAAACAAATGTATACAGAGTTGGCAACTCGAGCGTTGGAAGACTGAAAGGAAATGGAGGTTTTAAATATACGCACTTAGTTAAGCCATTATTGGGTCCTGAACCAAAATTTAGATCATTTTCAGCATCATCATCATCGCCCGCCTATAAAGGAAGTGGTTTTGATAAAATGTTGTATAGTGAAAAGCCCGCAGAATATGTCTATTGGGATGATGTTAATGAACTGGTGGATAGATTGAGACTTTTATATGCTTCTAAACAAGCTGGCAATACATCACATAATAATGAAATTTTATCAATTATTGAGGAACTTCGGGAAGAAAAAGTTATAAATTAAAGATGAAGTGAAATTTTAGTTCTAGTTCCAAAATGAGTCTCGATAAATTCGGACGTCATTCAGGTGCATGCAAGCGAATACAACGTCCTTACACTAGACCGTCACCTTCGCTTCCTCGAACACTTGATGGAGACATTGATATGCAAAATTTGGAAATTTGTAACCTGAAATTGCCTTCGGAGAAAAGTGATGCTGTTACCAAAGACTATGTAGACGCTCAATTAAAAGACATGGTGGCAAGTGAACATATACTAATAAGGGATAACCAAACAAAAATTGGTCACTTGAAATCCAAGAATGAGCTATTAGAAAATATTAGTGAATATAAATTGAAATCGAAAATAGTAGATTTAACTGAGAAGTATAGAGATGCAAGCCAGAAAATATCAGCTTTAGAGGAGCAGTGTAAAAACCATCTAACGAAAATATTAGCTTTAGAAGAACAACATAAGTTATTCAATATAACAGCTACTTATATAAGTATCGGTAAAAAGAGAATAGTTAGTGCTGGAAATGCTATAAATGACTTTGATCTGGTTCCTAAAGTACAGTTAATTCAAATAATTGATGACAAAATGAAGGCTTTTATCCCGAAAAGCGACACAGGGAAAAAACCACCTGAGAAGAAGACCAATACAGTTAAATCATCAAAGCATTAACTATGATCTGAATGTTTACTGTCATTATTCAATAGAATGTCGAAAGAAAAGGTGCAACTAGTTGATGAGCTACATAAACCGATTAGAAAAAACTTTCCTAGACGTCGAACCGTCATCAAAGGTTTGGACGATTTGTGGCAAACTGATCTGGCTCAAATGGATACTTATATGAAAGCGAATAAAAATTTTAAGTATATTCTTATGGTTACTGATTGCTTTTCAACGTACGTGTGGGCAAAGCCATTGAAATCAAAGTCGGCTGGTGACGTCACTGAAGCTTTCGCTGCTATCTTGAAAGAGAGTAAGCGATGCCCCAAACATTTGAACTCGGACCAAGGAAAAGAATTTTACAACTCCAATTTCCAACGGTTGATGAAACAATATAACATCAATCATTATAGTACTTTTAGCGTTAAAAAAGCTACTATTGTCGAGCGTTCTATTCGAACCATAAAGGAAAAACTGTTCAAATATTTTAGTTTAAGTGGAACATATAGATGGATTGACGTTCTACCCAATATCATTAAAACTTATAATGAGCAAAAGCATAGTTTAACTAAAATGAGGCCTTGTGATGTTTCTAAGAAACATGAAAAAACGCTATTGAATACAGTGTATAATCACTATTTTAAGCAACCGGTCGAGCAAAATTTAGCGTAGGTGATGTTGTACGCATAAGTAAAGCGAAACATGTTTTTGAAAAAGGCTACACACCCAATTGGACATCTGAATTATTTATAATTAACCAAGTTGAAATAAGTGATCCTGTAACGTACCTTTTGAAAGATATGGATGATAGACCAATAAAAGGAGTATTTTACGGGGAGGAATTACAAAAAACTAAGAACCCTGACGTTTACCTTGTAGAGAAAGCGTTACGTAAAAAGGGCAATAAAGTGTTGGTGAAATGGCTTGGATTTGATGAGTCACACAACAGTTGGATAGATGCTGAAAATAAATTATGATTAATGTGCGCAGGTGCCTCCTTACCACCACCATCACCACTATTACCTTTAAACCTGAAATTGATCCGTGAAACTTTCAGTACTCAAATAGCAGCAGTTAAGAGTGTACGTTTTGAAATGTTGACTGACTACGAAAACGATCAGCTTGATCAAGTGTTAAAAATGTATGAAAAAGCTGCGAAGAAAAAAAGTGGAAAAAACATGAGTATTAGTAGCGTGACTCAAGAACAACAACAACAAGTTGACCAAAATCAAGTGCAAGAAAATGATAATGGTGGTTGGTTTCTACTCAAATCGATCTTTCCGTGCGAGGAGAGTGGACTTCAGTTGGAAGTTGGTCTAAGTACTTCTGAAAAAGGAAATTTTCAACCATGTATCAGAATAAACATCAATAATGACGGTGCCTGTATATTTTTTCAACTGGAGGAATGGAATCAATTTATGGTGAATCTCAACTGGCTTTTGAATGGGTTTCTTGATACTCATTTGGAAATGAGTCATCTACGATTTATCTGCTGCAAAAATATCATTGTTAGCGACGTCTCCACATCAGATGAATCTAAATTAATTTCTGTGACTAAGGACTTGCAAAATATATATTCAACGAAAAATAATGTACGGGAAATATGTATAATGAATAATTTTTTTATTTGTACGTGGATAGAAAAATTGAAGCAAGTTGATTTTCTCAAATATTATGATAATTTTTTAAATCATGTTAACCAATTATGGGTACGAGGTACCAGGTACGAGTTCCATGCGACCACGGCGAATGATGAACAAATTGGGGCCCTGTTTTCATAACCTTATTTGGGGGGGGCCCCATTGCATTTTCCCTAGATTTAGACAATTTCCTCATAGGCAACGTCGCGGCAAATTCAAGTATTAGTTTTGGCAACGTCGCATCTGTCAAATTGTCGTCACTGAAATGGGGCCCATAATTTTAGGTTATGAGTTCATGTAAATGGGGGCCCTCTGTGCGGGTCTAGCAGCGGGGACAAGCACATATAGCCCCTTTGATGACGTCACTTGGGTTAGGCCTCTCCATTTGCCGAAAAATTGGGGCTCATCGAAAAATGGGGCCCTGTCACTGAAACGGGGCCCATAATTTCAGGTTATGAGTTCTAGTTCATGTAAACGGGGCCCCGGGTCTAGCAGCGGGGACAAGCATGTGGCCCCTTTGATGACGTCACTTGGGTTAGGCCCCTCCACTTGACGAAAAATGGGGCCCATCGAAAAAATGGGGCCCTGGAATGGGGCACAGGCTCACCTGGATTAGGCCCCTTCAATTTGGGGCTCCTCCGATGACGGGCGCGGGCCCCACGACGAATGACAGGTCACTTCCGCTCGGGAACTCTCCCTGTATATCTACTCAAGTTCCCCAGTTCGATTCTGGTAACAGCAGGGATGCTATTTCTAGTACAATTGTACTAGATCTAGCACAATCACGTTTCACCTAGTACGCTAGTACCTCTCTCATAAATCTAGTACAATTTGGATTACATTACGAATCGAGTGTCGCTCTTCGCTATATACTGTACCCAAGTTCTACACTCCACTCTATACTTGTGGGTTGGGTTTCACGTTCCGGTCCCATTAAGGTACGGCTAGAGCCCTCAAGAAACTGGCGTTTCGAATATGAGGCCATTTTTGGCGAGAATATTCAAGCATAATCTGATTATGCTGGGTTATGTGATGTGTTAATTGTGTCATACTTCCCTAACTCCCTTTTCATCAAATTCTGGGCCTGCGAAAGACATCACTATTAGCAATGACGTCACCCGCAGACCTCGATCGAATGCTTGCGATTCAGGCTATGCTAGTGAGTTAATTTTTTCGTCGATTTTAAATGTAGAAAAGGTGATTTTCGGTCTGTTCTCACAGAACAAATTAGTGTTCTTGATCCTCGAGTATCCCAGAATTTGGGGAGTTTTTTATTGTGACTTGACGTGTGTCATGAATCGGTGGTTATTCGATTATTCAGCGGATCATTGTAATCGGTAGTCGATTTATAACTAAATATGTAGAAATTTATTTATTTCCATCATTCAGGGCCGGTTTCCAAATAGCGAATCACCCCCAGGGTTAAGGATAACTCTAGGTAAACATTGCAACTAGACACGTTTACCCTGGAGTAAAAACCAACCCGCAGGTGACTCGCTATTGAGAAACTAGAGGTGAGTTGCGATTTTACGAACTGTGACTTTGTCACTGCTACTCGTCTGTCACAGTCACGGCCTACTCCGGTCCCACTCAAGTGACATTTTGTCACGGCCACTTCGATCTCTAACCGATACAGTGCGGACTAAACTCAACTTAAAGTGATGCAAATAATGAAATATTATTATAAATCACATTGCGGTGACGCAAAACAGAAACTGCCACCGCAGAGGTCAAACTGGAACATTCTTCTCGGCCGTGACTGTGAACTGAGCGAACTGCGATTATGTAATGTACCATGTATTACCAGCACGGCCAGTCAAGTCACTGTTATTTGTTACCGTAACACGACTAGAGCAGTCACAGTTCCAGTAAAATCGCAGGTTGGTCCACTTCTAGTTAAAACCAACCCGGAGGTGACTCGATATTGAAAAATCGGCCTACAGGGACGAAAAAATGTAGCAACCCTGACACAAAAGTTGCAGCAACCCTGACGCAAACGTCAAACGACATGTCAAAGTCAAAATAGGCCTTGTAATTTCTGACAATTAATTCAAAATGGCGACAATGGCATTTGTTTGTTTTTTGTTTTAAGAGCCCCCTTTTTTTGATTCAGAGTCTCGTTTTGTCAGCTAAATTTAGTGTTTTTTAAGTGCAAAGTAGCTCTAAAACCCTCTGAGTAGGACAAGAAAAAAGAGATAAAGTAGGATGTAATTCAAGTGCTCACTTTTTTTTTAAGAGGCAGAAAAATCTTATTTACCCCTAATTTTAGTATTTGAAACTAGAAATTTATGGATGAAAATGAAGAAAATTCAAAGCCTCGTACTTAAAATCGGTTTTTCCGATCGAAAAAGCACTGGAAAGGGAAAATCCAAAGAATATCCCGTAAAAATTATAATCCAGAGTATACTTAATAAAGCTTGAGTTTTTGTCACTTACCCTATTGGAAAACTGGAAATTTTTGGCAAAAAAATTAAGGAAATTCAAAGCATCGTCTTCTCAATCGGTTTTTCCAATTGAAAACGGCCTGAAAAAGCGGAAAATTCGAGGAAAAACTGGATAAAAGCATTCAAAAATGACCGACTGTCAAAACTGGGAAATGACATTGTACGACGTTGCCACATCTCAATTACATTTTAAAGTTTTTTGTTTAAATAATTAATTATTAATGTTTATAAAATGATAAATTCCGAAACTAATGCACTGGAATCTTATTTTTAATAAATTTCAATAAAAATTATATTCCAAGGCCTGCTTAATAGTGAGAAAGACAAAGAGGGAGATGAAGTAGGAAAAAATTAAATCTGAAAATCGAAGTTTTTGGTGGAAAAATGAAGCAAATTCAAAGCCCCGCCTTTAAAATCATCTTTTTCTAATTGAAAAATGGACAAGTAGAAAATTCAATGGAAAACCAACATTCCAAAGCCTACTTGAAAAATCAAAGTTTTGGTCACGTACTCCATTGGGAAACTGAAAATTTTTGGTGGAAAATAGAGAAAACTCAAAGCCTCGAACTTTAAAACGATTTTCCCGATTGAAAACGGCCTGGAAAAGCGGTAAATCTGAGGAAAAACTGGACAAAAATGTAAATTGGTAAATCGAAAATGGCTGACTGTCAAAAATGGCAAATGACAATTACAAGGTCTACTTGAAGTTGGCTACAAACGATGTTGCCACGTCACAAAGCTTCCAAAAAAATAATTTAAAATGGGATTCTACTTGTAATCTAATAATTAAAAACCCGTTAAATAATTTATTAATAACGATTTTAAAATTAGAAATTCCATAAATAAGTCCTCAAAAACTTGCTTTTCAATAATTTTTCTTCACTTACCTTTTGACCGTAAATAAATGGATCTAAAACTGGAAATTTCTAGCAGAAAATGGAAAAAACCCGAAGCCTCGTACGTCAAACTAGTTTTTTCGACTGAAAAAAACCCTGAAAAAGTGTAAATTTCGAGGAAAACCTGGATAAAAATGTAAACACGACACTTCAAAATGGCCGACTAATAATTTGGTAATGAGTATGACAAAGAGAGAGATAAAGTAGGATACTATTTTAGTCTAAAAATGGAAGTTTATGGTGAAAAATTGAAGCAAATTTAAAACCCTGCACCCAAAACAGTCTTTTTCCGATTGAAGAAGCCTTGGAAAAGTGGAAAATTCAATGGAAAACCAACATTCTAAAGCCTACTTGATCAAACCAAGGTTCTGGACATTAACCTCGTTGGAAAACTGGAAATTTTTGTCAAAAAATTAAGGAAACTCAAAGCCTCGTACTTTAAACAAGTTTTTTTGATTAAAAAACCGGAAAATTCAAGGAAAAGCTGGATAAAAACACTCGGCTGTCAAAAGTGGCAAATGACATTACATTACAAGGCCTACTGATCGAAAACAACGTTGCCACAATTACAATCTCAAATAGAATGTTTTTCCTCATTTTCCAACAAATAAAAAAAATCATTTTTAATGTTAATTTGATTGTATTTTCAGCAAAAATAGTAAGACAAAGAAGTAGATAAGGTAGGATACATTTGCAAAAACACCAAATGCGGTTATAAATGAGTGAAACAAAGAAGAAGATAAAGTAGGATGCACTTCAAGTACCTACTCAATTTTAGAGGTGGGTTGCGATTTCACGAACTGTGACTTTGTCACTGCTTCACCTATGCAGATGCAGCGCGGACTAAACTCAAGTCAAAGTGATGCAAATAATGAAATATTATTGTAAATCGCATCGCGGTGACGCCAAACAGAAACTGCTACTGCAGAGGAGGGCAAACTGGAACACCTCTCTCGGCTGTGACTGCAAACTGGGTGGACTGCGATTATATAATGTAGCATTTATATGTATTACCAGCATGGCCAATCAAGGTGAAACTGTTACAAAAAATCACTGCCATTTATCACCGTGATACGACTGGAGCCGTCACGTCTTGTCACAACTCCAGTAAAATCGCAGGTTGGCCCACCTCTATGAGAAACCGTCCCTAAAATAAATGATATTAACCCCCATTTAGCAGAGCTTACATTTGTATTCAAATTTCAAATTTGATGCGCTTTCAGCTATCTATGTCGCCAATCTAGTACAATTATTCCCTACTTTCTGATACATTTTTTATAGTGCTGATAGCATCCCTGGGTAACAGCCTTCCGTAATTCTTCCAGAAGTTCCTTCATGGAAACTTGTATAAGCCCTCCTATTAATTTTTTTTTTCTCGTATTGACACAGCTCACAGCTCTGATCTTTGCTTCGGAAACCCTATAGACCGCCTCGATTTTTAGGACCTTGCTTAGAGCTTCAATGCTACATGATGGTTTGGTTATGAGCAAGCGGTTGCAGGCGGAGATGAGCGTTTCCTGATCTGAAGTCACATTTCAACTTTGTAATCTTCTCTAAATACGTATTTCTTCCATTAGATTCGTGAATTTATCATTTTACCAGAGATGGGTTTAGACCGGGTTTTTTGGAAAAAACCCTAAAAACCCTTTGGAAAGAACCGGTTTTTTCGAATAACCGGCGTATTTCAAAAAACCGGGTTCATTGAAACAACCCGGTTTATTCAAATTTTGGGTTTAAACCCTGATTTTTCTTAAAAAACCCAATAAGCCCAAGTTTTTCATTTTTTGCTTCTCTAGGAACACTTTTAAACCAAATCAAACTTTTAAATGATAATTATTAGGATAAATAATAAGTGTTTTAATATTTTTAAATAAACTGAATAAAAAAAACAAAAAAATAAACTCGATACAAAAGAAAAGAAAACATAAAACTACTACAAGTCACCTTAATCCTTGATTCTTAACCTAACCTAATACCTAAATTAGCTCGCAGTGCACGCACTTGCATTTTTCTGGTTTTTTTTTTTGTGGACATTGGACATTTTTGTTTAACCTGTTTATAGAGAACTTGTTTTACGCCACCATGTAACGTTTTTTTTTCCTAAAATACCCAAAAAACCTATTTTTCCTAGAAACCCCCAAAAAATCAAAAACGGTTTAAACCCATCTCTGAAAAAACCCGGGTGGGTTTAAACCCAAACCGGTTTTTTGGGTTTAAACCTAAAAACCCGTGGACCCATCACTACATTTTACCCTTCAAGGGTTTTTTTGCTACTCAATAAACTTGTTTTTCGATGTGGAAACCAGTAGTAGAGTCGGTATTTCTGATCCTACCGTAGTTTTCCAGTTCTCAATCACATCCTGGACCACTTCTGTTTTTTTGATGGGTGGACAGTTTCTGTTAGAGCGTTAAAACGTTTTAGTCTTTGTTCTTCGCGGATTTCTAAACGGTGCGATGTTTTGTGACTCGAAGAGCAGTAGCAGATCCCTCTGGTAAACTTGATTCTGGATACCTAAAAGGAAAGAAGCTAAAAAAAATCTTTGAAAGTTATTCTCGAATCGATTTTCCTTCAATTTTACCCAGCTGTTTACCTACCTATACCTTATATCTGATTCACCATGCCATGCATTCATAGAATAACATTTACATGTTTTTTACAGTAGAAATAGTCAACTTTCGCGTGTGTTAGTTAATTGGTCATTTGAATTTTAGGTATATTATGCGGTATTTTTAGATTTGAACGAAAACAAATACTCGAGACAGGCGCTAAATATAGAAACTACTTGCTTGTGTTTTATCAGAAAAATTTGAATTAAAATATTTGGAAGATTGACTGACTAATGGATGAGTAGTGATGTGTGAGGATTTTTTTAATTGTTTGGGCTAAATTTTTTTAATTTTTGGGCTAAATTTTCTTCATAGTCTGAACACTTCATGAAACGCCAGATTCTAACACCAATTGTTTGTTACGTCGAAAGCCTACACATTTTAGACGGTAGGTACGTGACACGGCTGCCTATTTCTGCCTTGATGAAAACCTTTTCGACGTTTCATGCAACTCCGGAATCCTTTTATACTTATTGTAATAGAATGGGTACTAATATATGGCCCGTGATTTTACACTTGGAGATTTACCCTTCAAAATCGATAGGAAAATCTGGAAAAAAAAACATTTCAAAAGCATGATAACTATTGTTTTACTGAATATCAAAAATCCATATAAGAATGAGCTCAAACATGATACATTAATTACTGATCAAAGTTATCAAATACCTAGTTACTTACATTCAGATACGAAAGTTTACTTTTTAGTGTGAGATCGAATTCGAAAGTAATACTTTGGCATCGTGTGATGTAGTAGATTTTTCCTACTGCCGTTTTTCATGAAAATAATGCATATTTATGTTTCTTTCGCAATACAAGGAAGTGGTAATTAGTTTATTTTTTCATTTTTCACATATGAAACCGAACGAACATAAAAGTCAACTCATATAAGCAATATTGGAGTTAATAAATGAAAATCTTGTTATTCAAAACAACAAACAGGAGAGACGGTCGGTTGAGTGTTATACGGAATCTGGAGTGTGGACTTTCAGTTTAGGGACCAAAACTGTATGCACAAAATGAACAATCATCCCATCGACTAAATTTTTGGAATGATTTTTGTATGGATGCAACTTAGTCGTTGGGGTTTTTTTTTTTCATAAAACTTGCCCGTTTGAAGCAAGAATTTTTTTTCAAAATGTTGCAATGTGTATGTTGCAAAAGATAATGCAAACAATAGTATTATCCGTTCACAATCTGGTACCGGTAAAATGTAATACCTTTCAATGCTATTTGATAGGGAAAGGTGATAAATGTATCTGCACCTGTGGACATCGGATTGTGAACAGGATATATAGTAAAATTGAAAGGCATTTCTTTTGCACTTGCACTTTCAGTGCCCAATATGGACGTGAAGTTTTAAAAAAGAAGTACTATGTATTTTTCAATAACCTATAAACAAATGCGAGCTTAAGGGTTTGTAGTTCTACATTCAAAGTATCTTTAAAATGAACTTTGCATCCCATTTACGTCTGCACAACCTGTACTTATTCGTACCGAAAACTCTGATTCAAACTTGCTTTATTATGAAGTCGTAGTACCTACTCATAGTTGCAAAAGTGCCACCCGCCTTTTGCGTTCATATACAATATGCGCGAAAAGGGTCATAACGATTTGAATGTGTAAAAAAAAAATGGGAAGAAATGATAGACATAATATGAATGGAATTTTGTTCCCACAATTTAAAGTGGCCTATAAAAACATACCCGGTGTTTTTCAAAACCCGCTCACCCCTATAACTTTTTTATTTTTCTAAATAAACAAATGAAATTTGGTGTATTTATTTATGACCTGGGGCCTGTTTCATAAAAAATATTAGTCTAATAATATATTACTCTTTAGTCAAAATTATAAGTCAAAATTATGATATAGATAATATAATTTTGACTTATAATACCTGCTAAAGAGTAATATTATTAGACTAATATTTTTTATGAAACAGGCCCCTGGATGTGCATTATTTGACGTATTCAATTATTTATTATCGCTTCCGGTTTCACCGGAAGTGACCAGAACTTTCCTATTTTAAATGAGACGCCAGGTATATTTTTCCTCATTTCAATAGAAAACTACATTACGAGTACAATAACACCTCATTTGTCACTTTTTGACATTTCATCTACAAATTATTTAAATTTTAACTTTTTAATCTAGAGCGCCATGAATTAGTTAAAATGCTCAATTTTGCTCCAATAAGGAACCTGGGAAAATTTAATAGTATATTATGCAATGATCATGTAATGATAGCCATTAATACACGAGCATGTTGTAGGATACGAAACGAGCAGGCGAGTTTCGTATATAACATGCGAGTGTATTAATGGCCATTACATGAGAGTTGCATACACTATTTTTTCTACTGCCATTGATAAAACTTATGATATTTAGATATGTCAACATTATGCTTAACTTTGAATGGAGATTTCATAGTTGAGTAATCCATACAGTTGAAGGTTTCATTTTTCGTTGTAATTCTTCAAAATATACTATCAAAACATTTTCTGAAAAGGACGATGTGTTTTTGGTGTTTCCAATCCATTAATAATTGTTCATATAATTTTTCGTAAATTTTCTTGGACTTGTCCAGTAGTATATTATTACCTGCATTTGTCGCCCGTTCTGTAATTTCTGGAGGTGTTAGTGAAAATTCTTCGTTATCGCTCAATATTTCCATAATAATGCCTTCTCCCAAACTTAAGGTATTAACTTTTAATAAGGTATTTAAGGAGGTATTTTTGTTTATAAAATTATTGTTTTTCGCTAAATTACCATGGAAAAGCTATAAACAGAGTGCTGCCAACATTCAAAAAAAAAAAAAAAAATTAACTGATGGCGCCATCTATTGACAATATATAATAATGAAAAGAGTAAAAATTCTTCCTTATAATTCATTATTTCCATATTAATTATTCTTTGTCCCTAACTTTAGGTAACTTTTAAACAATTCGGAGTCTTTCTTATAGTTATCAAAATAATTGTTTTATGCAAAATTACCGTTTAAAATGTTCAATATCTTAACTAGTGCTGCCATCTATCAACATTGTATAACATTAAAAATGAGTATTATAATGAAAATCTGTATCGTAATGAAGTTCATTATGATACAGATTTTAATCGTTTAATAGCGTATTATGAAATGTCAGTAGAAAAACATTGTTTTGATCTTATTTTGTATTTTATTTCCTTTGCAGACTCATTAAAAAGAGGTGTAATTGCACTCGTAATGTAGTTTTCTATTGAAATTAGGGAAAATATACCTGGCGTCTCATTTAAAATAAGAAAGTTGGTCACTTCCGGTCAAACCGGAAGTGATAATAAATAATTGAATAAGTAAAATAATGCACATCCAGGTCATAAATAAACACACCAAATTTCATTTGTTTATTTGGAAAAATGAAAAAGTTATAGGGGTGAGCGGGTTTTGAAAAACACCCGGTATATCATGAGTACAGGGTGGCCCATTTTCGATGTTTTAATGGGCTATAGGTCATTGGGCTATATCGAAAATCAGCAGTGATATCAAAAATCTGGGAGCATATTCTTGAGCTGTTTTTTTGAGAAAATAACAATAGCGAAGACAAATCACGGCTTGATGCGTTTAGGAAATACAGGATACTTTTCAAATTTTGTCCAATTTTAAAAGGCCTAATTTCTTCATTAATTAATAGGATAACCAAAAACGAAAAATATTTTCTTCAGGCAGTTTTTCAAGTACCGTAAGGTGGGGTTAGTTGCAACATTTTCAAAATTCTTTTGCCGATACCTTCTTTATTTTTTTGTCGAATTTGACATAATTGGTGCCAAAATTTTAGTCTTGTGGTCTAGTATCCGATTCTAACAAAAAACTTTGAAAAGCATTATTATTTGATATATATTTTCAAAAAAAACTGGGTGTTGCAAGTTGAACACCTGCAAGGGGATACTTGCAACAAGTGGCTTTTTTCAGTAGTAATTGTATTTAGAAACGCGTGTTAACTTACTTGCAACACAAAATATTTAAAAAAAAAAATTTGGCTAATTTTGGCCAGTTTTGGTCAATTTTTCCTCCTCTTCCTTTGGAAATACAGGCTGCCTACCCTGATAAAGGGGAAACAAGTTTCTTCTTTTCCGAGAAAGTGTTGATGGGTCAATCCCAGATTCTCGCGATGCTTCCCGAATCCCTGATCCGTTTTCGATGGCCCTTAATGCATTTTCCAAAGTTTCGTTGGAATAATTACGGTACTCCCTAACTGTTTTTTGTATTTGCAAGGCATGTTGCAAGTTACCCACTTTTGTACATGCAATTAAAAAAAAAATCTATTCACGAAAACCTTCAAACTTAACTCAAAACTAGATATTCAATGTTTTAGACTAAGCATTCAAGCACATCATATCCAAATTTGATACAAATCCTAGGGTAAATAAGCTCTGCACAGGAGAAGTTATATTGCAACAATTTAGAGCACTTACCAGAGCTGTCAGAAAATGGCGCCAAATTTTTCGTGTTTAAAATTTTTCAACGCTAAACCTACTCACATTTCAACCTACTGATCCGTTCTCAACGGTAACATGTTAGCGGTTGACGCGCGACTCAAGTGAGAGGAGGGGAAAAGCAAAAAATCCACCCGATGAATATTGTTGCAAGTTGTGCCACTGTTGCAAGTACCCCCACCTTACGGTACACTGGATGCATGGCCAATTTTTTTCCAGATGCCATTCGAAATAATAACCAAAGTTGTGTTTTTTCAAATGGGACGTATATTATTTTTTAATTGCATATTGCATAGCTCTTTTCGAGCCGATTTCAATGATATGGGGTTATAGGTATAGCTTTTCCTTCAATAGTACTTGAAAAAAAAATCCGTGTCTCCATAAGAAACAATGAGCTAGAAAAAGATAGAACTATGAATCGGCTACAGATTTCTTAATTCCTAATTGAATTTTTCAGTTAAGTTAATTTTTATTAATTTGTTGAACTACGAATTGGGGGTGATAAATAAGCAACACATAATATTGTCACGACTTTGGGTTCCGTGACAGAAATCTTGGGTCCGTTTATTCCAAAATCAAAGTCAAAGTCCAATTAACACAACAATGATTTATTCGTAAATTGTAACAATATATTTAATTGTAACAATATATTTAATGACATGTCTTTCAGCTCATTGTTTCTTATGGAGAATAGCATATTGTTTTATTAGGAGTAAAAGTGCTTTCCTCCGAATAAAACATGCGATTTTTTCCGCAAACGGTGTTCAAGCGATGAAATCAAGGAAATAAATATTGTCAAAAAAAAATAAGATGTAGAAAAACGTAAAATTAGATTGTTTTGCTTGCTGCAAAGAATCTTGCTGGCTTTGTGGTTGTCAAGGTTAAATTTCTGTGACGTCACTTTAAAGTGCTTTTTTGTACACTCACGTCACGGCCGGACAAAAAAGTACCAAAAAAATGACGTCTGTGAAGTCAAACTTCCACATTAAGGCCCAGTTGTACAATCTCAGTTCAAAACAGAGTTCAACTAAACTCGACTGGTACTTGAGCTTTCCCATTTAAAATACATTGCTGTCACCTATTAATCAAATTCTATCAATTTTGACAGCAATGCATTTCAAATGAGGAAGATCAAGTACCAGTCGAGTTTAGCTAAACTCTGTTTTGAACCAAGATTGTACAACTGGGCCTAAGAATTGAGGTTAAAAAATAGTCCGGGAGGCAGCGGCTTTTTTTTTCGAAGAATTTCATCACGGCTGAGATTAATACCGTGCATTGTAGTCACATTCCTAATGACGAAACCGACCGTCAGCCAGTCTAGTAGCGGTGGGTGGGCGCGTGGGAGGCTACGGAACTCGTGAAAAAAAAAGTTTTCTAAAATTATTTCATCCCACCTGAAATTATTTACACACATTATTTATAACAATTAGCAACAGAAAAAGACCGTCAGCCGTGCGGCAGAGGGGGGATGGTGCGTCAGTCGAGCGCGTGAACTTGACAAAAAAATATGAATTTCAAATTATTTCATCTCGCTTGAAATTTTTACACATGATTTCATACATATATAGAAATATAATAATGACCGTCAGCTGCCTGTCTAGTGGGGGTAAGACCGTCAGTCAGGGCGAAAATGTATGAGCGCGCTCATGCAATTATATGACGCGCGGAATTTTCTATCCGCTGACTGACGGCTTTTCCCCCAATAGACAATCAGCTGACGGTTATTATAATATTTCTATTTGTTGAAACTACAATACTTATCAATTTCAAATGAGGTTATTACGATTTACCAATTATACGTTGCATGTAAAATATAGTATTATACAGGTTTTTTTTTTTTCAAAAAATATTTGAAATTAGAATGTATTTAGTTGAATTTTATTGAGTAATAAAAAAAACCTAGACTTAAACCTTGAGATTTCAAGTTGGATAGCACACGACTTTAAAAAAAAACACATAAAATCACTTCTTAAGTAAAAATTATTATAACTACAAAATTGAAAGTGTTCAAAATGACTAAAACAGTACTATAGTTCATACCAAATAAACTTGTTGTTGTGACATCGATGACGCCATTTTTAAAATCGATATCGCCAATCGTGAAAATATTCGGCGTCGGATTGACTTAATTGGAATTTGAATTTCCCGCTGGCCATTCAGTTGGTAACACCATGTCAAAAAATGTAACGTTGCCAAATTAAATTCTTGACATTTTGATTGCATTTTGGCAGTTTACGAGTTTTTGGTTTGTGCTGTTAATTGTGACCTTGTTTTTTGAAATCAGCTTGTAGTGCGAAGTGTACAAGATGCCGAAGCAGCTTAACAGCCGTTGCAAAGAACTAATCGCATCCTTTTTACAATATTTCGAACGAGAACGCGATAATAATGGCCCTTAATGTCCCTTAAATGCTGTTAGGAAGGTGAGTTTATAAGTCGTTGCTGTCGTGTGACCAAATACGAATTTTTAATTTGAACTTTCTCTCATTTTTAGCGAGTAGCAGAGGCTTTGAACTTAAGTATGTCCACTGTCTGTGCTATTTCGAAGGCAGTAAAAAATAATGAAGATTTGGAATCGCCTTCTAAGAAACGATGCACTTCGAATAAGAGAGTCTGTTATGTTTCAAAGCTCGATAGCAGTGCTATTCATAATACTATTTACGATATGTGTATAAAAAGTAAATCGTTTGAGACAAAGGTACATATAGATATCTATGAATCGCCTTTTTTCTTCTTGTAGAACAGCATGTAACATTATCCTGTATATGGGGGCAATTGAAAGACAAACAATTATTTGATGGCAGTAGCATGCCATTGAGTAGAATCTTAAAAGAAATAGGCTTCAAATGGAAAAAAGATGACCCAAGACGAGGGCTCATGGAACTTCCTGGGACTTTATTCTCGAAACAGGGGAGCAGCGTTCTCATGAGAACGAAGGCTCTGTCTTCATCGTCTTTATTCATATTTCCATAACACTGACAATGACAAAGCAATCGTTCTCATGAGAACGCTGTTCCTCGGTTTCACGAATAAAGTCTCTGATATTGCTGTTAAACGCATAACATTTTTAAGGTCTTATCTAAGACTGAAACAGGAGGCTTTGTACCAGTTTGTTTTCTTGAACGAGACTTGGATTTTTCAAAATGGTACTATTAACCGTGGGAAGACAACAACAAGCGAAGTGTTAAAACTACCAAAGTTGATGGTATAGGTAAATATAAACATGAATACAGAGAGCAGTGTATTATATGTACAAAGAAATGCTTTTTCTAGATATATCATACCTACTTCATGCTGGCACTGAAAATGGATTCATTGAAGGTACATCGCTTGTATATTCATCGAAAACTCAACTTAACGACCATCATGAAGAAATTAATCAGCAAAACTTTTTATGTTGGTTCGAAAATCAGCTGTTGAAGAACTTGAGTGAACTATCTGTCATTGTTATAGACAATGCTCATATGGCATACGCTCTTCCACTTCAATAGCATACATCCTTTCACTTATCAATATTGATGAAGACTCTAGCGATTTCAGCGATTTCAGTGATCCAGAATAATTGAAAATCTTCTTGATGGATCAAATATTCATAATATTTAATAAGATTTTTATAGTATTTAGAGTGGCTGTAAATAAAATAGGTACTGAGCGTTATTATTATATTTTATGTGATGATTGAAAATTGAGTTGTTATTAAATATCTATAAAACCAAGCTTTGAAGCAATGTTTATAATTTAAGTAATAAATGTTTACATTATATTATAATACAATAATCCATTATTGTTTCTGAAAATATTTTGACCAAAGGAAAATATGGAAGAGACGGCAACGCTGTGCCGGCCGAGCTTGACAACCCGACTGTAAGTTTATTTGGTATGAACTATAGTTCCGTCTATTTTTAAATGCGTTGTCTCGAAAACCACTGCATCAAATTCAAAAAAATAGGCACCGTTGAAAAGAGAATTCGATGACCTTTGAAATGGGGTATCGCTCGACCCCTACTGCCATTTTAAGATTTAGGGGTTGGCGCTTACCCCCGCGAGAGGGTTGAAGTGACAACATTGAAAATATGTGCAAAAGATTTCCCCCTCCGAATAAAAATCGACGGGTCCGAGCGATTTTTTTCAATGAACGATCAATACAAGATATCGACCTTGTTTCGTTTTCGCTGGCCCACCCGGTATATAGTCTCCGCTATATAATATAACCAAATATATATACAGGGTGTTCCAGGAATGGTGTTACAAACTTCAAGGGCAGATAGTATTCATGAAAATATTTTAAAAAGTTCCTATGGATATAGGTCCGGAAACGCTTTGTTTCCAAGATACAGGGTGATACGTTTTTCAAAAAAAAAAAACTTTTTTATTAATAGTCCAAAAGAGCTTTGGCCGATTTCAATAAAATTTTCACGGTTTATTTCAACCATTATCGGACATCTACTGGACCAATTAGATTTTTCCCAGAATTCCCAGGGGCGTACCGAGCGACCAAGTCGGTTGTTTTTGTGCAGAAAAAAATATCACTCTGTAGTTTTTGTACGATTTTTATTGATTATTCAGACAGACACACTAAAAATACAACATTTTTGTCTCTTAAATTTTTCAATTATCTCGCTTCGTTTTCGCGGAGAAATTACAATACCATACCTCGGTACGTCTCTGGACCATAAGGAAAGATAAAAATTCATAGGAATTCATTCATTGAGTGACAAGGACATAAATTCCATTTGAGTTTTTTTTTTTGTTTTGTTTTCATAAATCAACAAACTCCGATAAATTTTTAATCAATTCCTAAGCATTTTTATTTTTTCTTATGGAGTTCAGAGACATGCCGAGGTATGGTATTGTAATTTTTCCGCGAAAACAAAGCGAGATAATTGAAAAATTTAAAAGACCAAAATGTTGTATTTTTAGTGTATCTATCTGAATAATCAATAAAAATCATACAAAAACTACAGACTGATATTTTTTTCTGCAAAAAAACAACCAAATTGGTCGCTGGGTACGCCCCTGAGAATTCTGGATCAAATCTAATTAGTTCAGTAGATGTCTGATAATGGTTGAAATAAACCGTGAAAATTTTATTGAAATCGGCCAAAGCTCTTTTGGACTATTAATAAATAGATGGAGACTCTGTCTTCATCTCACTTGTATCAAACCCAGTTCCGGGATGGAACCAAAAATGGGTTGTGTTTTCTCTCTGCGGGACCTAACCGTGCTGATGAGCTGTGATACAGCGAAACGCGTCCACGGATGGTCCTGCAGAGATAAAACACTTCTCAATCGGTCCTTAATTGGGCCGTTACCTAATTAAAAAAAAAATATTAATAAAAAACTCTTTTTTTTTTTTGAAAAAAGTATCACCCTGTATCTTGGAAACAAAGCGTTTCCGGACCTATATCCATAGGTACTTTTTTAATTATTTTCATGAATACTATCTGCCCTTGAAGTTTGTAACACCATTTCTGAAACACCCTGTATATATATTTGGTTATATTATATAGCGGAGACTATATATAATACTATATTTTACATGCAACGTATAATGGGTAAATCGTAATAAGCTCATTTGAAATTGATAAATATTGTAGTTTCAACAAATAGAAATATTATAATAACCGTCAGCTGATTGTCTATTGGGGGAAAAGCCGTCAGTCAGCGGATAGAAAATTCCGCGGGTCGTATAATTGCATGAGCGCGCTCATACATTTTCGCCTTGACTGACGGTCTTAACCCCACTAGACAGGCAGCTGACGGTCATTATTATATTTCTATATATGTATGAAATCATGTGTAAAAATTTCAAGCGAGATGAAATAATTTGAAATTCATATTTTTTTGTCAAGTTTACGCGCTCGACTGACGCACCATCCCCCCTCTGCCGCACGGCTGACGGTCTATTCTGTTGCTAATTGTTATAAATAATGTGTGTAAACAATTTCAGCTGAGATGAAATAACTTTAGAAAACTTTTTTTTTTCACGAGTTCCGCAGCCTCCCACGCGCCCACCCACCGATGGTATTGAGGCTGACGGTCGGTTTTGTCATTAGGAATGTGACTACAACGTACCATATTAATCTCAGCCGTGATGAAATTCCTCGAAAAAAAAGCCGCTGCCTCCCAGACCAAAAGTCGTCATTTTTTAACGTTTGCGGAAAAACGGTATTTATTTTTTTTCAAGAACTATTGAAGGTAAAGCTATATAACCTTATAGTCCTTATATCGTTGAAAATAGCTCAAAAAGAACTGTGAAACAATTATTATATTCGACGCGTTCTCTGTTATTCATATGCTCAAGCACCTACCACCGACATTTGGTCAAATTTTATTGAAACAATTCCAATCATCAAATTATGCCCGAGCACAAAAATCTTTATGGTATTTGACGAATACACAACTTGGTCCATCAAAGAATATCTGCTCAGAGAAAATTATGGAGATTTCTGCCAAACTGGTAAGTCAGCTGCATATAAAAATTTAAAATTTCTGAGAATATAGTTGGTTTTAATGTCTGCCCCCTGTTCGAAATGTCCACAGAATGTTTCGCCGGAAAACTCGATTTCGAACTGTGATTACCGTCTGGCGATTTTTCAGCGTTATTTTCACAACAAAACCTTTCATTCTCTTGATTGCCAGACAAAAAGTAAACGCGGAAGGTTCTTTTCTTTTCTCTTGGAAGCTGACACCCATCCCCATTTTTTCAGCTATTGAAAAGCATCTGATATTTTTCATTGGTGAATTATTTATCAATGTCAATCTTTTATTTAAAAGGTAGAAAGTTTGAGATCATTAAAAAAAAAATCTTCATGTAAATCAATTTTTTTCTTATTTTAAATGGTCACTTCCGGTCAAACCGAAATTGATAATAAATAATTGAATAAGTAAAATAATGCACATCCAGGTCATAAATAAACACACCAAATTTCATTTGTTTATTTGAAAAAATAAAAAAGTTATAGGGGTGAGCGGGTTCTGAAACACACCTGGTATATCCTGAGTACAGGGCATGGGCGCCGCCAGGATTAGTTTCAGGGAGGTGCATACGGTCATTGGCGGCGCGTGGATTGTTATATTGGTTCAAATTACTAATTTAAGAAGGTGAATCTTCAGAGGTGCGAGAATTTCTCCGGGTGCCACGCCCAAAAACGGTTATTTTGAGCTTTCAGAAAAATATTTTTTCTAGGTTATTAAGTAAATTATATGATGTTTTCACCTCGGTGGAAAGTGGCACGGGCAGTAGTGGCGGATCTAGGGACGAGTGGCCCTCACGGCAAAATATATTTGGGGGCCCCTAGCCCTAACCTATCCCTTGAGCAGTGGCGCATCCAGAAAATATGTTTGGGGAATGGGGGAACCCTGCAAAGGTTGTGGCATGTGTCTAAAAATCTAAATAAAAAATTGATGTGTCAGGGTGCCACGCCAAATTTTTTTGTACGTAAAAATACAATTATGGACGGGCGGCCTAGGGGAGGCCCTGGACCGATGCCCCCTCTGGGTGCGCCACTGCCCTTGAGTGTCACGTAAAAAGTAGGAAAATAAAAATGCGGCCTGGAAATAGTGGTAATCAAATCACAATATATGGACTGTTGGGTCGGTCTGTGTTTCTCGGAATTATGGTTAGTTGGGAATCTGAATTCGACCACCTCTATACAAGTCGCGAACATCCACCTAAAAAACATGAAATCCTATGTAAAATGACCTGCTGGATTCGAATTTCTTGTTCGCCCTTTGATCCGGAATTGCCAAATGTGTCAAAACATGACATTTTTGAAAAAACAGAAAATTTCCATTGAAATAATTTTTTTTGAAAACTAGTGCATAACTTTGTTAATTGATGTCCGATTATGAATTTTGGATATGATATTTTTCAGTACTTCCCTGACATAGTTTCATAACAATAAAAAACATAGAACGTCACATAAAAGCTACGTAATTTTTTTTTCGCCAGATGACACCAAATATCGTCATTTTGCAGCGTTAAATGGTGAGTCGAGAAAACTTTTTTATCTTTAGAGATAGATACCAAGTATAAGCGAGAAAAATGTTGCCAATGGAGTAAAGAAACTTTTTTACTAAAACTTTTTTTCCATACGACGTTTAGTTTGGGCTGTATTCTTTTTTAAATACCGAAGAAAATTGAATTGCCGCGTCTCAACTCTCGGCATTGCCGGTGAGCGCGATCTTAGGACGCGGTGCAGCGAATCAGTGTGTCAGAAAGAGTTAACACCACAGCTTTCTTCATAGGTGCAACAAAGACACGCATTACGATATTGTTATAATATTGTAGGGACTGTAGGGAGTATAGGGGAATGGGGGATTTATGGGTTTGGTTGGATTGGGAAACAATATTATCATTACCCAATCAAAATATTTATTTCACAATGCATTTTCTCTCAAACACTAGCAAAAAAGGAAAAAAAAACGTCATATAAAAGGTATAAAAATTCCATTTATTTATTAAATAATTATTTCCAAATATGGAATCTATTTCTAGGGAATCCATTTGATGTCAGTAAAAAAATAATAGCAACAAGATTTCTTTTTTAAAACAAAGCATCAGGCTTAATTCAAAATTTTGTAGTAAACGGTCAATTCCACATGTTTTGGTGTTTTCATTCCAATTAATACAAATAAAAAATCTTGAAAAATATCCAAAACCTTTTCTTCAAGCTTCTCTTCCAACAGAACTTTTCAGTCTTTGTCAAAATTTACTTCTTTTTCACTAGTTTCTCAGTATCCACGAAACTTTTGTATGACATTAGGATGCACATTCTTCAGTAATTGGTATGACATTAGGATGCACATTCTTCAGTAATTGTCAAAGTGTCTTGCTGCACACAATTTGCAATAATCCGCCCTTAAATATTAAACATTTGATTGTAGTTTATAAGGAGAATGGCCTTCATTGAAAAATGTGGCGTCAGCGTCAGAATTTGAAGAACTTGAATTCCTTACAGCGTCTTATTTATTAATAATTACTTTAGTAGAGCAAAGATAACTTGAGAGTTTTCTATCTCGGAGAACAACCATAATTGTTCTCTTAAAAAGACTTTGCAGGTTATTGATAATCTCTTCTGACGATGGATATTGTGCAGTTCACTCAACGTTCCATAACTTTGCTTCCTTGCTTCCCTATGTAGGATGATTTCTATTGTGAAGACCCTATTTTCTATAAATAGGGCATTTTCTATTTAAGATTGTATTTTAATAAAAATAGTTCCAAATGAAAGTACTTCAGATTCTTGTAAGGAATTTACTTCTGATTTTGATTTTTGGAATAGTTTCAAGAAACACCGACTATGATATGCATATCAATCGTTATGCACATTCGTGAGCAATCATGTAAATAGAATTATTACCAAATCCTTGAATTCAATGCAAAAGTTGATGGTTGTTTTTCCTATGTTCCATATTTCATTTTGCTTATGAAATGTCAGTATTTGCTTGAGTCTTCTCAAACCCCTACTATCGCGAATTTTATTGCATATTATGCAAATCTTTGAATAAGAGGATTTAATGCGCTTACTAGTACATTTTGAAGCACTTTCTTCTGGTTCAGGTCTTTTCTTGTAGGCTTTCCTGGTATAAGCTGGTCTACATTTAGAATTTAGGGTGATAAACAGGATTTAATGATAAAAACAGTTCTCTTTTGTCAGCATAGTATCTAACGGCCAATTTCATAATAGAGAATTAAAAGTTACTTTAGCTAAATAGATTTTTAGCATAGGATTTTTCAACTTCAAATGGAAAGTTCACTTTAAGTTGATTATGAAATTGGCCGTAAGAGCTATGGAATAACGATCGCTTTTCTCAATGACAGTACGTGCTTGAAACAGGAAATGTAGGTACGGCTTCTTTTGTGACACTCTGTGCCATTTCCTAATTACTTGATTGACACAAAATACTCTCGTTGAAATTGATATTTTGACTTATGATAGGTAGGTACTTCATGTCTTTTACAATAACAAACATAAGCGGGAGAAAAACAAAATGAAATTCAAAAGGAACGCTTCTGCCGTCGGTGTCGTCGCGTTATCTGTCTTGCACATATGAAGAAGGCTGTGGTGTTAACTCTCTTTGACACACTGATCGCTTTATCCGCTACACTGCGTCCTGAGACCGCGCTCACCGGCAATGCCGAGAGTTGAGACGCGGCGATTCAATTTTCTTCGGTTTTTAAAAAAGAATACACCTCAAACTAAACGTCGTATGGAAAAAAAGTTTTAGTAAAAAAGTTTCTTTACTCTATTGGCAACATTTTTCTCGCCTATACTTGGTATCTATCTCTAAAGATAAAAAAGTTTTCTCGACTCACCATTTAACGCTGCAAAATGACGATATTTTGTGTCATCTAGCAAAAAAAAAATTACGTAGCTTTCATGTGACGTTCTATGTTTTTAATTGTTATGAAACTATGTCAGGGAAGTACTAAAAAATATCATATCCAAAATTCATAACAATCGGACATCAATTAACAAAGTAATGCACTAGTTTTCAAAAATAGTTATTTTCCTAACAAGTGCGCAAAGTGATACTTTCCCGCACGAAAAAGCAGTTAGACGAACGACGCGAAGCGGAGTTCGGATAAGCATTGAGTGCGGGAAAGACACTTTGCGCAAGTGTTAGGAACAATACTTTTTCTATGAGTGTATAACATACAGAGGAGCTGTACCTTATCTTTCTAAATGTTTCCAGATGCTCAAAACTGATAGTTTTCTCTCCTAGTTCAATGTGTTGTGTTTTCAATTGTTTTTTTTTTTTTTTTTTTTCAGTGCTCAGCTTCACTTTATTTGCAACAATGGTTGTGCTAGCGAGGTTGACTTAAAATTTGAACAAGTCGTTAATTTTGTTTTTTCTACGAAATTTTGGTATGAAGGAGTATAACTTACAGTCCAACTCTTATAATCTGATACTCCAAAGGGATGCGAGTTGGTGGTTCCCCATGCCAATGGTCACCTGACCTCACATATGTTTTTGCTCCCCTCGTTCATCATATGGAAAGTGTCAAATTAGAAAAACTAAACACTACCTGAATGCCTTTCTTGTAACAAAAAAAAAATAGGGCCCGTCTTTTCGAATATAAGTTTATCCAGAAACCCACAAAACATTGAAAAATCGAGTATAAATGCGGTAACTATGCGTAACAAAAATGAGTGCGCAAAGAGTTTCCGTGCGCAAAGTTCAGCTTTGCGCACGCAAATGAGTGCGCAAGTAATGACTTTGCGCACGCGAGTAGAAAATAGTTATTTTCCTAACAAGTGCGCAAAGTGTTACTTTTCCGCACGCAAACACAGTTATACGAACGACGCGAAGCGGAGTTCGGATACGTGTTTGCGTGCGGAAAAGACACTTTGCGCACGTGTTAGGAACAAAATTTTTCCTTCGAGCTTCATATCAGGTAGGTAATAACAAAAATTAAAAAAAAAAACGATAATTTGTTTAATTATTTTTAATTAACTTGAAGGGAACCTATGCATTTATCAAAAAATTACATAACAAAAAAAAAATAACAGAAAATCCTCGTCAGAGCTGTTCATCTTAAAGCGTTTAAATTTGATGAGAAAATGTGTAGATTTTTGCATATAAATAGAGAACAAATCTGACAATGTGTCAAAGTTAATTTATTTTTGGTGTTTGTATAGATGTTGGCTGATATAGAAACAGAGGAAAAATTTGTCATCATGTGTCAAAGTCGACAGGTGCACTTATTGTTGTTTGACAATTATAATTACTTTTCGGCACTCAGTGCGGATAAGGCCTGTATCCGCACTGAGTGCGGAAAAGTGTAACTTTGAGCCCGGAAATACGTGCGGAAAAGTACTACTTTGCGCACGCGAGTAGAAAAAAATTATTTCAATGGAAATTTTCAGTTTTTTCAAAAATGTCATGTTTTGACACATTTCACAATTCCGGATCAAAGGGCGAACAAGAAATTCGAATTTGGCAGGTCATTTTACATAGGATTTCATAATTTTCAGGTGGATGTTCGCGACTTGTATAGAGCATCTTTAAAAGGCTTCCTAGGAGGCGTCAGATTCCCAACTAGGTCGGATATATTCGGAATACTTCGGAAGCACGCTCAGCGTTGCCAGATGCTCTAAACCACCGAAACGAATATTATTAGGCATGGGCGGTATGGTAAATGACATTTCAAAAGATAGGAATTGAGTCATTATTGAATGTAGCTTGATTAAAATGGTATTATATTAATTGTTTTGCATGTATGACATTTCTTTCTACATACTCGAAATTTTCCGCAGCATCGTGGGGCCCTTTTGGACCGTGAGCCCCTAGGCGGCGCACCGAACTGCCCGGTGCTATGTTCGCCTCTGGGCACGGATTTCTCGCAATTTAATACTTTTTTCGGTCTATCAAATCGTAGAAGTTAAAGAAATTTATATCAGTAAGCTAGAATTTGAGTAAATTCTACAAGTTGATGACGCACGAAATAACAAAGAGTGCTAGGGGGCCATCGTTTCTCGTTTCGCCAATTTTTTCAAACAGTGAGTAACTATTAAAAAAAAAAAAAAAAAAATGTTTTCAATGTATTTCTGCCAGGGGGGTGCAAGTGTACCCCCTTGCACCCTGCTGCCGGCGCCCATGGTACAGGGTGGCCCATTTTCGATGTTTTAATGGGCTATAGGTCATTGGGCTATATCGAAAATCAGCAGTGATATCAAAAATCTGGGAGCATATTCTTGAGCTGTTTTTTTTGAGAAAATAACAATAGCGAAGACAAATCACGGCTTGCTGCGTTTAGGAAATACAGGGTACTTTTTCTCTTGGAAGTTGACACCCATCACCCATCCCCATTTTTTCAGCTATTGAAAAGCATCTGATATTTTTCATGGGTGAATTATCTATCAATGTCAATATTTTATTTAAAAGCTAGAAAAATTGAGATCATTAAAAAAAAATTCTTCATGTAAATCAATTTTTTTCTTCTGCAAATTTTCGAACGGGAGGCCGGCATTAAAATCACCCATATTCTCATCAGCTTAGTAGCCACATTCAGCCCTCAAAATGCCAGACAAAAATAAATGACTCCACTAAACAGCCCCTATCTCACAGTCTAATAGTGAATAAAGGGATGTCAATAGAGATAGAGAAAACATCTCTATTCGTTACAGAGTCCCAGCCCAGAAACCACTCAATATTTTGGTTAGCAATGAAGACTTCCAAAATGCATTTGCGACGTTGTCGGACCCCGTAAGCACTCAATATGAATTATTCCTAAATATATAGGAAATATTTACGGTAGGTACAAAGCGTAAACTACCAAAACAAATATAATTTGTGCAATATGGTAGCATTGTGTAACTGTTTTCAAGAGTCTCATATTTTTTACTTAAAAACGTCTACCTTAGCAATTACGTTATTCCTATCTTAATAATAATTTCAAATTTTCACCAATTTTCAGAAATAATCTATTATTAGCCTACCAAATCCTTACGTGATAAACAGTAATCCATCAAAATACCCATAAGAAGTGTGAATAAGTTTGTGAAATATTATGTAAATTGCGTGCGCAAAATGCTATTGTTTAACCAAATGAAAAGTCTAAACAAACAATTATCTCGTTATGTTCCCAATTAATTAGCGTATAGGTATCTGCGTCAATCACGTATTCTAGTACGCTCGCAAGATGATATCAAAAGCGCTATTTTCCCCGTATAAAAGCAGAAGGTGCAATGTGAAATGAATCAGATCCAGGTTGACCGTTTAGTGTTAAAAAGTTAAAATTAGCAAAATGTTTCCAAAGTGTGGCGCGGTGTTATTTACGTTGGTGATTATTGTGGTTTTGGTACAAGTTAATGCTAGAAGTATTGATTTGGTGAGAGAAGAGGAAATTGCGCTACCAGCAAATGAGAAAATTACCAAACGAGATGTAATTGCACAATACTTGAGGGAGACTGTACCTTTGGAGCCGCAACAACCAAATGAAGACAATTTCGCAAAAGAAAGGAAAAAAAGGTTCGTGCTGGGCACTAGCTTTTCTGTAGCTGACGCTATGGGTAGAATTTAGAAGAGCATCAGGGAATACATCGAGGAGAGAGAAGACTTTATTTGAGCGATCTCATTATTGTGATATCCTGGCGCTTCTTCCAATCCATGGTGGTAACATAGAAGCAAAAGTTGATAGAAGTTTTAAGCCACACATCTATTTTATTTATTTTTTATTTGTAATTATTTATTAAATACTTTATATAATTAATATATCAGCGTTTTATTAATTTCAAATCTCCCTACACAAACTTAAAAATTATTTTTCTACAAACTTCACTATAAATTAAATGATAATTTTTAAGGCATGCTGTCCTTGTCTAAAATGCCATTTCATGATACTGGTGTTCAAACACCAAAAGTAAGAGATATACTTTTAGCACTTGTGTTGCCGCCAATTGCGAAAATATCCTTTATAAGTACACTATGAATTTGACATGATAATAGGTCTTTAGAAATCTATCTTTTTTGTTTTATTTATTATTTTATACGGGTGAACCCCAATAATGGAAAATTTAGAAAATTTACAATTCATGAGGATATGTTTATTAGTTTAGCACCAAACTACTTATGTGCCTACTAAGTTATTATTGAAATAATAACAGCAAAAATATTGATATACAATAGTAAATCAACGAACAAGTAAGATATATCTGTAACATTGTTCAAATTTATCCAAAACGACACAGTAAATATTTGTAACTCTAGATCATTTCATACACAAATATCTATTCAAGGGACCATTAGCACCATAGTTTGATGTTCTGTGAAAAGGAACGGCAGGGCCATAGGCTAGGGGTTGGTCATGGGGGGGGGGGGGGGGGGGTTGGGCAAGGAAATATCCGATTAATTTAGAAACAACAATATTCTTATTTAAAAAAGTTCATATGATTACATTGCCTTTTTTAGACAGAATCTATTTATGACATCCTTGGAACTAACATTAATTTCTCTGCGAACTGACATAGAGCTAAACCTTTCAAACGTTCGTTCAGCAACTTCACCATTGAATTTCTTAGCCAAGATTTTAGGCGTCTGAGTCGAAAAAGATCTCTCTGGTGTTGCCGTAGAGCAAAAGATCTTTAATAATTGGAAAAAAGGACTGATCTGTATTTAAAAACACGTCAATGGCCGTTCTTGGCAAATGGTTACCACTACCAATATCATTATTAGTCCATTTCTTTTGCCACATATCTTATTCAGCCTTGAATAGAGAAAAACTTTTGTCATATAATTCACAAATAGGAAATAGGTTCAAATATTTCAAGTTTAGCGGCCGAACATTTTTCTGTGGTATGAGTACCTAACTGTAAGTATGAAATGGATTTGTGATGCTCCAGAGAAGAGATCTTTTAACTCAGCTATAATATGATCTATGAACAGAAAGTAGAGATTTCTAAGGTAGTACTGCTCAGGATTTTCAGCCGGAACATTTCCACGCTGAGTTTAGCGACTTACAGTCCTGGATTTTTTATTCTCGCCACCCATACCTAAAACAAGAAACAAGCTTCCTACTTCATTAAAAATATTTTCAATAGATTGATCGCATGACGCATGTTTCCCTAGATAACTGGACTGATTGCAGTATTAAATCAACATGTTTGACACAGGCTACCAGATCTACATTCACTTTTTGCAGATTTTTGGTTTTTTCGATAGGCACATTGATTATTTTATACTTATTTTTTTATTTTAGTTGTATATTTTATTAGCGATTATTTTTTAAGAAAAGATCAATAAGCATGGGGGGGTTTGAACCCCCCAAACCCCCAACCCCCCCCCCTTATTCCCTGAGCAAAGTATGATAATGAGGCCAATGGGCCAATGAGGAACAGACTAATTTGACTTAAGAGAGTAGGACTGTCTATCATCAAATTTATTATTTTTAACATGAAAATTACGCCCAAATAATAGGTATGTTTCTTCAGAAATCAGAAACCAGTCAGAGTGAATTTCATTGGTTGAAACTAGTTTTCTGACTGTTTCTCACTATTTTCAACCAATCAAATTCGCTCTGACTGGTTTGTGATTTCTGCAGAAACAGACCTTACAGCTCTCTTCGTTTGCTTAAGGGAAGTACACTGAAAAAAAGGATCTCTTCAACGAAATGAATATGACTTTCACTCAAAAGATTCGCGCTTTTGAATAGGTCCAAGAGCGATGTTTCTTGATTCAAAGCATCAACTCTCTTCCTGTAGATTGTCTAAAATTACTTGAAGCAAGATTTTATTCTCTTCGTTCAAAGTTATCACTGTCTTAGTTCAAACCCAACATGTAAGAGATATTTTGAGGGAAGAACCAAAATATCTCTTCGGAAGATATTTGTCTTTTGAGTCAAACTTTATGTTGCTCAATTGAAAGAACACTTGTTTTGATTGGAAGAATTTTTGTTTTGGCGCAAAGGCTTGGGATTTTCACAAGGAAACAACATCTCTTGGTTCAAAAACCTTGGAACTTGCCTAAATAGATTTTTTTTCTTGATCCATTAGTACATTCCTATTGACCTAATACCATGGTATTTGATAAGAGAGCAAAATCTATCTCAATCCAATGGTATCTTCCATTGACTCAAAAACACTCCATTTTCAATGAAGAGCAAATGTTTATTGGGCCAAGAGTATTGGATTTCAATTCAAAAACATATATTGATTGATCCAAAAGCTTCCGATCTTCACAGAAGTTACACGTTATCTGTTTTTGGCAATAAAATTATTGAAATTTGTCAATTGTCTCGAAGACACTTGGGGCCATTGACAATTCTGTACCTTAATAGCAAAGTGTCGGAAGTCAATAATTTTCTTATTAGACTTCCCACTCAGCTATAGGCTACAAATAATCGATTGCAAATAGCATCGAGTGTCCATCACCAAACAATTAACAAAACACATTTCATTTTTTTAGTTAATAAAAAACAGATAACTTATAATTTCTGGTGAAAATCGAAATACCTATATTGGATAATTTTTAAAAATTGAGTTCCTATTGCAATTTAACTTCATGTAAGGGTTTACTCTGAAAAAAGGTTCATAAGAGTTATAAGGTACATAAAAAAAGACTGAAATTTAGAAAATTACAAAATTTATTAATTTAATAAAAAATAAATAACATTGCTTTCATATTGAAAAACGTAAAGAGTTCGTTGTAATAATAATATTCTGAAACCATGTTTGAAAAATCAGTATTTTCGGTCAGCGTTACATCCAAATCATCTTTATTCATGGGATGATTTTGTGACGTATCTATTTCATTCCTTGCCCTTTTTTGGAGTGGTTCATCACTCTAAAAACAATTGTATATGTATAAAAAAATGGGTTGTTGCATGATAAATAACTGGATATAAAATTTGAGCTATACAAAAATTAATAAAATTGAAATAATATAGACTCAATTATTTTAAGAGTGCGCTTCTCTATGCTGAAAATCATGTTTGCGACTCTGCTGTTTTAATAAAAACAGTTGTATCTAGGAAATTTTAACAAATAACTTTTTTCAAGGATGTGTTTTTATGCTTGCTTGACCAGTAAAATTTTTTCGATTTTTCTCATTTTATGAAATTTTTTTCTTCAAAAAAAGAGAGAAATCAAAAAAATTATTTTACTGGTCAAGCAAGCACAAAAGTTCTTGAAACACAGTTTTTATTTGAATTCCCTAGATGCAACTGTTTTTATTAGAACAGCATAGTCGCAAACGCGAAATACCTATTTTTTCAGCATCGAGAAGAAATTGGAAATGTTTTCAGTATATGAATTTTGTTAAGAAAAATAGGTCCTAGGTGGAATAAGAAGCTTACATGGTCAGCAGCCGAATTATTGCTGGAAATTGCCTTCTTTAGCCTTATACGATCTCCTATAATAGGGGCTAAAAATTTGATTTGTTCCTCGTCCATGTCTTGCAGTAGGGATTCATCAATATTCTGTTCTAAAAAATAATGATTTCAATTGTTTTTCAAGGTTTCTTACATGTTTTGGTTGGGTTGGTTATTATCAATTACTATGTATAATAGTTAGGTATTCAAATTATACGAGGTTATAAGTTGGTATTGTTCCAGAAAAAAAAATCGGGGGTAATAGGTACCACGAGTGCTTGAAAATTACCGTTAATTTTCATGAAAGCTTTTGTTGTATTATAATTTCACTCGTTCTTCGAACTTGTTAATAATAATAATTCCACAAGTTCGAAGAACGAGTGGAATTTGTACAACAAGCTTGAACGAAAATTATCAATAGTAATATAGCTAGTGCAATGGAACTTATTGATAGTTTTTGGGAAATTTGCCCGAGTGCATTTTTAGTTGAAAAAGAGCACGAGTGCATGTAGTGCACGAGTGCCTTTTTCAGTTAAAAACGCATGAGTGCAAATTTGTCGAAAATTATAAATATATTTCCATTGCACGAGTTGTATTTAATGAGAGAATTTCATAAATCAAAAATTTAAATTTTTTGTCAAAAAATGTCAAAACACCAGTTTTCGCACCAGTTAGTATGCAATTATCTGATAATTTGCACTAGTGCAAATTATCGCGTAATCACAATCTGATTGGTTCAAATCAACAATCAAAACATGTCAATTTATTGTTGGAATACCAGTTTTGACAGATGTATAAAATTCTCAATAGAAATATAACCAGTGCAATGAATATTATCGAGAATTTCATAACATCTGTCAAAACTGACATCATAGACTGACATTCCAATAATAAACTGACATGTTTTGATTCGAACCAGTCAGATTGGAATTACGCGATAGGTATGAAATTCTCATAATAATAATAAAGTACCTACTATTACACTGTAGCTAAGAGAAAATGATATTGTTGCAAATCCTTATTCTCTTGGTTGGAGAGAAAGTATTCTTATATTAACAAACATCGTTTTTCTTCCATAAGAATTTTACTTTAAACCAAGACTATACGGTATTGTCTCAAGCAAAATTCTCTTGGCTCAAGAGACAACATGCCCGGTTGAAATATAAGCATAAGCTAAAGGCATTACCAATAAAGGTGAATAAAGTATGGAGTTTATAGTTACACGTAAAAGCATACTAAAAAAAAAAAACGTTTTCTTTTAGGTAAATACCCACCTACTCAAGAATATTATATTATAATATCAAGACATTGTACAAACGTATTTATATATTTCATTTGATATCTTACCTTCAAAAATGTTGTATAAATGCAATAATTTCCATTTCTCCAGGAACTCTTTTAAAGAATCCATTATTGTTCACTTTACAGAAACAACAACCGGTAAAGCGAATCAACCCATAGACAGAACAACATAGAACTGAAATATTTTTAAACCGACGACCCGCAGATTGCAGATTTAAAAAAACAAAATCCGCACAAACGACCTATTTAGAATTGAATGCAGAAGAGTACGCGTACTTGTATAATGGCGAGGCTAGGCAAAGGGTGTACTGTGGGCAAAGGTCTGGGCGACGCCGCCGCTCTCCGCTCTCGGTTTAGTACACCCTGCAGACTTTTTCCCATAATTCCCATCGCGTAGTATTTTGGTTCTCAAAACAAGATCGTCAGGCAATTGGAATAAATGTGATGTCTCTCGAACGAATAGCTTTCATATCTATAATTTTCATAGCTCTTGAGACAAGATAAATTGCACTTGGTTGAAGAAAGGAACAGTCAAGAGAGTTTTTAGATTTTTTCAAGAGAACTATTTTTCTTGAACTCAGAACATTTTTCTTCAAGCAATAGATATTCTTTTATTAGAAAATATTTTCTCTTGTCGCTAATAATTCCTTTTCAAGAGAGTTGACTACTTTGGTTCAAGCCTAGCATTTTTTTCAGTGTAGGTTAAATGTCCTTTCGAGTTTCGATGGAGCCATAGTCATGGTCTGTAATCCTAACATGAGTTCTAAATGGACAGACTCGTAAGAACATATTGCTGAACTCTCTCCAGGCAGTCTGAATCATTTGAGAGAATGGGGACCAGACAACTAAACAATATTCAAGACCAGATCTTGCTAACGAACACCACCTAACCTGTTATACATACAAAGGTTGTGCCCATGGTAAAAAATGTTGCTTACGGCATTCTCAATTACATAATTAAATTTCATCCGGAATATCACTGGTAACCAAGTTCCATTCAAATATTGCGGGGTCCTTTCATAAGTTATCAAAAAGATTTGCGGATGTTTACATCATGACCGGTGTGAAGTTACCAGCCAGTTTTAGCAGCTTTTTTTAATTCATATTTTTTTCAATACTCAAAAATCCAGTTACAACCTTTTTACAGAGTTTCTCTAAACGAAGATCTTTGAACACAACTTATTTAGGTGGTGATTGACCTACAATTTGCGGCTTCAAGCCTTCACGACCCGTCACTCGTCAGGGTTGGAAGAAAGTAACACTATACTATTATGTTGAAGAAATGGCAATTAAATAGTGAGAAACAAGGGCGGTTTAAAGGGGGTAGAGGGGGTAATTACCGACCCCCCAGACAAAGATTTTTTTACATTTATCAATTACAGAGACATTAATTACAACAAAATTTCAAGAAAAGACAAGTTCTACAAAGTAAAGGATGAATATGATAGGCTCACCAGTACCGACGTACCTACAGTCGGAATCATTGCAATTGGCACACACTCTTTAAAATCCCTCGTATTAAGTCAAAATTCTAACCAATAAATCTATTTAGTGCAGCATTTTGCTATTACTGTGTGTCAGATTTGACACATTACGAGGGATATTTACATAGTGTGTGCCAATTGCAATGATTTCCACTGTACCTACCTGTCAAGGTTCTTAAAGTTCATAGGTTTTCTGGTAATGGGTAACTTGATAACGCATGAAGTTTTTAGACAACCTACTTCTCTCAAACAACCTTGCGTACATACTACTAAACGTCTGGTATTGTGTACAGTATTGCGAACACCCTGTAAAATGTTAACAGATTTTCATAGGACCATGAAGTAAATGTAAATAAAGGCCGTCGTTTTTAAACTGACACTTTCTGTATGAGGAGCGAGGGGGTATTTCATATGGCAAAAACAGGTGTGACGTCAGGTAACCATTGGCGGTCTAATGTAGGGAGCCACCAACTCAAATTCCGTTGGAGTATCAGATTAAAATCGACAGACTTTATGCACTAACAACCTGCAAAAGCTTTAGCTTATAGGATCTGCAATGGATGAAATATGTTGATTTTTGTTGACACAAGCTGCGATTTTTTGAAAAAATATCAAATATTTCAGAAACGGTTGAGTTTTGGTATAGATGATTTTGTTAGGAAAAAGTACGTAGGATTTTTGGAAAGATAAAAGGTACTAAAATATAGGGTGTTCCATTTAAAAATAACAAAGTTTTATCGCATACCCCATTTACAGAGCACCCTGTATATTTAAAAATATTTTTAGGTAATGCACCTTAGAGAATCAAACAACTTTGAATTTTTATTTTTTTTTCTTGAATCACCGTGTAAGAAGATATCGCACTAAGTGGACACCCTGTGTTACTATTTTGACGGCATCGGGATACATTTTTGCCCTAAGCGTGTTTTTTAAACGACTTTCAAGTGCAAATTTGGCCATGGCCCCCAAAAAAATTTCGCCTCCGGCGGTACGTTGCGTCACTTCATGATTTTCCCGTCATCCACTACCCCCCCCCCCCCCCCCCCCAGAAAATCATGTATGGACCGCCACTGGTGAGAAATTGAGTGCATTGATCAAACTTTGAACACAGCTTATTTTGTAGCACTCGATTTCTGACTATTTTTTTGCAATTTTTTCAACGGTTATGGTCGTAAGGATTTGTGCTCCACATTGTAGGTTTATAATCACCTTATTTATAATAGTCCCCAGTACATCGACCTTTGGATTTTGTAACTCATGTACATGCCAAACTTCGTGAGCGACTTGATAACACCAAGTCCGACAATTCTTTTCATATTGTCACAATAATGCTAAACGTCCGCCAGTCTGTCAAGAATCGATGGCGAAGATACTAGAATCTAGCGAATTATTCTACTTCAATCTGGAAAATAAGATTATCGTGTGTTTTCTAGATTTTACAGGAATAGATTTAGGGATATAAGAAGGCCGGCATTGATTTGTAAGTTAGTTTCAGTTCGAGTGTGATACGATTTAAATAGTGATTGTAAAGAGTTTAATTGTTGAGTTTGTTAATAAAGTAATTAGTGTCAGAGTGTTTTGTTAAGTGGAATAAATTATTGCTGTGGTAATTGGACTTTGATTTTTGGAATAAATGAAACGAACAACGAACCCAAGATTTTTGTCAGCAGGCAACCCAAAGCCGCGACAATATCTTCACCTGAGTGATGGGACACTTTCGCGCTAGCTCTCCGTGAAGTTGTCGTTCTGACGGCCGTAAGGTACGTGGTACGTGTCGTTTTAATTTTTAATGCCAATCGACTGTTTTTTATATAACATTACATTTACGATATCACGTTTGTCGGACAAAAATCTCGTGGCTTTGAGGCGGGGGGTCCGATGCCCGATGACATGTCGCTGTGGCGTCAGACCCCCTCTCCCCCTAAAGCCAAGTGATTTTTGTTGGTATTTGACAATAGTTATTTGTTTTAAAGCAGATTTAATGCCTAGGCTGGATTCCTAGCCTCGGCTATGCCTCGGCTATGAAACACCAGCCTCGGCATTAAATCTTGTACTTTTCTGCCATGTAAAACATATCATTTTTTCTCCGAATGTGCAAATTCACACATGGACATCTTTTTTTATATTTATTCCATTCATTATTATTATCCAAATAATTCAATTATTTTGACAATTGTCATTGTCACCATCAATTTCAAATACCAAATTGAGTGAAATTATTACCTGGAACGTTGTGACACTGTCACTTTTAATGCCTAGGCAGTAAAAGTCCACTTTTACTGCCTAGGCAGTAAAAATACAACTTTTGATCCTATCAAGTGTCATTAAAAGGCCGCTTTTACTGTCATTCGGGGAAAAATATTTTATTTGAAAGGACACCGAAGAAAATACCATAAAGTAAAAACTTTGAGGGCGTCTGACACCATTTTTGCAGACGTCTGACTATTTACATACGTTATTTGTGACCATTGAACATGTGATGTGCAAATTTTCAGCCAGAGTATGATCATTTTTTGAATACATTCTTTTTCATTTGTGCAGGGTTTTTGAGCAAAATCCTTGTAGATAGGACTTCCTGATCTGATTGTTCTCCCCCAACCACAGTACAAAATTACAGCCGGAGGTATTATCGTAGGACTTTCGCGGCCGCCAGCTCTCCGTCTATAATAATTTTGCTCTATTTGAATCAAGCTCAAGCTAATAGAATGTGAATTGATTAAAAAATTAATATGACCCTAATGTTACTGAAAAGATGAAACAACGCTATTGATTAGTGTATAATCACGTCAAGTTAGCAACCGGTCAAGCAAAATTTAATGTGAGTGGTGTTGTACGCATAAGTAGAGCAGAACGTGTTTTTTTTTTTAAACAGGATACACATTCAATCAGGGGCGGATGGGGAGCATAAAACCGGCCCGGGAAGCATCTAAACATTCCGGTATAGGATTCGGCACCTAGGCATATTTCATTGGTTCGTTTGAATTCGGACCGCCAATTGATGCGGAGTGCCGAAATCGGTACTTGAATGTTGAACGGTGCTGAGCCTCAGGTCAGAATGCTCCATTAGCAACAGCCATGTGGAGTGCCGAATCTAAGGTCAAAATGTTAAACAGTGTTGAGTATCAGGTCCGAATGTTGCCATGCGTTTGGCGCGTTTTTTATATTAAATCAGCTGTCCACCTCCTTCGTGTTCCTCTTAGCTACAATTTTGCGACGGATGCGGTTTATTTCGCCGTTGCTTTATGTGTTCTTGTGCTTAAACATGCAAGATGAGTTTGCCTGATCATTTAAACACTTTGAATGTGGTGAGCAAATTTACCGGGCCAACATTTTGGAGGAAAACGATATAAAGTAATGGATAGAAGAGTATAGTGATATAACATACACGAATTGGAATGTGAAGTCAGCGAAAAATAATTATAACAGTTTCAAATGCAGGTTTGTGTTCAATGTCAATTCAATGACGTAGAATCTTCTTGGATGCGAATAGACTTTGGAAAATACATTTTTTAGATATGTTTTTGCATGCCATCATAGTGCTTATAAAAAAGTGGACCAAGGAAATAATAAGAAAGCAAAATCCAAAAACTGCTTTTGCCTGGCTTCAATTGATATTTTAATTAAACTAAGCACCACAGATACCAAAAAAAAAAGATAGATATATTAGGGTATTTATTTTCAAAATTTTCTATTCTAATTTGCCAGGTTTCAGGTTTTTATAATCCCCCCCCTGGATCCGCCACTGCAAATTATTGTCCAAGATTTTTTGAAATGTATTGTTGAAATAAAATAGATGTGTAACAAAAAGTAAATAAAGTTTGTTTGTTGATTTTGTGCCGCGCTAACGGAGTAACATTCCAACCTGCAGCTGGGCACTGTTTCACATTTTGACCTCTGATTCGGCACTCCACATAGTATATGTATATACCATTCCGACCTGAGGCTCAGCACCGTTCAACATTCAGGTACGGATTTCGGCACTCCGCATTAATTGGCGGTCCGAATTCAAACGGACCAATGAAATATGCCTAGGTGCCGAATCCTATACCGGAATGTTTAGATGCGCCCGGGAAACCGTTGGCACCGGCCCGGCCGCATGGAGGTAAGTAACATCCTGTTTAGCATTCGGTAATCCGTTCGACAACGGTTCGGTTTTTCAAATGTAACACCCGTGGTTGCATGGACGTGCGCTTTATCGGGTGTTGCTTACCCTCGTTATTTAAACCTATTACCATCTTCTAAATAATTATTTTTAAGCATTGAAGTATCAAAGCATGAGTATATAAGTGCAAAATATAATACCAATTAATATTGTTATATTAATATAAATTATACTGTGCGTTCGTAATTTCCAATATTTCCATATCCTACAAATGAAAAATTTCCCCATATGTAGCGAACATTATGGGGGACACTGTATATGGATAATCCTCTGGCATAAAAACACTACCTATTCATTTTTTATAGTTAAAAAATGATATTTTCTATATTAGTATATAGAAAATATATTATGCAAATGCACGTCTTCCAGAAATTTTCGAGTCTAAGCAAAATTCGGACACCGACGCCACAGCAGCCAGCAGTGTAACAGGCAATGTTGTCAACTTGCCGAAATATATTATTCAGGGGACTCTTTCTTAATTTCTATTTGGTGTATGAAAACCATAAAAACACAGAGTTGTGAGTTTCTTAACTTATAAAATAAGTAAATAAATAATTAAAGTATTTTTAGTGTTATTTTTATCTAGTCTAGACGAATTTACCAGCGAATTAATAAAATACAGAAAGTTTGAAACATAAAAAACTAATAATATTATATCTATAGGTACTATCTAATAAAGGCATTAATTTTAAACAATATGTGAATGCAAATTTGTCCAAGGTAAGTAACACCCGATGAAGAAACTCTCCGTTGCGATATCGGGTGTAACATTCAAATTTGCGAACATGAGCCAAATGGGTGTTACTTACCTCCATGAATGATAGACCGATGTAGGGTTTCCATAAAGGTTTTTCGGAATTCAGGACAAAGGAGTCAAGAAATCCGGACAAAGTCCGGACTTTGCCGAAATAGCTATTTATGCAACAAGTGTGTAAAGTGAACCTTTTTCCACGAATGTGAAATTTGACACACGAGACGAAGGGACACGTATTGCATGCAAATTTTTTTTCTACTACCAATAAAATGTATACAAAAAAAAAATTTGCCAAATACTTTAAGTGCGTAAAGTAATTGCACTTTCGCACTAGTGCGTGAAGTAATTTACTAGAAAAAAAATGATTTTGTCGACATCTGTTAATGACTAACACTAGTGTGTAAAGTGGATTACTTTACGTACTGGTGCGTGGAGTGGAACTTAACATCTTTTGAATAGTGCGTAAAGTCAGTGGCGTAACTAAGGGCCCGCAGTTGCGGGGGGGGCCCGTGATCTCGGGGGCCCCGCAGGTCCCCAGGCCAGGCGACAAGGAAGTACTAAACTGGCGACAAGAATAATACTAAACTAAAAAAAAAAATACTTAAACCTAACCTATGAACCTCATAATTATTGTTTGCCCAGCGGATCTGACTCTACGAAGGAATTCGGACGTAAATGTGCCATGTTGTCACGTTTAATTATAAAAAAGCGAAAATACTAGGCATGAAGTATAGTTCATTTGAAAATCCATTTTTTAATAACAAAATATAGATACCTACCAATAAAACGCTAAATATTTCAACGTGGTTGGTAGATCTATTCTTATTCTGATAACTGATTTCTTCAATTTTGTCCATTGTAAAAAATAAACATTTTCTAAAGATACCATCAGTTTTTGACAATTTGGCAAGCATCCGGCCTGGATGAACCTGATTGGTGGAATTTTTGGCAGGATGGCCGTTGCCACGAGGAACCATGTCGTTGTCAATGGGATAAACGTCACCTTACGTCTTGCTATTGGCCAGGGCTTCTGTCATTGTATCTTCCCATCTTGGAATATCGATTTATATTGAAATATCCAGTGGCGGGGGTTTGGTCATTTTCGATTTTCGTGTAGGAGTTGCAATACGATAACACTTCCAAAAAATTCCGCACGCAGCTGGGTATTTTATGAATGAAATCAGCCATTTTTTTTACAACTGCATTCCCCTTACCGTTGCCCCGTAGACACAGAGTCGCTGGGCAGACATTAGGCAATCCAATCAATCTGTCAAAACGAAAAATTCAATATAGCGTGGCGGCCAGCAAGTTTGTCTGAAATATTTATTTTCATGCATATTTCGTTTATTTGGCTTCGAGTTTTGGTTGCAGCTTTGATTTTCATTATAATCATTATTCAATAAAATATTTGTTGACTAGGAACGTGAATTATTAAGTCGGGCAGAAACTAGATGTTTTTAAATATTTTTTGGTGCATGTGTGGCCGCCACGCCATCTTGAATGTCACGTTGATTGGATTGCCTAATACATGAAAACTATTGAAAAAGTATGTCTAACCAATGTGAGAGATCTCAGAGAGAAATGTTTAGACATACCTACTCACTAGGGTTGCCAGGTCTAAATTTTCTTTTAGCGGGATATAGGGGAAAGTACACTGAGATGGCATAGTCACTGAGATGGCATAGCACTTTTAATTTGTGAAAATCGGATAGATATGGCAACACCGCTGTTGCTGCGCGTTAATAATGCATATGCCGTCGTACCGACGCCATTTTTGGTTTATTTCTGTTCGCTTGTGAGTTGCTGCGTGAACGTTTCAGAAAAACGACGCTTAAAAGTTTTTTTTTTATTAATTTTTCTGTGCTTGTTATCGGACGCCAGTAGACAATATAAGGTAAGTTTCAATTTTTTCTGTACGTTTTGGGAATACTGTTGAAACTAATCTTGGTGGTTTACTGTTTGTTTGAAGTTTCTAATTTTCATGACTATATTTCAGTTTGCACGTGTATGTGGGTAAGATGGCATGGAGCTGGGTTGTCTGAGATGGCATAGTATGCCATCTCACCTACATCACTATCTTATATCCATCCGCTTTTATATTTCCTAGAAAAAATATGAAATTGGATTTAATGGACCATGCTCCAACGAGTTCCGTAGGATTTGCTCAGGAAAAGGGATGGATCAACGCAGAGGTCTTTCTCAAATGGTTGCAACATTTTATGAAACAAAGCAAAATTTCACCTCAAAAAAAAGTTTTGTTGCTTTTGGATGGTCATTCTAGCCACAAAAACATAGATGTTTTAACACTTGCGAAGCAGAATGGCATCGTAATTTTCTGCTTTCCGCCACATTGCACCCACAGGCTTCAGCCGCTGAACGTTAGTTTCTTTGGGCCATTGAACACGTTCTATAATCAAGAATTGGATATTTGGCTCAAAAGCCACCCTGGTAGAACGATAACTCAGCGTATCTGCGAGCTGCAACAATAAAAAATGGTCCAAGTGGTTTCACGTCTGCTGGAATATTCCCACTCAATGAACATATTTTTCCGGACTACATGTTTGCACCTGCGGATGTGACTGATGTTCCAGTGCCAGTGGTACCAGAAGAGCCAAATGAAGTTTCAGTAACCGCCCAAGAACAGCCTGGTCCTTCATCATCCAAAGAGCCTGTGGTACCAAAAGACCCAAATGGACTTTCATCAGTAGCCGCCCAAGAACAACCTGGTCCTTCATCATCCAAGGACCTAAGCATATCCGAAATTTCTCCATTGCCGAAGGCAACTCTTACAATTAGATCCAATCGAAAGAAGGGAAAATTCGGAGTTTTCAATACTTCGCCAGACATTGAAGAACTGAAGTAAGAAGTGGCTAGTAAAAAAGCTCCAGTTTTAAGAAAATCTGCTCGCTCGGCCAAGAGAAAAGTCCGCCTGTCTTCGTCTTCTGGGAGTGAAAAAGAAGAGCCGGAGTATTCTGGATCAGAAGAGGAAGAAGATCCAGCCTGCATTTATTGCCTTGAACCATACAGTAGGTCACGAAGTAGGGAATGGTGGCTACGTTGCCAAATGTGCAAAAAATGGTGCCACGCAGAGTGTATTGGCCTACCTAGAAGCGCGAAAAACATAATTTGCGATATTTGCAAATAAAGTACATTAGTTTTAAGGTGTATGCCATCTCACCCATAGGGGTTGGGTGAGATGGTTTTTGTAAGAGTTTATGTTTTATTTTTTTTTAAAGGTTAATAAACATCTCAGTCAGTTGTTGTGAACATTTTTGTATTAAAAATAGGTCCTATTGTTTGCACAAATTTTTGGTTTTTCTCATCTAGAAAAATTTGAATTTTTATAAACTATTTTCAAAAAGTATGCCATCTCAGAGTACTTTCCCCTAGGCATTAGGAAAACGGGATAATGCAAAGAAAAGCGGGACAGTATGATATAACTAAAAAAAAAACTTGGTGATACTGTTTATGCTTTTAATTATACCAGAATAAAAACTTAACTTTTCATCACAACTTAAACCCAAGAAAACAAACAAAATTAAATAACACTTCCCAAAACATAACTAAAAAATACCAATTTCTATTCATTACCTATCTTATATCTATCCATTCAATGCTACTTTTTTTTCGAAAAAGTAAATTTCTCCTACGATTTAACTGCCTTAAAAAAAAAGAACATTTAATTGTTGTATAGTTATAGTAGGTACCCACGTAAGTACCAATGACCATAGTAGAGTACAGTTCGTACCTACCGAGAATGTGGGGATACCTATCTCTATTTATCTTATTGGCGAATTATGGAAATCTTTCCTTGTCCAAAAAATATTATATTTGAGGTTAGGAATATACCAAACCTAACAACAATGAACTAGAGAGAGAAAGGTATCCTCCACTATATAGCTATTTTGGACGCACTACTAAGCGAGATGACAAATGAGGGGCCTGGAAGTAAAAGGGTTCAAGTGCACTTTTTCAAAAAAATGATCTAGGTGCGGAATATTACATTTAAAGGATATCCTAACTTGGAGGTAAAATGATTCAAGTACATTTAAGGTCCCCTGGCGCCATCTCTTGTATTCTTTGAAAACATGTAAAAATATTCGCTAAAAAAGTCTGTGGTAAAATGGTTCAAGTGCACTTGAACCATTTTACTTCTAAAACATTCACAGATATTTTCAATGTTTGGCAGGTGTTAATGGATTTCCAGAGTGTTATTTTTCTAAACTATACAGTTTTATTGTCCAAGCTACTAACATATTTAACTGAGATTCGCCATAAGTTTGTTGAACCCGGCCACTCATACATAGAGTGTGACCGTAGTTTTGGCTCACCATTCATTGAAATTATGAACGATCCGAAAAAAAAAGAAAATAACGGTCATCCCTTAAAATGGAGAGAAATTCGCTAGTTTGCTTACTAAAGAAAGATAAAAAAGTACCCTAAACGTTGATGTAGAGTTCCGGAATTGCATGATGGCCACCTCACAAGTTGGGCGTCCGTTTTTTAAGTTTTCTATATTGAAGCCTTTGAATGCAACTTCAATAAAAAAACAACAGCCAGACCATGACGTTGATCCAAAATGAGCCTGAATTAGATCAACCCCAACCAAGAATAGCTGATTCAGACGAGGAAAATGACGAAGATAATAGCGTAATGTTAGATTCTATGACGAATAAGACATTTTGTTATAAGTTACCTATGTTTTTAGACATAAAGTTTATTTTAACACACTAATTGCACTTGAATCATTTTACCGCAAATTTTGTTTAAACATGCAAAACGATTCAAGTACATTTTTGCAAAAAAAAAGAACAAAAAATTAAAATTTCAAAATTATTTCTTGTTTGTAATGTTTTTTTGTCTTTAAATAAATGTAAAATATTAACACAGTTCTCTGAACTTATTCCTGGAATTTTGAAATTCAAGTTAACTTTGAAGCCATTTATCTCAGAACTACAAAAAAAGCACTTAAACCCTTTTACTTCCAGGCCCCTCAAATGCCATACAAATGCCATATCCGACAACGGTCGGTGCCATTGCAGATACGTGTAGTTTATAGTTCATTCCCTCAACCTCTCCTCTCCACTCCATCTTTTGTTTTCAAAAAGTAGTCCAAGTTTCAAGTGTCAAAGCAACGGTGTGTTCTGTTTGTGCTCTTGGTTAACCAGTGTTGTATAAGGTGTAATTTGTTTTTTTTTTTCTTCTAATTACGTTTTGACGTGCATTATTTTATTCAGGTTCATCAAAAAGCGGGACAATATGCGTCCCGCTTGGGGTACCGGCGAGACGCGGGACTGAAGGTGCTGAAACCGGGACATCCCGCGAAAAGCGAGACGCCTTGGCAACCCTACTACTCACAGATGCAAAATCAACTGTGGCCGTTTCAAGTGATAAACTACTATTGCTATCTCAGTGAAGAAAAAAAAATCCCGAAACCGTAAGGTCTATGGTTTCCATAATATCTTACCTGGCCGAACTTAGTGGGACACCCTGTATATGCATGTATACAGTGTATCTCAGATTTGGCTGGAGCTAAAGGGTTGGTTAAATAAAGAAAAGCTTTAGAGAATTTTATTACAAATTCAAATCTGGTTTCAGAATTAACTTATCTTTAATGTTTTTGGAGTATGCATTTGTATTTACGTCTCTAAAACTGCTTTTTTCGAAAAATATTCACTCTTTTATTGTTTTTATCTGCTAAATTCGAACGAACAGTATATAATTTATATTAATATAACAATATTAATTACATTTTGCACTTATGTTTTAATATTTCAAATAATTATTTACAAGATGGTAATAGGCTTAATAACGAGGGTAAGTAACACTCGATAAAGCGCACGTCCATGCAACCACGGGTGTTACATTTCAAAAACCGAACCGTCGTCGAACGGATTACCGAATGCTAAACAGGATGTTACTTACCTCCATGCGACCCGGACCGGAACGATATTGGACCGAAAACCGGAACGAAACCGTTTTTTTTTTTTGCGGACCGGAACCGGAACGAAACTCATATTTCATAGAAATGTTGTAGGGTAGGCAGAACCGGAACCGATATAAATTAATCGGTTCTTATCGGTATTTTTCGGTTCCAAGATTTTATAAATTGAGCTGTTTGCTGTTTGGTTGTATCATAATAAAATTAACACTTTAAAAAACAGAGCGTTGGATATTGGACAGCGCGCATTTCTGAACTCGGCTAGGCTACACACCAAGGATTTTACATACTACTACAGGATTGCTCATCGGCTTTGATTTTTGCAATCAAGTTCATATGTTATTGAACCGTTGTCGACATCATCAACGGTCTCGTTAGCAATTTGTGTTCGTAGTTAAGAATATACATTTATGATGAAAAATATAATTTAAATTTGATTAACATAATAGTCAATAGACAAGAGGAAGATGCAAATGAGATCTAAACAAGGGTTGTTTTAGAATATTAAATAATGTACCTACTATGGTTCTAAACCGTTTCGAAATACATTCCAATCTACGTTTTAAAACCATTTCCTCGTGCCGAGAAATTATGACGTCATTGTGAAACTGATTTAAACCAGTTTTGGAAAATGTTTGAAAACTTTGAGACGCGAGAAAACACCTCCTAATCCGTGGTGCAACTGGTGCAAGCACTACGTCAAGGCGAGAAACGACACGCTGTTACGTCATCACTCATCACTGATCGAAAACACAAAAATTTATTTTATTAATAGTAATTATTATGATTATTGAAGTTGTTGCAGATAGGCAGAGAAATCCAAAAAAAAAAATAAACCACAAATTATAGAAACATAAATTTTTCTGTAATGACCGTTTTAAGGGATGCTTCTTGAAATAGTCAGTGCAAATGGCTATTAGATATTTGTGAAAAACTATACCGGTATGAACCGTTAAAACCGAAATTATTGGTCCGAACCGAATCGAAATATTTCTCTTAGAACCGAAACCGTAACGGAACCGATATTCGTCATGACGCTGTGGACCGGAACCGGAACGGAACCGATATTTCATTTCAGTCCCGGTCCCTGCCTGGGATTCGCCGATACCGCTAGTACTTATCGCGCGAATTCCCGATTAAAATCAACCATGAGTCAATATATTTCCTTTCCATCTCACTCTTTATGGCATAATCAGTATAGCAGAGAAAGACGATTCCTCGAACTCGAAAATTTGACGTCGGAGTGACACCCGAGTATAGAAATGGGGTACGTTCGAATATGCTTCTGTCGGTATTGGTAGAGATTTGAATCTTAACGATTAAAATATTTATTAACAAAGTTAGGTTGTTTTCACGATCTCCGACAGTGGCGCACCCAAGGGGGGGGGGTTGGGGGTTAAACCCCCCCCCCCGAAATTTAGCACTGGTACAAAGAATTTTCCGGTAAAAATTTTTTTTTTTACGATTTTGGTTAATAGGTACCTACCTCCAAACTTTCCATTCTACATAAAAAAATATCCTATTTACGTTACGCGAAATTACTGAATTCTGGAATCGAAACCAAGAACATGGAAATCTGGCAACCCGGCCCGGCATCGTACATCGCAATTCGCGGTCATGTAAAGAAAGGTGCATTTCCACCAAGCTCGCAAAACGATTGCTTTGCGAATGATGAGCAATGTTCGTGAACAAATTCATTTGATCGGTGGAGACAGAATTTAGAATGTTTGCAACCATGTGGGAACAGAGTTGCCAGACGTCCCACCTTAGGACAGTCTAGCATTTTGTTAATCGGTCCCGCCTTTTTTTAATTAATTTCAGGTCCCGCTTTTCACGTGAATTGTCCCGGTTTTCCCGCTTTTTCCACCCAATCTTCACATTTAGTGCAAAAAACACGCTCAATTTACAACTTGTTACATAAATAGCTATTTCTACATTTAAAATCGACGCAATAATCAAATAACGAGCCTGAATCGCAAAAATTTCATCGAGGTCTGCGGATGACGTCACCAATATTAGCAGCTGACGTGGTGACGTCACTCGCAGACCTTGAGGACTCGAGAACCGGCGAACGTATGCCTTCTCAGGATGAGCAATCCTGTTAGTTCACGATTCTTGGGTTTTAATAATAAATGTTGTATGTTGTGTAGGTATAAAAATGTCAAAAATTTCAACAAAATCCAAATCTCATTGCACAAACAAACTAGCATCTGCAAAAAACTTTTTTTCTGGCCACTGAAAAATAGACAACTTTCGTCAAAAATCATTTTTTCTATGACCGTTAGAAAATAAACAACTTCGTCATATTTCACCTTAGCCGAAAACTTTACTTTCGTCACTAGTGATAAAATATCTAGTGACGAAAGTGAATGATTAGGATTTTACATGTTAAAAACATTCTTTCAAATCCAATTATAATTCAATTTTGTGAAGCACAACGAAAGAACATAGTTTATCACAAAATTATTTAAATTTTACTCTATATAATGTAATAAAAGCAGAACATACAGACCAGAGACCAGAGTGGCAAAAAAGTAGTGCAGTGCATACAACCTTTAGCTTTTTAGGACCTTTTTTCATACAAAAAGTTACACAGGTATTATTATGCGCTACTTTTTTGCCACTCTATCGTATAAATAATGATGTTTACTGTTGTTTTGTCGTGATTCGTGAAGCGTTTATTTTGTTATCTAATAATTAATAAAGGAGAATTTTTTTTGGTCGAGTTTTGGTTAAATTCTTGACAAAATTTGGGCGTGGCTCCAAAAAATTTGTTGCGCTTTTGCTCAAGGGGGTCCATAGAGGGGGGACACATTGAGCACTACAGGCCCTCCCCCCCTTATGCTTTTGAGCGTAACACCCGAAAAAAATGTTTTCGTCTACGAGCTTTCCGTCTGGATAAGACCAGTCCCGCTTTTTCATTTCATAGATCTGGCAACCCTGTGTGGGAAACTCTCTTTCTTCTAAATACACAGTCAGTGTTGCCAACTCGGTAGAATTTTCACTCACTACTTCTAGTGGATTTGAAAGTCGTCTAGTGGAATGGTTTTAGCAAATTCCACTATAGTGGTAATTTTAATGGGAATGGGAATGGGATCCACGGTTTCTAGTGAATTTTTAGCTCAATGATTTTCAGTGATCCTTCGCTTCCATTAGTTCCCGATACTTCTTTGCAAAATTTCGAAATAACGTATTTGTATAGGACTCCTGTTAATTTACAGAAGGCAGCATATATTCAAGGATGATAATGATACATACCTACAGAATTGCTTATCGGCCTCGTTTTTTGTAATCGTTGCCATATTGGTGTGTCACAATTTCCGACGTCATAACTAAGTTGTCAGCTGTTTAATGGCCGTTTCCACCAATAAAGCTCTAAGCTGAGAATATTTAAGCGTCCCTTAAAACGTAAGCACCGCTTAATTAAATTTGCATTCCACCACCGCCTTTCTGATGAATCTTAACTAAGTGTTGTTTAGCTTTGGCAACCTTGCTTTTGTTCGCCATCATAACCTCAAACTCGGCTTTGTGTAGTGGTTTGATGGAATTTTGAAGTCCAGAAAATAAATAATGTTTTAAAATTATTGACGATAGATTCGTGGCTTGAATAAATAAAAATAAGTCACTTTTAATTTGTGATTTACAATACCTAGCGACAACACGTCCGTTCAACAATGAATGAAAATGGAAAAATAAGAGCTGGAAATTACTCGGGAAATTATAGGTACTGCCCAAAAAAAAGATCTTCTGGTAAACCTTCCGGCAATGTACAAACATATAATAAACAACAAGAAAACGGATGCAGTATCGGTTTCAGAAAAAAACAAAAATTTGGCGAAAATTAGCCAATGAGTTTAACACAATCACTCCAAATTCACCTATAGGAAATTCTAAGGATGATTCAATTTGTTCTAGAAGTTGCAACACAGTGGGTTTTGTCAATCTGAATCTGAATCTTCAAAAAACGTTAGATTGTCCATCTCCTCAAAATGATTATTTCTATCATACATTTTTCTGGGGATGGGTACCACATCTTCAAACAAATCCAATACTTCTAAATCATCTTAGGTATATCCATTTTTCAAACAACAATTTTCTTAAACACAACAGAACGCAAACTTTACCAGAAATTAGAAAATTGAGAAAATTTTATCTCAATTCAATTTTTGCTACTTTCTGTGAAGCATCAACTTTAACGTTTGCTTATGTCAACAAAGGCATGATGCAAATTGCTTGCGCATATATCATCGCCACTCTGTTAAGGGAAGAATAAGCCTAGAAATTCCTGGGCTTAGTTAAGTTTATCTCAATGACACTAGGTTAGACTGGTGGAAAAGAAATTATAATATAAGCGGCACTTAACGTTAAGTAAACTTAAATTCGCGTTGGTGGAAACGGCCATAAGCAGCCTACGCCAAGGCGAGAAATAACATGCTGCCTACTCCACAACTGGTGATTTGGCGACGAGGGATTTGTTACACACAGACCTTATAAGGATAGGCCATCCTGTAGTAGTAGTAGTAGTGTGCATAGATTTAGTGTGTACCATCTTTGCCTTTTTCTTGTGGGCTTGTCACAAGGAGAATACACACTCTAAAGCAGCGTTTTCCAAGCAACGCACATTTAACGCGGCGTAGAACGTAATTCGGTCGGCATAAAACGCTGGAAACATGTCTAATGAAAATCAAATGGAGGCGTTTTCCTACACTGCGTTAAAACGACTTGCGCTAGCGTCGGCCGTATTAAGTTTTACGCCGCGTGAAATGTGCGTTGCTATTCCTAGCTTCCTGCTTAAGGAGTGCTTCAGCCTCGATCGTTTTTGGTAATTGCCGCCATATTGGTGTGATAACATTACCGACGTCATAACTAAGTCGTCGCTATTTAAACAACCTACGTCAAGGCGAGAAATAACATGCTGCCTACGTCACAACTGGTATTTTGGCGGAGGGGGGATTTGTTACACACAGGCCTTATAAGGATAGGCCATCCTTTATCATGCTCGGGCTTGTCATATGTGTTTATCATCCTCGGGCTTGTCATATCGTAGGTATGTCAATATTGTCAATGATGCTTTCATGTCAACTGTCAACATTGTCACTTTCAAACTTTGAGTCAAGCAAACCGCAAACCCGGCTTTCATGCTTGTATAAACATGCTGCTGTAACATAATCTAAGAAATAAAGAAAAGGAACTAACACAACACAACATGGTAGATGACACCTAGATGGCGTCGAGTATCCATATTTTTTAGAATTATTAAACAATAAAAAAGATAGGAGTGCTAAAAATTTCAAAAAAGAGTGGGAAAAATTCAGTACCTAGATTTTCCACTAGTCCAAAAATTTTTCGCCTGCGGCGCAATTTTTTTTAACTCCTAATGGATTTTAGTAGATTTAATCCTTTCGAGACGGATTTTTATTTCCGTTTCAAGTGTTGTAATCATTGATATTATTTCATTTCTTAACATTAGGAAGCTTTTTAAGCAGTTTGTATTTTTTTTAGAATTTTCCGAAATGTATCTGATATTTTAAAAAATGGGACATATTGTCCCACTAGTCCGTTCTAGCGGGACATTACAGCCCATCAGTCTTGAAATCATAGAATGATAAACAAAAAGAAAAACAAAAAACTGTATTTTAGTAACTAATTTTACAATAAACGAACATTTTCAGCAATTCTTCCAAGCTCAGTTTGATTTAGTAGCTTTTTTCTATTCATCCTAGAAAAAAAAAACACATTCTTAGGTTACGTGGGACAAATAATCTCACCGATAAAACCTGTTGGGACATAACGTCCCACAAAAAAAAATCAGAAAATATCGCATCAAGGAATATGTAAAATATCTTCAAACTATTATATACACTAATAGAAAGGTATTTTACTTGATTACACAGAATAAACTGTACATAATTGCACTGAAAAAGATCAGCATGCGCTCTGGAGTTCGAAAAATTTGAGGTTATCTCGCTTTGTTTGCAAATTTGGCATTCCAGGTCACGTGACTTTTGACAGGTCCGCCATATTATCTGATGGGCAAACAAAGCCTATAGATCATTGTTTACAATGTTTTTTGAGTTTGTGCTTTGGAATTTTTGCGTTTTTTGATTTATTCAATAAATTTTAAATTGTTTTTAGTTTTTGTGAATGAATGGAATGAATGAATGAATCTTTATATACAGACATGCCACTTCACATTTCAATTCAACAATAGTAATCAAACAATTTATTACCAAAAATATTCCTTAAGAATCTAAATTGTTTAAAAAATAAAAAAGTTTGATATGTAGGTACTAACAACCTTACAAATAAACTTTAGCAAAATAAATTTGTGGTAGAATGACTCCTCAAACTCAAACGTTTTGACTGCTCTGATCGGTGCACAGATCTGGCATGTAGCTTAGCTTACTGGCTTGTTCATTGTGGGCTTCTATCAGTTATCGTAGTATATCCTAAATTTGTACTGGGGACCCAATCCGGATTGTTTGCATCCTTAAACTCTGCTGGACTACCTAAAAGGTATTAAAAGTTACCTACTTGTAGAAACATAATAGCTATTTATGTACCAAGGGGATTATGTAGATTATAATGCCCGAAGGCGAAACTAGCCCGAGGGCCTATGGCCCGAGGGATATATTTCGCCTGAAGGGCATTATAATCTTGAAATCCCCGTGGTGCATACAATGCTTTATTTTCTACTCAACACAATGTTTTTTCATCAATTTGTTATTAACAAAATCAGTTAAACTTGTGTGACAGAATATTGTTTTGTATTTTGACATGTACCTGTGCCTGTGACCTGTACCTGTACCTGCGACCTGTACATAGAAACGAAATAAATTAATATATCTATAAACATCTCATAAGGCAAGGCAACGGTTGTGGTCCTGTGGGTTAACGCGCTGGACTACATGGAAACATTGATGGTAGACCGGGTTCGAATCCTGGCTAGACCGAAAATTATTTTCGGTCAGACATTTAGTGGCTGCCTAGGGTAAAGTGCAAATTAATAGAACAACAACAACAAAAACACCTTAAGGTATTATAAGCGGGCGTTATAGATCATAACGCCCGCAAAAGCGGGCGTTATGAATCAGGTTGTTATAGGTGTGTTAACGTATTTCGTTTCCTAGGTATTATGGATCTATAATAGTAAAGTAGAAAATAAACAACTTTTTTGATGTACCGAGATGAAGTGTTTTTGTATTTTAACAACAAGACAGTCATAAAACTTACCATTAACAAAATGTTTCGAACAAATTCGAGCATTTTTAACAACGTTACAGGCAAATCACCCCTATTGAGGCATCTAATTCACATACTCCGTTGTTTTTGTGATAGCTCGTTTATGCGATCCCCTCGATCTTGAAATGCTGCTGGAATCCTAAAAAACCTCACTTTATCCCTTTCAGCTCTATTGGAGCACCCAAAAACGCCACAAAACGAAGGCATCTTCACAAAATAATACTTCAAAAATTCTCGGTTTGCATTGAAAATAACATTAAATCAAGTTATGTTTGGCTTTTGTTTGCCCCTCAGCTAAAATGGCGGATCGGTTATGACGTCAACCTGGAATGCCTAATATATACAGGGTGGTCCTTCGGGAATGACATCGATTGCTTATGGGAAAACTGTGAAAGGTAAAAATTTGAAAATTTGGCAACATAGCAATGTCGATGGGGGACATCCAGGTAAAATATTTTCAAGATGGCGGCATTTCCGGTCATACCGGAAGTTGATACCAACTCGGTTATTTTAAATAGAACACCCCATATATTAATGTATTTTTGGATTCTACATAAAATTCTGAGCAGATTTCATGTAATATACCCTATACCTAAGTTCAACTGTTTTGGAAATATTGACAGTTGAAAATTGACTTTTTGCAACTTTGACAGGCTGTAAAACCTGAACAATTAATTTTAGAGGAAACCCGATTTGACATTCCTATCTTAGATTTTTATAAACTATCATTTGACATCAACTTTGAATTAAATCCATGATTAAAAATTTCAGTTAAATTTAATCTCCGTTTAAGTTCAAAGTTGGTGTCAAATGATAGTTTATCAAAATCTAAGATAGGAATGTGAAATCGGTTTTCCTCTAAAATTAACCAATTAGGTTTTACAGCTTGTCAAAGTTGCAAAAAGTCAATTTTCAACTGTCAATATTTCCAAAACAGTTGAACTTAGGTATAGGGTATATTACATGAAATCTGCTCAGAATTTTATGTAGAATCCAAAAATACATTAATATATGGGGTGTTCTATTTAAAATAACCGAGTTGGTATCAACTTCCGGTATGACCGGAAATGCCGCCATCTTGAAAATATTTTACCTGGATGTCCCCCATCGACATTGCTATGTTGCCAAATTTTCAAATTTTTACCTTTCACAGTTTTCCCATAAGCAATCGATGTCATTCCCGGAGGACCACCCGGTATATAGTCATATTCACGAGAGAGTTTGAATTTTGACGGTTATTTTCACCAGTTGAAAATAAATAAAATCCCCAGATCTGTCCCTTTTTCTGACAACTATGAAATAATGGTACATGACATTTTGATTTGACACATAAAAATATCAGATTCGAGTCTTTGAATTTTAAATTTCGAATTTTTGTGTGAAATCTTTCAGTTTTTTGCCGTTTTCTGCATTATTTTTTTATTTGTTATTATCGCAATCGGTTTTTTGGTTTTTTATGTAGTGTTCTGTGCCTTTGTGTTTCGGTGTTGCGTTTCAAACCTGGTTTTAGCATGGATTTAAGTGTTTACTCTTATTATAAGTGTTTACTTTGGACTCTAATTTTAGGATTTTTGGATTTTAATAACTTAACTTCCTTTAAAGAAATTGAAAATAAATTTTTATTCTGAAATGTATATCACTTTTCTAAATACGACCCTGTCGTTTATCCCAGCTGACGGAATCGAAGCGCTACCGCATGTTGACAGCCTAAAGAAAAGTTTACTAAAAATGTCAACGCGAACTGTCAACTTCACTTTCTATCGTGATTTATGGCGTTTCCGATTGGTAGATCTAGTGCGGAACTAGTGCAATTTTTTCTATCTCTGTCTTTTTCTTCTACAGGCCGATTAAAAGGATGCAAATACACTCGGTGCGCACTGAATCTACCAATCGGAAACGCCATTAGTCTATAACAAACTGCTAGATAATCGCAGACACTGAAAAGACTGAATCTGCATTTATATACAGGGTGTCACGAAAGGTTTGTTACAAACTTCTAGGGATGGTAGATCTCGTAAAAATAAAACTTTTTTCTCAATAAACATGTGTCCGGAAATGCTTCGTTTTCCAGATATACAGGGTGGCCCAAATTTGAGCTTCATCATTGGGATCTCGGTAACCGTAAGAGATACGGGGTCGGTTAAATTATGGCAAGGTTGCGCAATTTTATGACCAATAGATTACCGTTTTGAAACTAGAAAGATTCCGAATACTTCCGGAGATATTCGGAAAAAACCAAAATTTTGAAAAATCGTTTTTTTTTCCCGGGCTTATTTGAAAAGCAATTTTAAAATAAATATCACTTGATCATTGTCACTTCTTCCCCTTTAGAAGATTGTGGTACTAAATTTAAAATTCGACGTTTCGTCAAATACGAACCTTGATTTTTTTATTTGCAATTTTTCAATAACACGGTAAAAAAGTATTTGAAAAACGTCGGATTTCAAATTTAATACTGCCATCTTGTAAAGAAGAGAAAGTGACAATGGGAATGTGAAATTAGTTTTTCAAAATCTTTTTAAATGAAATCAGGAAAAAATTTAAGAAAAACGAGAAATTCATTTTTTTTTTCGTATAGTTTTCATTTTTTCCTGATTTTATTTAAAGAGATTGTGGAAAACTAATTTCACCTTGCCATTGTCACTTTTTCTTCTCTACAAGTTGGTGGTATTAAATTTAAAATCCAATGTTTCGTTCCTCTCTGAAATCATCATTAATTTTTTTTTCTAATACGGACCTGCTTTTTTTGCTGTGTTATTGAAATAGTTATTTTCCTAACAAGTGCGCAAAGTGATACTTTCCCGCACGAAAAAGCAGTTAGACGAACGACGCGAAGCGGAGTTCGGATAAGCTTTGAGTGCGGGAAAGACACTTTGCGCAAGTGTTAGGAACAATATTTTTTCTACCAGTATCTTGAAAAAGTAGACTCTGAATTGTTAAAATATTAGAAAAATCAATCAAATCAAAATCTTCAAAAATCATTTAAAATCTATTGGAATTCCTCAGAATGTTTTTTAACCCAAAAATCATTTCACATCTTCTGGAATTTCTAGAATCAGCAAGAATATTTTCATGAGAGTCTCTTAAATATCAAAAATTTTACAAATTTCTAGCAGTACAGACTGTTTCAATTTGGACACCTTTGATAAGAAACATCATGTTAACTAAGAGTTTATTATTTCAATTAAAAGCTTTCATTTTGAATATTAGTTTATTCAGAAACCATCAAAACATTGAAAAATCAAGTATAACTATGGCAATTATGCATAACAAAAATTGTTGTGAGAACTAATGCTTTCCTTCAAATTATCGAACGCACCATATTTGTAATATAGCTATTAGTTGTTAGATGGCGACACGTGTGATGTGGATGTAAATAATTTGTACTGTCATACTGTCATGTAATGTAATGTTGTTGTTGTATGCTGTGCTGTAAATAATGTGAAAAACATAAAGAAATTAATAAATTAGAACAAATCATTTATTCAAAGAAGAGTACGAATTATAATTTCATCCCCTAAACAAATCCCCAACCCCCAAAAAACTACAGGTTATGGGCCCAGGACATCCAACGAGTTTAGCAGTTGAAAAATACAAGTAAGAACCAAAGAAAAACGTGGAAATTATGGCTGGCCACACAGCAAATAGTTTTAACATTGAGCTGTTGAATTCCAATAACTATCACACATGGAAATATAGAATGACTGTTTTGTTGGAAGAAAAAGAGGTAATAGATTTTATTGAAGTTGAATTTAAAGAAGAATATTATAGAGAGGAAAAAGAAAAGAAAGATGCAAAAAGGAAAGACAACAGATGTAAGTCATACATTGTACAATGTTTAGGGGATAGTCAAGTTGATCTAGTCAGAGATTGTAAGACAGCATACAGTATGTGGAAAAATCTAGAGGATAGATACGAGAAAAAAGGTATTCCTGGACAGTTGGTATTGAGGAAAAAGCTCATGAGTATGAAGATGAAAGAAGACGATGATCTGGAAATATTTCTTGCTAATTTTGAGGAAGTTATAAGACAATTAAAGGCTGCAGGTGCAGATTGCAAAGAAGAAGATATTGTTTGTACTTTGCTATTGGCGATGCCAAAGTCTTTTGAAACCGTTTTAACAATATTGGAGAATGTCCCACCAACTGATCTCACATTAAATCTAGTTCAAGCAAAACTGAGAAGTGGAATTGAAAGAAGACAAGCACAAAATCCTCGACAAAATCCAGATACTAAAACAAGGTTTGAAATGGAAAAGCCTGCAGTGTTTACAGGAAGAATGGTAAATGTAAATTGTCATTTCTGTGGTGAAAAAGGTCATTTTAAAAGAGACTGTCAAAAATATGCACAACAATATTTAAATTCGAGTTCAAATTCAAATGCAGGAGGTTCTGGAATTTTTCATGGTGGTTATGTTCGAGGAAGAGGCAACTACAATAATGTGAACCGAGCACAAGGAACATTTAGAGGTCGAGGGAGTTTTAGAGGAAATCGAGGTTATGGTTTCACCGAGAACAGCAGAGGCAATCGAGATGGTTTTGGTCGAGGTCGATACTTTAATACGGAAAGAAGAGGATTTCATGTTCAAAATGAAGAAAATAGTGAAGACAAAGACGGTATTTGTTTTATATCAGACATAGAGGAATGCAATGATCAAAGCTATAATGTAAGTACTGATTTATTGTTTTGTGTAGATTCTGGGTGCACTGATCATTTAGTCAATAATAAAAATTATTTTTCTGAACTTTTAATGTTGAATAAACCAATACAAATTGCAGTTGCTAAAAGTAATAACTTTATGGAAGCAATTGGTGTAGGGCACATCAAAGCTATTAGCAATGTCCATGGTAAAGAAATTGTATGTTCCATTAAAAATGTTTTTTACGTTCCAAATTTGAGAAGAAATCTTTCATCAGTAAAGCGTCTTGAAATGTCAAACATTGAGGTCTTATTCAGTAAAGGTCAAGTTAGCTTATATAATGGAAATGATTTGATAGGACAAGGTTATAGAAATAATTTGTATGAAATTTGTTTTAGTACTATGAGAAGTGAAAGTTTATATTTAGAATCAGAAAATTACATTGCAAATTTATGGCATAAGAGGTTTGGTCATATTTGTCAATCATATCTTGAAAAATTGATTAAAAATAAATTGGTAGAAGGAATTGATGATGTTAAATTGGGTAAAATTGAATTCTGCGAAGCATGTGTTCAAGGTAAAATAAATCGTTCAAGTTGTGGCACTCGTAGTAAAGCAAATATAATTTTGGAAATTGTTCATTCTGATGTAGCAGGGCCAATGACGCCAGCAAGTTATGATGATGGTAAATATTTTGTGACATTTATTGATGATTACTCAAATTTTGTGCATGTTTATATTATTAAAAATAAAAGTGAAATTTTTGATTGCTTCAAAGAGTATTGTCTAATGGTTCAATCAAAGTTTAATTTAAAGATTTCAATTCTCAGAACAGATAACGGGGGTGAGTATATATCAAAAGATTTTAGAAATTTTTGTAGAGAAAATGGAACTGTCTTGGACTACACTATCAAATACACACCAGAACAAAATGGAAAAGCGGAGAGGTACAACCGAAGTTTGGTAGAAAAAGCAAGGTCAATGACATATGAGGCTGGAATGCCAAAAATATTTTGGAATGAGGCTATACGCGTAGCAGCTTATTTGATGAACAGAAGTCCTAGTGCAAATTTAAACAATATAACACCAGCTGAAATTTGGTTTAATAAAAAGCCCAATGTTGAAAATTTGAGAGTTTTTGGTTCAATGGCTTATGCACATATTCCAGTTCAATTGAGAACAAAATTGGATAAAAAATCTGAGACATGTATTATGATTGGTTATAGCACAACTGGATATAGATTATGGAATTTAGAGAAGAAAAAGGTTATAACAGCTAGAGATGTGGTTTTAAATGAGAAAGAGTTTTATTACAGAAGTAGAAACATTAAATTAGATAATGAAGAGGAGCAACAAGAGAAAGATGTTAAAAATGAAAATGATGAAGAAGCAGTAGAAGAAGAGATGGAAAACAGAAATGAAGAATTTATGGAAGAACATGATCAACTAAGTGTACAAGTCAACAGAACGGGAAGAAAAATTAATATGCCACAAAGATACAATGATTACGAATTATATATGGCTTTTGATGCAATGTCGTACATAAATGAGGTACCAGAAACTGTAAATGAATTGAAGAATAGGCATGATGAACATTTTTGGAGAAGGGCCATGAACAAAGAATTAGAATCAATTGAAAGAAATGATACTTGGAGTGAAGTTGAAAGACCAGAAAATGCAGAAATATTAAGTACAAAGTGGGTGTTCGCTGCCAAACCATTTGAGGATAATATTGAAGATAGATTCAAGGCACGTTTGGTCGTGAGAGGATTCGCTCAGAAGGATTCATTCAATTATGACGAGATTTATGCACCAGTTACAAAAATGACAACTATAAAGACTTTGTTGTCAATTGGAAATCATAGAAATTATATTTTTCAACAACTAGATGTGAAAAATGCCTTCTTAAATGGACATTTGAGAGAAGAAGTTTATGTTTATCCACCAGACGGAGTTGATTGTAAAGAAGGATGTATACTAAAATTAAATAAATCGCTTTATGGATTAAAGCAAGCTGCAAAATGCTGGAACGAAGAAATTAATAAATGTCTTATTGATTTAGGTTTTAGAAGATCAGAGAATGATTATTGTTTGTATATAAAAGGAATTGAGAAGGAATTTGTATATTTATTGATATATGTTGATGACATTTGCATTATAGGACCGGACTTAAAATATATTCAAGAATGCAAACAGCACTTAATGGAAAAATTTCAGATGAAAGACAAGGGAAACTTAAAGCACTTCTTAGGATTGGAAATAGAGTATAAAAGAGAGGATGGAATTCTGAAAATAAGCCAAAAGAGATATATAGAAGGAATTTTGAAGCGATTCGGATTTGAAAATTGTAATTCTGTGTCAACGCCAATAGATCCAAAGCTGAGGATAGATATAGAAGACAAACCTGGAGAACAGAAACCAGTAAAAGAATTAGTGGGATGTTTGATGTATTTGATATTGGGCTCACGTCCTGACATAAGTTATGCAATAAATTATTTCAGCAGATTCCAGGACAAATACTCAAATGAAGTATGGACACATCTAAAAAGAGTCTTGAGGTATCTGAAAGGGACTGTTGACATGGAATTGACATATACCAGAAACAAGGAAAAAGAAATTCTTTCATTGTATGTGGATTCTGATTGGGGCACTGATGTGAAAGACAGAAAATCAGTATCTGGATACTTTATTAAAATATTTGGAGATATTGAATGATATGAATATATTTTTAAAATCTTTTACAGTTTATGAAGACAATCAGGGATGCATTTCATTAATAAAGAATCCAGAGAACAATAAAAGGGTAAAGCACATTGATTTAAAATTTAATTTTGTATGTGAACATTTAAAAGATGGAGTTATTTTTCTAAAATATTTGAATAGTAAATCCCAGTTAGCTGACATGCTAACGAAAGGCTTGAACAGAATTCAATTTTACGACAATTGTAAAAGTATAGGGTTAGGATTCAGAGAGGGATAAATTAAGTTTATAGGTGTAGGATTCACCGAGGGATAAATCAAGTTTATTGTTATTTTTTCATGTTATTATTTTTCGATGATTTTTTGAATTTCAGAATTATTTTGTTTTTGTATTTGTTGAGCAATAAAGAAAAGCATTAAGAGAGGGTGTTGTGAGAACTAATGCTTTCCTTCAAATTATCGAACGCACCATATTTGTAATATAGCTATTAGTTGTTAGATGGCGACACGTGTGATGTGGATGTAAATAATTTGTACTGTCATACTGTCATGTAATGTAATGTTGTTGTATGCTGTGCTGTAAATAATGTGAAAAACATAAAGAAATTAATAAATTAGAACAAATCATTTATTCAAAGAAGAGTACGAATACTAATTTCATCCCCTAAACAAATCCCCAACCCCCAAAAAACTACAAAAATGAGTGCGCAAAGAGTTTCCGTGCGCAAAGTTCAACTTTGCGCACGCAAATGAGTGTGCAAAGTTATTACTTTGCGCACGCAAGTAGAAAAAATTATAAACAGTATCGGTTTTAGGATGCGCAAAGATGACAAAATCGCAAATAAAAAATCCAGGTCCGTATTTGAAAAAAGGAAGTTGAGGATGGCCCCCTGAAGACGAAACGTCGAATTTTAAATTTAGTAGCACCATCTTCTAAAGGAGAAAAAGTGACACGGATGAAGTGACATTTATTTTAAAATTGCTTTACAAATAAGCCCGGGAAAAAATAAAAACGATTTTACAAAATTTTGGTTTTTTCCGAATATCTCCGGAAGTATTCGGAATCTTTCTAGTTTTAAAACGGTATTCTATTGGTCATAAAATTGCTCAACTTTGCCATAATTTAACCGACCGTCTGTATCTCTTACGATTACCAAGATCCCAATGATGTCTCAAATTTGGACCACCCTGTATATCTGGAAAACGAAGCATTTCCGGACACATGTTTATTAAGAAAAAAGTTTTATTTTTACGAGATCTACCATCCCTAGAAGTTTGTAACAAACCTTTCGTGACACCCTGTATGTATATTTGGGATCATATTTCCCTGCAGGTAAAATAAAATTTGATTTGGGACATATTGTCCCGTTAGTCTCGAAAGGGTTAAATCTCTTTTCTAGTGGACAGTCTTATTGGTTCAGAGTTGACAACACTCCACATGATAATAAAAACAGTGGGGGTGACAATAGCTTTTTTTTCGCGCAGCTATTTTGTTGCGAGCGTTCGTTTTAATTGTGTTTCGATGGAAATTACTTACAAAAAGTTATTTTTTGAAATCTGCCTGCGGCGAGCCTTCATCATTATGAAACCCCCCCCCCTCCCCCCAAATAAAAAACCTGGGTGCGCCACTGATCTCCGAGTTTTCCGGGGACATTGTTCCGAATTCCGGCCGTAAGTTAACCAAGATTCTTGGTTTTTCCGGTTCCCGTTCCGTAACCTAACCACTCCTGAAATCTGGTTAGGTTATGAAACGCGGTTCCTGAAAAATTCGGTCTCAACTGTCACCGAATCTACCGATAAAGCTTTGGTTGTTTCGGTTTTTTTTGTTTCCAATTTCTGACATTTGTTTGTTAGGTTAGGTAGGTAATAATTTTTCAATTTTTTCATTTTTTTGTTTCGCTTTCGAAGTGTATTTGCGATGAAAACGGAACAAGAGATAAATATCACATTCATTCATTCATGTCGATTTCTTACTATAAATATATTTTTAAGAGGATATTCAGGGCCGTAGCGATATGACTACCTCTAGGGGGGGAGACTGAGATCCGGCGCCCCCCAAGCGCCGCAAAGCCAATTTTTTTTGCAACTTAAGACAGACTTTAAAACCTAAACGGTTAATTTTAGACAAGAGCAAAACCGAGCTGAAATTCTTATCTTAGATTTTCATAAATTATCATTTGATACCATATTGATACCAACTTTGAATTTAATCCATATGATTGAAAATTCCTTACAGCCAGGCAAAGTTGCAAAAAAGTCAGTTTTTAATTATTAATATTTCCAAAATAGTTGAACTTAGATATAGGAATGTGTATAGGGTTTATCACAGGAGATTTGCTCAGAAATTTACCACAGCATATACAAAAGCAAACAGCAGGTTAACTCCCAGGCGCATCTCTTCTGCGCACGCGGCCTTTTGAGGATACAGCCTAACACGGTTACGGCAAAAGCACAACATTTGACGCGCATCTTTTCTGCGCACGCCGCCATTTGAGGATACAGAGCTCGAGTTAGCCAGCTGATTGTTTTCATATAGTATGCTGTGATGCTGTGATTTTACGTCGAATCCGTATATTCAATTATATACATACCATTTAAAATAAGTTGGACCACAACCAGCTTTTCTGAAACACCCTTTATATGCGAAAGTAAGTTTTAAAAAAAAAATTGTTTCAACTACAAAACCAAAACTCTCTTTCTAAAATGTCAAAAAAAAAGATAGAGGGTACATTTATAAACAATAGATAGAGACAAAAGGGGGAAGAAAAGTGGGGCGTAACCTAAGAATATTAAAACACCAAGGAAATGAACCAATAATTTTTTATTTTTTTTTAAGTTTCGCCAATAACCCCGCCACTGTGCTGTCGTTCAGGCTCTAACCAATAGAATCATGCCTCTGAATAATCACGCCTCTCCACATCCATCATTTCGCAATGTTGCCGGATTTTTTTTAATTTCAAAATATTACACATGCCCATATAGCAAAAAAAAATATGTCATCAACTTGTTTATTACTGTTTCCTCCAAGTTTGGCAAAGCAGCAAATTCTATTACAGTTCGCCGTTTGGCTAGCCAGACAATACGTTACAATGTCACTTACATCACAAAGCTGAGTCGGTGGCTGGGTTCGGTAATTGCATCTGCGAGCAAAAGGAGCGAATTTTGACGGACGTCACGTGATCACTTATCCACCACTTATCTTTTTTCACGTGTCAAATCACGTGACTTCTGTCAAATTTTGCTCATTTTGCTTGCAGACGCAATTCCCATTGCCGAATTAACCGGTGATTCACCGAGTTTCCGTTGCTCCGTTTTGATGGAACTTTTAACTAGGGCATGTTCACAATTGAAATATGGAACTCTTGACTAAAGCGTGTTCACAATAACCGGCGGGGCGTGTTTACATTATAATAGTTGTAAAATAGTATTTAATTACCTACTCAGAAACTTTCCTTTTGACTATTTTTTTTTTTTTTTCATTTTTTTTTTTTTTTCACTTTGCCTATTTTGGCGCCCCTGTGTCAGCTGCGCCCTGGGGGGAGGCTCCCCCGTCTCCCCCCCTATTGGCTACGCCCCTGAGGATATTATTCTATCATCAAGCATCCAAGCCAAACCAAAGCTGAACCAAAGCGTTCCACACATAAACCACATTTTCATCAGGAACCAGACTGTCACCATACATAGACAAACCGCTTCATACCGATCGGTAACTCTGGTTAAGATACGGAACGCCGCACAGTGCGATATTTGGGCATTCTAGGTGGAAAAAAATATTTAAGTAAAATTAAATATATTCAAGCATCTCCACTGAAATATGTTCGCCTACTATTCCTTCAGTAACACCTTATATATATTTTGTCAGAACAGTCATATTTTCGAAGCAAAAAACCCATGCAAACATGTTTTTTTCAGTCGTGATAAGAATCAAAATAAAATTGCGGGTAATTCATTTCTGTTCTTTGAAGGTCTACTATCTACTTGCATTGCTCAGTAAGATATGTTTTATATTTTTGATCTGCCAATATTAGAGGTAAGTTATTTTACCTACGAGCGTGCGGTAAAGTTCACTTTACCGCACGTATTTGCAAATGGAAAGTATCACTTTACCGCAAACTATGCGGTAAAGTGCACTTTACCGCATAGTGTGCGGTAAAGTTAACTTTACAGCATAGTATGCGGTAAAGTAGAATCAAAGTGTGCGGTAAACTAGAATTTGATATTTATAATCAAAAATTCTCTCTTTTTCAGAAAATGGATTTTTGATCATTTCTAAATCTTATCTAATTTCATTAATTAATCTGATTCATTAATTAATTTTATAAATGCCTTTTTTTGGAGATGTAGATGCTCATAGGTAAAATTTTGTACCTAACACATGCGGAAAGTGCCTTCACCGCCCTTAACGGCTTGACCGAACTCCGCTTCGCGTCGTTCGGTCAACTGCTGTTGCGTGCGGTAAAGTATCACTTTCCGCATTTGTTAGGTAAATAACTATTATCTACAAGCGTGCGGTAACTAAGGTATTACACGATTTTGCGTGCGGTAAGTACCATATTACCGCACGGCGTGCGGTAATATTATTACCGCACGCTTTACCTACATAGGTACATACCTTCAATTACCTACCAGAGATAAATTACCTACCTTTCACCTAAATTCTACTTGTCCACTGTCAAAGGTGACAAACGCAATTTTTTTTAAATTATTTTTTAAACTTCTTTTGGATATTTTCTTACCGCACGCTTGTAGATAAAATACTGTATATAATACGTGTGGTAATTAGGTTATTACCGCCCTTAGAGATTGCAAACCTCGCCTCACCGGCTCGGTTTGCAAATTTCTCTCGCGTGCGGTAATAACCAGTTACCACACTTATTATATAATATACTATTGTATATATTTTCTGTTAAATTGGGTTGAACTATTCACAAATTTGAAAAATTGCGGCTCTTCGCTGTGATCTTCGTAAAATCACTATTTACAGAGGTTCTAGTAGAGGCAATAAGTTAATTATACCAAGTTATACCAGAATCGGGTTGTATTTCCATACTTCTTTAAATCCCTAAATAAAAAACATGCTTTCAAGTGCCCCTTAATTAGGGTTTCCATACGTCCGGATTTACCCGGACATGTTTGGGTTTTTAGGGTGTCCGGGGAAGTCCGGCCGGAATTCGGAACAATGTCCGGAAAACTCAGAGATCGTGAAAACACTCGTCCTCAGTTTACGCCCTATCCAAAAGACGTAAAATTTTACTTCACGCATTAGTACGTAAAGTACCTGAGTCACTTTACACACTAGGGCATTCACTAGGCAATTTTTCGCGAGGATAACCAAGCATACTCGAGTATGTTAGATTATGTGATATGTCAATTGTGTCATACTCCCCTAACTCACTCATCAATGATGAGTGAGTTAGGAATGATGGTGAGTCATCATCAAATTCTGGGATACTCAAGAATCAAAAACACTTAACTTCTTTTGTGAGAACAGACCGAAAATCACCGCTTCTACATTTAAAATCGACGAAAAAATTAACTCACTAGCACAGCCTGAATCGCAAGCATTCTATCGTGGTCTGCGGGTGACGTCATCACTAGTGCGTAAAGTATTTGTCCAAATTTATTTTTTTACACATATTTTATTGGTAGTAAAAAACCATAGATTAGAAAACTGTTTGTATATTATGCACAGTGGCGACGCCAGGGGGGGCCGGGGCCCCCTCTGAAATTTAGCTGCCCCCCCCTGAAAACTCGCTCATGTCGACAACAATGCAATGCAACATGCGTAACCTCTGCTCTCTGGTTAATTTGATATTTGGTGGGCGCCAGGCAACCGCGACTATGCTTTCGCTTTTCTGGGATTCCCCCAAACATATTTGTGTCGGCAGGTACAGGGTTTTCCTGTGTATTTTTGGCACCTCACCTGAAGGCCGGTTTCTCAATAGCAAGCAAGTCACCCCCGGGTCAGAGCAGTTAACCATAACTCCAGGGTAAACATTGCAATTGGACACGTTTACCCTGGACTAGCTATCGAGAAACCGACCCTGAACGGTTAATTGAATAGGTATCAAGAAGATTTATCTATACAGGGGTGTCCGTTTTTCGAGAGCAATCATTGGAATATAGGAAACGGTAAGATATACAGGTTCGGTGAAATTGGGACAAAGTTGCGCAATTTCTTGCTTAACAAAACGCTACTTCGAAATTTGGAAAATTCCGAAAATTTTGTAAAATCCATTTCTATATTTTCCTGGACTCATTTGTAAAGGTATTTCAAATAAACTTCACTTTATTGGGGCAACTTTCTCCCCTCTACATAATGGTGTAACCAGATTTGAAATCCGACGTTTCGTCTTTTGCCGATCATCATCAACTTTATTTTTTTAAATAGGGGTTTGCATTTTTATGAATTGTATTCGGAGTTTCTTGATCTCCCAAAAGCAGTAACACATTTGGCAATTGATTCCGATTTTGTATCTCTTACCGTTTCCTATATTCCAATGGTTGTCCTCGAAAAACGGACATCCTGTATACAAAATCCAAATAAAAACCTTTTTGATACATTCAATTAAGCTGTTCAGGTGGAGTGCAAAAATATACGGATAAACTTTGCAATTCCCATTTTTTATTTCAAAGAAGAAAAGCAATAAAGTAAGAACAAGAGTAGGGTCGATATGGTGGTTACTCATCACCCCCCACTCCTATGACGTCACGTTCCTGACCTTAGCCTTGACCTTGAAAAATGACCTAGTAATGTTCTGACGTCACACGACCTTGGCCTTGAGTTGCTGTGCGACCTCGAGTGTGCGCAGCCATGAGTTGACGCGTGGCCTTCATTTATTTGGGGGTACACTATTTTATGATAGGGTTGGCAGCATATAGAGAGTACATTTCTTGTTGAAACAGCAAAGAGCATCAACTATGGCAGATGAAGGTATTTCATGTGACATCGAAGGGAGGTGCTTCATCATCTCCTATTTCAGGCAACGAATTGATTTCCCTATCACCGGATTGGATCATAATGATCTGATAACGTGTAGATGTTATGATTCGTGGCTTGGATGGCAGAGATATTTCGAAATGCTTAGATATGGAAATGAGAAGGTACATCGACATGTAACGGTATTTGATGGTGATATGATACCACCAGATCTTATACCTAAATGTCACCTTTGTTGTCATCCATGTTTCCTGATGGTGGATACAGTGGATTGTCTGATATGCCATATGTGATCCCTGCATACAAAAATTGGCCCTTTTCAGGGCCACAAAATACTTTGATTGTAGTTTAGTTGTTTTGGCCTATTTGGTTGTTTGTTAGACCTTTCGAGCCTATGGTAACCCCGCAAAAATCCCCCGCAAAAATCTGATGGGTTAAGTACTTTGAATGCTGGTCCAAAGTGACAGTATGGTCTGGGACTGGGACCCCAACAAGTTGGAAATCCTTGGTAATCCTTCTAAGAATAAGAGAATATTTTCATAATAGTTTCGAACCGTGAAAAAATCTACCATTTTCAAGGCAACAAAATATTCCCATAGTAGGTTGTTTGACCTAGACAAAATCAGTTTGACCTCGACAAAATCAACTTTTCACAGGGTAGTGAAATATTTTCATAGTATGATTTCATTCAACTACCATCGTGACAACACGTTATCAATATGAAACCAACGGCTATTGTTAAACCCTATTCAATAAATAATGAACGTCTTTGCATGCTATGTGATACGCGTAGTGTTGAAATTAATGAATCGGGCTTCTGTAATTTGTGCGCGAATCCGATTGTGGAACATTTGGTGCAAATTGCACGAAATTATTATGAAGAACAAATGTTTAGAGCTGCTCCACGATCAGTAATTTTACAAAGGTGTAGAAACATTGCTCGGAGATTGGTTCTAGAAGAATTCAGTGAGCCTCAATATGTAATGAGAGCCGAGAGCTTACAAGAGCTTCTGGAATCTTCATTGAAATATTATTATTCATAATAATTGGGCACTCCTGGGTTCATATTCAAAATTTTGAGAACCCCTGTGTTTGAAATGTTTCTTTCTCTCTTCCAACGCGAATAGAATTTAAAAAAGGGTGTACCCCTGTCCTATTTGATGCCTCTACATTTCAAACAAACACAAAAATATATCCTTGAAAACAGTTTTTGTTAGAATTTCCTAGATGCAACTGTTTTTTTTTTTTTAAACAGCAGAATCGCAAGCATGAAATAGTGCAAATTGCACGAAATTATTATGAAGAACAAATGTTTAGAGCTGCTCCACGATCAGTAATTTTGCAAAGGTGTAGAAACATTGCTCGGAGATTGGTTCTAGAAGAATTCAGTGAGCCTCAATATGTAATGAGAGCCGAGAGCTTACAAGAGCTTCTGGAATCTTCATTGAAATATTATTATTCATAATAATTGGGCACTCCTGGGTTCATATTCAAAATTTTGAGAACCCCTGTGTTTGAAATGTTTCTTTCTCTCTTCCAACGCGAATGGAATTTAAAAAAGGGTGTACCCCTGTCCTATTTGATGCCTCTACATGGTTGAAAAAATATTTTGACCATGAAATGGACCGGCGTTTTTCTCGTCGCGTGTGGAATGTTAAAAACGGCTTACACCTGTCCTTCTACCTGTCCCTGAGATGTCGACCTTGCTTTCGACGATTAATTCAACCCTCAATCGTGGGTGTTTGGTGGGAGAATTTTTTTTTCGAAAGAATTTCTTCACTCTTCTTGCAGACCCAAAATTAGTTGTGACGAACAGTTCTTCATAAACGGTTTTTTAATTTCACGCGACTCGGGAAAAAAAAATGGATTCGCAATTCGATGCAATATATTTGGAACCGTCGGCGCAAGAATATCTCGACGAAGGAATCCAGTCGGTTCCTGTGGATCTTCTTGACGACCTGTTGAATCGTATCGGGGGTGCGCAATTTTCAGCCGATCTGCCAACCATCGACCTTGGCGAAAATGAACTATTAGACGATGGTTGTGTGCAAATCGAAGCCCTCGAAGATAAACCATCCAAGGACCTGCGACCCGAAGATGACGATCCCCTTAATGATGGCTGTGACGCGGAGTGTGATGAGGCGATGGCCAATTTCCTCCATCAAGTTGAAGATGGGCAGCGGGGTGGACGGGAGAAAGTGCGCGTTTTAACCAACGTCGTCATAAGGCCGCGAATCGTGAGCAAGCTGGAGAAGGCATTGACAATGCCTTTGAAAGTTGCTCGCAATAAGCGGATGTTTTATGAGGCGGTTGATGATGAGAAAGCAAGAAAACGGGGAAAAATATCAATCCCCGCCCATCCCGAAAAGCCTATCCCAATAATTGCGAATGTTGAGGTGATAGAGGGACCTGGTGTGGTGTCACAGCCATTACCCACAATAAATCAGCTCGCGCCAGTGTCACAGCCCTCACCCACAATTGAGCTCGCGCCAGTGGAAAGTGAAATGTCGCCACCGCCGCCGATATTTCCATCGGACGATAATGATGAAAAGTTATCGCCAATCATCGGCGGTGCTCAACATAAGAAACGGGTGCGAGCTATAAAAAACAATGTGTGTGTGGAATCCCCCATCATCGGTGTGGGTAAACATAGGAAATCATTGCGGGCTGTGGAAAAGATTACGGGTGTCGAATCTGAGGAATCTTGTGTGCCTACAGCATCCGCGGAATCTTTTCCACAGCCGGATTGGAGCGGGTTTACGCCATCACAGATAGACGCTTTTACGCGCGCAAATGAAGCTGTGAGTGCGTTGAAAAAACAATTGTCGGATATGAACGTTGCCTTGGAGAAACGTAGAAGTGACTTGGTGTATCACGAACAGAGCGCTTCGGAAGCCAGAAACGATATTATTACTTCCGAAGCCGATATCTCCAAAGTGAAAAAAAAACTTAGCGTTCTTGTCCAGGATTTTTACTTTTAGTGATAAGTATTGTATTTTTTAGTTTGTATTATGATGTATCTTTTTAAATAGTGATAATTAGTGTAGGTGTATATTTTTGTTAGCTTTAGGATGTAGATTTTTGTAAATACATGGGTTTTTGTTTGAAATTTCGTTTTCCCAACAAAAAAAAAATTAATGAGGTACTTAAAAGAGCTCAGTTCACGTCTGGTACCTCGTTACGGACTTATTCAATAATCTAATACATTATCGAATAAGTCTAACAAAAAGCTCTTTAAAATTTTGTCTTGTGGATTATATAATAAATCGTTTTATTTCCTTATTAGGTACCCATTAGCAAATACGTTTTTATCTTCTGTGAATACACATAAGATAAATAACTATTTGTGTATTAAGAATGCGCTTCTCGATGTTGAAACTATAAATATTTCATGCTTGCGATTCTGCTGTTTAAAAAAAAAACAGTTGCATCTAGGAAATTCTAACAAAAACTGTTTTCAAGGATATATTTTTGTGTTTGTTTGAAATGAAAACAGATTTTGTTAGAATTTGCTAGATGCAACTGTTTTTTTTTTACAGTTGCATCTAGGAAATTCTAACAAAAACTGTTTTCGAGGATATATTTTTGTGTTTGTTTGAAATATAAACAGTTTTTGTTAGAATTTGCTAGATGCAACTGTTTTTTTTTTTACAGTTGCATCTAGGAAATTCTAACAAAAACTGTTTTCAAGGATATATTTTTGTGTTTGTTTGAAATGAAAACAGTTTTTGTTAGAATTTCCTAGATGCAACTGTTTTTTTTTAACATCAGAATCGCAAGCGCGAAAAATCTATATTCTCAACATGGAAAAGCACACTATCAAGAGCGCAAAGTGATACATTGCCGATTAACTGAGTGACTATCTCATGAAAGCGATAATTCTACTTTGCCCTCGAATTACACACATGATTTTTTCCACAGTTAAATGATTTTCCATTTAAATTGAATAAATGATAATTTAAACAAATTAAATGTTGATAAATTCAAAACAAACTGTGGGAATGTGCCTATGGTCCCAACTTTGCACCTGATATTGTTCATAATTTACAACAATATATGGATACAGAGTTGCAACCAACTAACTACGATAAATCTTTTTGTGGTCCTAAAAAGAACCATTTCATTTCCAGGGGCGTAGGTAGCCATTCGTCATCATAAATACACAATTACTGACTTAACATGATTAATCAGTCAGTAGTTGAATCTGCTGGACCCAAACACTGTTCCGGCTCCAGAACTGGTTCAGGCCAGTCGCTGCTCGAGTCCGGCTCTAACTGAGCCGCTTTCCAGTATACACATTGGCGCGCTCCAGAGCACCTCGGGGGCGCCACGCACTAGATTTGTACCGTTCCAGTATCATGGCGTGAGACGCCTGTCTTAGTGTCAAATATGTCAAATTTTAAAAATAATTATCTGTTTGTTTGTGCAGTTTGTTGTTTTATTTATCAAAAATGAAAGAGAATCAAAACTATATATTTTAAAATGTTCAATCTTGAGATATAACAAGAAATAAATAGATAAATAGCCACCCACAGATGTGACAGCTGATAGGTTGACGCGTACGTACAGCTCGGGGGCTCCACGCCCCGAGTAGCTCCGGGCGTCACACTCACATACTGGAAAGCGGCTCTGACGACGAGCCTCTTCGTCCTGTAGTTCCTCGAATTCCTGCAAATCCCTCAAAATTTCTAAAAGATCTAATTCTAAATGTTTTGTTCTGTCTCATCGCTGAAAATGGATGAGCCACTGCTCTCAGGTCTATCTTGTTGAGCACACATGATGGCAAATGAAAATAATTTCTTAGTCAAACTTTCCAAACTTTTAATACCAATACTACCCAGTGTTGCCAGTGATATTTTTTTTTTGTACTAGATTGTGAAAATTTGTACTAAACTAGAAAAAATTATCTTTACATTTTTATTTAAATTGCTTGTAGAAAAAGAACACAATCGCTGCACACTTTTTAACAAATGGAAATCGCTCCATCAGTGGTAACTTCACAACACCTCTTTGTGACGTCACCACTAATGGAGTGTCTAGAGTCGACATACAGCAGCTGGTGATTCGTTAATCAGATCATCATTTGCGAAAAGGTGGCTTAGTTTGTTAGTCAAATGTGAAAATTGTCAAATGCTGTCAACGACGCCAATGTCAACAATGTGTGCTTGCTAACCAAATCCACATCATAAAAATTAAAAATGCTTTATTATTGTTGTTGGGCACACACATTTTTTCTCAAACTCAAACTCGAAAAACGTTCTAAAATTGATTGCAGCGTACTTTCGTACACGATTAGATTTTGTACTAGATCTAGTACGAACGTATCGACACTGGCAACACTTGTACAACCATCCCACTCTTACATATCTCAATGTCAAACTATCGCAACCTTCAACCATGTACGACCTCGAGTTTGACAAATTCAGGGTTAATATTCCACAACCCTGGAAACTGATTATCAGGGATTTCCATTTTTTGTGGTATGGTTCCCTAACTAACCCAAAAATTATGTAAATTTGAATAATTCGCGGGGTTAATATTCCAGAACCCTGGAAACTGATTATCAGGGATTTCCATTTTTTGTGGTATGGTTCCCTAACTAACCCAAAAATGATGTAAATTTGAATAATTCGCGGTTTTGTTCGCGGATAGGAATCGTGAATATGGTTTCGCGGCATGTAAATCGCGAAAATGGTTTCGCGGCGACAACGCTTCACGAAATCGCAAATGTAGAACATTGTTGAACCATGGGGGTACTTGGGCCTGGGAAATTTTTCGATATCGTGGGAGAATCTCTTGATCGACGTACACCTGCGATCTGAATTTAAAAAAAAGCAAAAACCATTCAAGATTGCTTCGATTACGAAATTACACGTCGCATTATTTCTTTATTGGTGAGATTTTTAACATTGAAGTTTATCAACAAAATTAGAGAAAAATATGGCTAGACATACGTTTAAAAACCATAACAATCTTTAACCGTTTTTTTTTTTTCGAAAACCCGATATTATCTTTCCATAAACTGGGATATTTACTTTTTCTCGTGGGCTGAATAAATTAACAAAAGATTTTTTAAGTAAATTTTAATACTTATATATTTCCACAATTTTGGAAATATATAAGTATTAAAATTTACTTAAAAAATCTTTTATTAGATAATGGATTTCCACCAAGTAAAAGCCGATTCAATCAAAAAATTAACAAAAGGTGATGTCGTTTCTACCTGGTTTGTGTACCCTTCAGGGTAAGGGATGGTATTTTAACATTGGAATTCTTTAAAGAAATTATTTTATAAGACACGGAGTTTCCTTGAATATAAATTATATACCTAGTTGATTAAAACATGGTACAGAACAAAGCAAATATTATAATTATTGACTTAATAAACCTGGACATAGAATTTATTAACATTCGACCATCCTTATAATTCTCAACGAGACGAAACCATGAATTTGGCTGCGTGAACCTATAATTTTCCTCCCTAATGTGATTAAAAAACTACTTGAGTTCTTCAGGATTATATAAAAAAAAAACTGTGTTTTTTACATACGTTTATTATATAAATAAATGGAAACTTACATCAAAAAATATCTATTCCTAAATAAACATGAAAACTAATACAAAGACCTATTTGCTACTGAACCGTTCAACATATTGTAACTGAAATAGGTGTCATGAATTATTAACGCATAAACTTTAGTGTCTTTTGGAAATTTGTTTTTTCTAGTTTGAAATTCTATCTTCACGTCGACTGTAGAGGATTTTACGGCTTCCGGTTGTCGACTGCAGTCAATAATAAATACAGGATTTTGTAAATACTCTGCAAAATCCAACATTGGTTCATTCATTTCGCGCCCATAATAGCTACTTTGGAAATTTTCATAGTTGTAATATGCTGGTGCATACAGTTTCTTTGAAAATTCTAGATTCCATCTTTCATATGGATATACCGAGGAATTCAGGTATAAGCGGATGTCGCTCACATCAGCCGTAGTAAATTCTGTTGCGTCTTTTTCTTTCTATCAAAATTTTCGTTTTTTTGGAATCCGATGATGAGAAAGCGTGGTCGTTCCAAACTGTTACTAGTTCTCAAAGTCCAAACATCTGATGAAGTTTCGCGCAAAGTAGGGAGTTCGTAAAGGTCCCATTTCCGATAAACCATTTGAATATTGGCACGTTCACCACCCTTATTCATGCGTGACATTATTTTCAACTTATGAGTATCGTCCAATATGATATGGCGAATCTTCCATTCGATTTTATCAAGTGTGATGTCTGCTTCCACATCACCGATGTAGCAGTTGGTGAAGGTGCGAGCAATTATTAATATAAGCTCCTGCTTGACGTTGAAGATTCCCTTCGTGTAGTCCTCGGCAAAACCCATTAAATACTTTAGGGGTAATTTACCAGAAAACACGTGACTAGTAGAATCGACGATATGTTGTTTATTTTCGGTCAATCCCCAACCACATGTCAGAAGCGGCTTCAACTGTGAAGCCCCAAAGGACGTCATTGTTTTCAGGGTTGTGGTTATTCCAGGCTTCCGAACAACTGCAACCTGTTCGCCCCCCATTTCGTAGCGAATTTCGTCGAATAGAAAACCTAGTGCATTATTGGATAGGTAGCATTTTTTAGTGAGATCTTTGGGCTTAAACTTTCCTTCGATATAAATATAACTTTCGGATATGTCCAATATTATGTCTTGGAAATGAACAGGGATGCGAATTTCATCAGAGTTTTGGAAAACTGGTGAGCCATACGGTTTATATGTGTGCTCTTGTAAACTAATGATGGAATTGTCGAGAATGGGTCCTGTAAAGACATCAATCTTGTCGCTGCTAGTCATCATTTTTGCTTTCTCGGCTTCAATTTCAAACCACAGGTTAATTCCAGAAAGGTACGATCTTTTGCGGACAGTTGCTGCGAATGTGTTGTCGATCTTGAGTTCAAGCTACGAGTGAATCTTTCCTCGGTGTCTCTCCTATTTTTATTGGTATTTTCAACAGATTTTTGAATAGATTGAAATCTGTGCAATTGACGATTGTAGCAAAACCCCATTATTACACAAAAATTTTCTTCAATTCCAATTTCACAATAATTTTCTCTCCACGAAAGTCTATCAGCTCTCCTTGATCATCCAAAATACGTAATGTGATGTTGTCGATGAACTGACGTCCATCAGGCTTTACGGGTAAATAAATATTGTTTTGAGGTTCTTTTGTAATTTTGTAACCTGGCTCAACTTCTATGTCAAATTCAAACAAAGTGTGATACTCACGAGAGTTCAGGTAGGCTCCCGAAGTGATATTACAATCTATACGTATAATTCGCACTTTCATAATATCTACAGGAAATACGGATTCATGTTTCACGCCACTTTCCAGCGGACCACTCTCATATCCTAACATCTTACCGATGCTATTCGCTACACCAAAATCGATATCAAGCTTGGATTTCAATTCACATTTTAGCGTATTGTTATTAGCTCTCAACGAAAATAGATTAGTATCACCATCTTTCGAGGATGCTCGCAATGCTGCAATAATAGCACGCTCGATTGCGACGATTTCGTATGCTCCAGGAGGAATAGTTACATGTGAAATTTTGGGACTACCTTTTTTACTGTATTCAAAGGCATTGTTGCTTTCATCAACATTGAAGATAGAGTTGTATGTGTAGAATCCTAAAAGGGCCAATCCGTATCGATTTGTTCTATCCAACTCGATGGGTGGGAAAAAATCGGCACTTAAAACACTGCAACGTCCCGTTAACGTGAATGTGCAGGACATGACTGACTGTCAAATCAACTACGCATCTATTTTATTGTTGATTACAACAACAAGCTAGATCGTTAGGACTTTGTCGACTTCTGCGTCTTTCAGTTGATTGTGTGGAGTTTTTTTGTAGTTATCTTCACATCACCTGTCTTACAATAACAACAAAATAATCTTCTCGGGATGGACCCATCACCTGCATCACAATTATTTCTAACTCCATCATTGCAATGTTCGCCACAATATTGATACTTTAATATATCTACATCCCTCTGTAGAGCTTCAGGTAACTTGTCCCAGATCAGTGCGATTTCTTTGGGTGCACACGCTATCATAACTTCCTTCGGCATATTACCCAACTGCTCAGATGTCATTTTGAGTAATCCACCTGATCGGGAGAATTCTTTTAATGATGGTGCCATCTTTTTATAACTATCACGATCCATCTGTGGCGTTACAGACATGGTTGGTTGTGACTTTGTTTCTATGATTTAAGGAGAAACTCTAAACACAAATGCCCACACCAAACTGTCCCAAATTGTTGTTGACGGTCGTATGTATAGTAAATATTTTTTGCAGCCTCTGGTCCTGTTTTTAGATAGCGTACTAATTCAATAGGTGGTGGTAAATCACCAAAACTGTCATAGTATGTTACTTCATCCATATCTTTTCGATAGGCCACCCAATGTGTCCCTACACCACGTATACTATCTAAATTAATAATTGCTGTCTCATGTCGTCGTGCACCGTGTATAGGTAATGTGTCTCTCATATATACACCTCTAAAATATGGTATATTCATTTTTATTGCGTACCTCTCTATATCTATATTGGATAGTGCTCTTTGGGGTAGGGATTCGGTTAGTTTTTTGATTTATTGTGCATGAATAATCCTAATCCCGTTCGATATGGTTTCAGATACAATCCGCTTCCTCGCGAATTAAGGTATAAGATGGCTCCTGTTTTCTCAGTGTTAGCATTTTTCACAGTTTTTATTGCACGAACTATTCCACTGACCCCTCCTGCTAGAGATCCTAATGCTGAAAGACCCGCAAATATTGGTATAAGAGGTAACAATCCTCCAACTTTGGGTATTGGAAGAATTCTTGGTGTGTGAATCTATCGCCTGCCACCGACTGCTTTCACAGACCTGCGTGCAGCTGCCATTGCTATTTTAGAAGCTTTTAGGAAATTTTTTTCAACAAATTTCGGTCCTCCAGCTTTCATAAGTTCTGAACGAATTGGTCTTCTAATAGCCGATCCGAAAGCTACTTTTTGAACTCGCTGTCTACTTGCCCGTTTTTTGTTAACCCTTTTCACACCACCATTGCGTCGTTTTCCTTTGTAGCACCTCTTCTTTTTCTTCAATACAGTCGATACACCCATCCCAAATCGTTGTTTTCCTTTCATGATATGTGTTACTAACCAAGCAGCAGCCCTTTCACCGATACTAGCGTCTTTAGATTGCACTCTCTCCCAAGCTCGTTGCTCCAACTCGTAGTCTGCCTGATGTCGGGCACTCAAATTATTTTTATTATGTAGATATGATATATCGTGCTTTTTGCATGCAGAATCCAAGAGATTTATACCTCTGTCACCTCTTGCCACACGTTTTCTAACTTTAGTGCCTGGGCCACAATACTGGTAGCCAGGAATATGTAACTCGACCGGGAGACTATTAATTAGTGAGTTTATAATACCACAACCAGTCTTATTTGAATAACGAGAACGTCCACTTCGTTTGACGATTGACATCTGAATGATAAATACCTTAAACAGTTTGAAATATTTATTTATTTGTGTGATCCTGTGTGTATGATAAAACATGCGTTTTGTTAACTTAAAACAAAAGTTTGATATCGCAAATTTTGATGAAAAAGTTGGATCTGGACATACACAAAAGGAATACCGGAGACATGGTCCTTTGCTGCCCCGTTCTGTTCGCGGTTTGCTGATCGGACCATCAAATTGCGGGAAAACTAATGTCATGATCACGTTGCTTATTCATCCTTTGGGATTACGTTTCGAGAACGTTTACATCTATTCAAAGTCACTATACCAACCGAAATATGAGTATTTGAGAAAAATTCTATCGCCTATCAAGGGGATGGGTTATTACACATTTAGTGATGCATCCAACATTGTGGAACCATCGGATGCCAAACCAAACTCTGTTTTCATTTTTGATGATGTCATGTGTGAAAAACAAGACATAATAAGATCATACTTTAGTATGGGTCGACATAAAAATGTTGATGCTTTCTACTTAGCACAAACATATTCCCGAGTTCCAAAACAACTTGTACGTGATAATGCCAACCTAATTATTATGTTCAAACAAGATGAAATGAATTTGAGACACATCTTCTCAAATCATGTTTCTCCTGACGTAGCCTTCACACAATTTCAAGAAATGTGCTCCAAATGTTGGAATAACAAATATGGATTTCTCGTTATCGACAAAGACAGTGATTTAAATTCAGGAAGATATCGCAAAGGATTTGATAGCTATATATTTGTATAATTTAAACATATGCGATTCATTTCATATGTGCACAGTACTGAGACAACACCATGAATAGAGAACTTGATTTAAAACGTAAACTAGTAGCTGTTACAGATGCAGTTAGAAAAAAATTTAAGCAAATTAAAACAGAAACAGCAAAGGATAAATTCGAATTGGAGAGATTCTATGAACCGATCACTAAACCATTAACATCTATCTCCAATGACGTAAAACAGCAAAAACGGAACATGCAACCAAATGTACAAACAAAACCACGAAAGCAAAGTGTGAACACATCGATTGATACATCAGAAATATTTGAGGAATCACCATCAATAGCAGAGAACGCATCATACCAATCACTACAATCATCTACACCGATAGGTGTATCGAGAAAGGAACAACTATTCGAGACACCGCCATCATCAGTTAAATCCGCTATATTATCTGATCATTCTAGCGGTAAAACGTCTATAAAATCTATGAGATATCTTGAAACACTTTTGAGCGGTCTAAGTACAACACCATCTCAATATGATACCGTTTATGGGGTTCATTACGGTAATAGTAGTAAAACAAAAAAGAAGACATACATTGGCAATAAGGAAGTACGTTTTATGGATGGAAAAGTATCATTGTATGATGACCTTTCGAGAAATATTGCCATATTCGATGGAAGCAGCGAACTTTACGATTTGTTGTTTTTGAAAAGTCCACAGGTGTTGGATAGAGTGGATGAGATGAGTCCATCTGTACGTCAAAATTACAGAGATATTTTAGATTTAACAAATGCCGTATATCATGGCTATGATAAAAAAACGTGGACTGACGGAAACTAGGTGGGAAAAATATTCGAAAATCATCAAACCCTTGATGCGAAAAACGAAACTGGGTGAAGGTATTCGAAAAAAGAACAATAAATCTACCATAAAGCAAAAAAAACTTTTATCATGTCAACGTCCCGAATATGTTTATTGGAATAAGCCGAAGGAGTTGGTGAATAGATTACGTTTATTGTGGAGTTCCAAGGCGGCAGGACATACCGGACATGAAAACGAAATTATTTCGATCATAGAAGAGCTTCGTGAAGAGTGTATAATTTACTGAGCAATGTATACATCACATCAGTCTACCACTAGACGCGCAACACTCGAATAGACATGGAACCTAGCAATGAAAAACTTAAAATTGTCGAAGAACTTCATAGAACAGCGAGGAAAAATTTTACTCGAAGACGAACGATTATTAAGGGGTATCAAGACTTGTGGCAAATCGATCTAGCAGAAATGCAGCAATTTGCTGCTGAAAATGATGGGAATCGATACATTCTGGTATGCATCAATTGTTACTCCAAATATCTATACGTTAGAGCTATCAAGAACAAAACAGGTGTTGAAGTTACTAGGGCAATGAAAAGTATAATAGAAGAAGCTGCATACACACCTGCAAATATACAAAGTGATCATGGAAAGAGTTTTATAATAAGAATTTTGACGCTCTTATGAAGGAACACAATATTAATCATTATTCAACTTATAGTACGATGAAGGCAGCAATTGTAGAGCGGGTTATAAGAACCATCAAAAATAATCTATATAAGCAGTTCTCTGCTAGAGGATCCAATAAATGGTTACATCTTTTACCAGCAATAACGAAAACCTATAATAATACCAAACATCGAACCATTGGCATGAAACCCATCAATGTTAAAAAAAATACTGACTTGAAGATGTACAATCATATCAAGGTGATACCTGAAAAATATAAATTTTGTTTGGGGGATATTGTCCGAATAAGCAAATATAAGAGTATATTTGATAAAGGATACACACCATCTTGGTCAACAGAACTGTTTAAGATAGTGAAAGTTAACATTACCAATCCACCTGCATATCAGTTGAAATCTGTGGATGGTCAACCAATTAAAGGTTGTTTCTATGAAGCTGAGCTGCAGAAGACGAGAAGCCCAAATGTTTATTTAGTTGAGAAAGTTCTTCACGAACGTAAAAAAGACAATAAAAAACAGTTATATGTTAAATGGTTAGGCTTTCCGAATCAGTTCAACTCGTAGATAGATAAATCTGATATTGTTTAAATATTTATTAGTATTTATAAAATATAAGGATTATAAATAAACAAGTTTTTGGGATTTTTGTTTTATTTCATATTCAATTATTACAAAACTGGATTAATACAAAATTTAAAGTCTAAAAATCTTCTTTACTGGAAAACATGTTGAATGGAACAGTTCAAAAATATGTTGAAGCATCTAATAGATGATTGGGATTTCCCAGTCTTCAGAACTTAAATCCCAACGTTGTCCATCTTGACTATTCCAACGTTGTCCTTCTTGACTATCCCAACGTTGTCCTTCTTGACTAAATGACGTTGGAGGATCCAGTAAAGATGGTGATGATGGTCTTGAATGGGTTTGCCATTCTTCACCTAAATCCTTACACTGTTCTTCGTGCTTAAATGAAGCATTGGAAAAAGATGGTGGAGAATCTTGTAAAAATACTGATGAAGGTCTTCGTGGAATTTGCCATTCTTCATCCAAATCCCAACGCTGTCCTTCCTGGCTAAATATCGAGGATGAATAATTTACGCTTTGCTCTTGACATATTTTGTAGGTTGGCATATCTGATAAGTCGATAGGGATATCTGATTTGGGTATTGGTTGGCTGGAACGATCAGACGAATTCGGTGTGTCCAATATTTCGATGGGTGCTTCAGGATTCAGCGAACTTGGTGTAAGACTGCTTTGTTGCTTGACACCAGAAGTATTCATTTTTCTGGTTCTAAACTTACACTGTTGATCGTGCAGACAAACTAATGAGTTCAAACGTAGATATGTGGGTATAAATACTATGAAGTTCGAGTGGGAGAGTGTGGATCAAGGGCGAATACACTTGAAAGAATAACGAATGGTCATTTATTCAAGGTTACTTCTGTCAGATTCTTATTTTGCTAGCTGCAATCATATTATTAACCTTCCTCTCAACTGCCATCAAGTTTTTCATGTGCTGTCTCATTGTCTTTTCCAAAACAGTTATTTTCTTCACAATATTTTCGTCTTGTGCATCATATTTTTTGATTTTATTTTCAAATGTAACCATTCGGTCGTCAACATTTGTCAAACTTTCATAAATAGCTAGATATATTTTGTTGATTAATTGTGTTAACTCTACGCGCAATTTATGGATCTCCTTCAACACATATTGTTGGGTCGTAGCATCATCGCTGGTTTCCGGTGTTGCAACATTCATTAAACGCTTTCCCCCATTATCAAATTGTCCATCGTATGTTAGCGTGAATCCTATTCCCGACGCACCACGTAGAATTTGAACTATGTCATCAAGAACTGTCTTCTGACGACCAAACTTATCTATTGTGTTGTTTGCACCCCCCATTTCGATCAAGAAATGAAATTATCAACTCTTATGTCGATATTTATTAGTTTTTTTTCGTTATTTTCCATCCGCCGTTCTAAATTACGCATTTTTTTATCATTCTCTAGATCTTTGCTTATATAGATGTTTCCAATATCATCCATTTTTTTATCTGTGCTCTTAAATCTTTCGTTTATACGATTTTCTAATTCATCTAATATTGATTTCATTTGCTCATGAACAACCGAATGTTGTCAAGAACAAACTCTTGGGTGCTAACGTCATTATCAAGTATCGGTTTTGCAACATTTGATAGACGCTTTCCTTCAATATCATAGTGACCATCAGAAGTTAACTTGAATCCGTTTCCCTGGGCACCACGTAAGAACTGATGTTTATCGGATACTCTCTGACGACCAAATTTATCTAAAGTGTTGTTAACACGTCCCATTTTTAGATAGAACTAACCTAGTAATTATCAAAAATTGACTTATAAGGGAAACTAACCAAAAGTAAAGGGTGAAAACAAAAAGCGAAACAATATGTAGGTATAAAGATTTATTATTACATTAGCACAATTAACTAGCCCTAATTATTCACAACTTTCTACTTCTAGAGTAATTTCAACTTGTTCATTTCTTCAATCATCATCACCATCACTAGGGCCGCCTTCCGGTACTAGCTCATATTTTGCTACCAATTCACTTGGCATATGTGGTATTTCGATGAGATATGTTTTCAGACCTTCCTCGATCATTCGACTACAGAATTCATCAAGACCAAAGGAACCATACAAATATCTTCGGCACAAGTTTGCTCCGGCATTAAAGTTGATGGCATCTTGACCATATTTCGAATAATTCTGACCATTTGCAGGAACATCCGTGTTGAAATATTCGAAATGTAATATTTCCTGGGCCATGTCTCCTAGTTTGCGCGCCAGTCAGATCACGTAGAAATCCAATTCTTCATTAACACTTGGTGTGTTATTGCTGATGTCACACATCTTTAGAAATATTTGAAATATGAATGTATCCTTATATGTACAAATTACATTACCCTAAAACTCATTACATTTTTCGAAAACTATTGATTAATAATATGCTGTCCACCCCCATAATATGAAATCTATTCCAAAGACCCGAAATTTAAAAGAGACTTAGAGTTACCCCCATATGAATGCGAACTTTGCCCCAAATATGATAACGTGTATTTTTCAGAAGAAGAATTCATAATTTCGACGGTGTTCTCCGGTAACATTTCGGCTACACGCTTTGGCAAAAATGTTCCAAAAGTCACATCTTCTGTTTTATCATACAATGTGGCAAGAATAGTTTTACCAAACCGTGTTACCATCGGCACCAGTTTCCTAATTATGTAAACTTCGTCCACCTTTAAAGAAGAAACTTTTCTTCTTTCGAGAAAATTAACATCTTTGTTGAGCATATTATTAATTTCAACCAAGTTATCTTTTGAAATAGTCATAATTTATGAAAAATGTAACAGATTATACGGTACCTTGAATATGCACTTTCAGAATACTTCACTAACACAATATTTCTAGTTAACTTTCAAGTGAGCGAGGTCGTAATACAAACGATGCCCGTGTGACTATAATAACTTTCCTCGTTCCGAAGAGATTTTATAGGTATCTTGGGGTCGTCTGACAGAGGGGGGGCTAACATCTGAAAATTCAAGGCCAAATTCAAGGCCAACTATGTTTGAGAAGTGGGGGGTGGGCTCGAGTTTGTGTGGTTCCAACAAGATCCGTTGCTTTTTTTTTCATTTCTTCTTTGTCACATAAGTTTGTAAATAAAACAACTGTTTATACAATATTTTTAATAATACCAACAATAACAACATCTTAGAATAAATTCATCTTTACAACATACAACAATACAAAATATTGTAAAACATAAAAAATTAAAAATTAAAAAATAAAATACAAAATATGGATTTTCCAGTTTTCAGGTCTGACATTCACCAATCAATCATCCTTCGACAAAAGCTCTTCACACATTCTTAACATATTTTCTATATTATCTGGTTCGATTAATACATTTTCTGGATTGTTTTGATCTGATAAACCTTCTTCACACATACTGGTTAAAATCTGTTGAATCTGTTCCGGTTCCGTCTTATGAAATATAATATCTGTATGACCCCAAGGTAGAGTTTTTATCGAATTTGGTATTATAAAGCGTTTATCATCATAGTGGGAAAGAGCGACCTTGTTCAATATTTCTGTATAAACATCGTGCCGCTCAATTCGGAAAGTTTTCATTTTTCGAAATATTAAACCACCACTCTCGACAACTTTGCGATAATCTTCCAGGTGAATGTGTTTTTCGACTACGGATTTCTTCACCTTTTGCTTTTTTCAATTCATTCTTCAATGATTTGATGTAATAGGCTTTAGCTCCGGTACCAAAGAAAGCCGTTATTGAATCACCTGGAAATTCATCTTTCATAAGACCAGGTACCGATTCACTTTCCCTAATATTAAAAGGGTTTCCGCAGGTCCAATTTGATGTGTCGAATTTGTCTGGGTTGTCTGCGATAAAACGATAGAAATCATCTGTAAACACTTTTAATATTAGGGAATCGGTATCTGTGTACAGTAAGGAAGCATCACTACCAAACTTTTTCTTGATGAAGTTGTAGAAACAATCATAAATCACTATTTTTGATATGTCCAATATGGAAAACCCGATATATATCGGTCTATCATAGACTACTTTGACCTTATCCATATGAATTGCTACAAAGTCTTCAATGAAATATGAACAGCAATTGAAATTAGGACGAGCTATTAATGCCCTTGCTCCAACTCTACCGACACTGTTCTCCCACTTTGTTATTAATTTTATATCTTTACGGTTTTCCACATTTTCCATGGTCTTGCCAAAAATCGCATTTATAATTAATTTGAATAAATCCCTACCAAATTTTGTTTTTGACAAATTGCGTAATGTTGTGTTGAAATCGATGTATTTCTTCAACCACTTTGACTGGTTGAATTTCAAAACTCTATGTATTTGCATTACTATTAGGCCGTTCGAAATAGCTTGTTTTAGAGTTCTGTAATGTACAATATACTTCTGCTTGCTATTTAAATTTCTTACACTGAAACAAATGCCAAACCTTTGCTCTATCGTAATATTCATCGCTGATATCTTCTTCACGTAAAGTATCAAAAAACTGATCTTTTGTTGGAAGAGATGGGTAATTCATTTTTTCCATTGAATCAACAAAGGAAAACACCTTTTTGACGAGCTAAATCGAATTGCTCATTATCGGGAAAATACCTTCGTGTTTCCTTGAAACTATCAATTTCCAATCCATCACCCAAATTTTCCAAAGATGTCGATAAAAATTTAAAACTGTCGATAAATCGTAGCTTTAAATATATATTTTTTTAATGATCCAGTTTTTTTGTCCATGTAGTCATGCACATAAATAGGTACTCTTTGTGAACGATATATACTTCTCCTTACTCTGAGCTATAACATTAATCTTATCACCATGACGACACAGTTCTTTAATGAACAAATGACAGTCATAGCCGCTCAAATTGTGGAATATGATAGGAATAAAATTAGGTAATTTATAGTTTAAATTACAGTGGGAATGCGCACCACCAGGTCTTTTCTTTCCCGTTATATGACAGTGGTCTCTAACTTTAACATCATGTTTGTTAAATGGTTTCTCACAAATAGCACATGTTATTGCATTTTTAAAATCCAACTCTTCGTCAGGTGTTAGACGATTCATCGGTTTTATATCTTTACAATGGGTATTATACAGATGCCTCAAATCGTTTTCCAAGCGCGAAACAAAAATTTGGGCTGCATCACTTCCGCGATATAGCTCAAACTTTGAAACTGAATCATCAAAGGAGCATTTTATAAGATATGCAAAAGAATACGGTTCATGTTTGACGCTTTTTATTGTGTAAGAGTTATGAGGGTTTGGTTCACTAGTGTCCAGCGGTTTTAAAATTGATTCGAAGTCTGCATAAACCACAAATGGAACACGCATTTGTTTTTCAATATTCTCAAATTTCATTATATTCTCCGGTACAATGCTCCCAAATTTATCAGTCTTTGGATCTTTTGTTGGTGTCCGTGTGTATACATGATTACAGATACCAAGCGTGACAAGTTTTTTATCCAACAATAATGACTTTTGGAACAGTTAACATCACAAACATGTCGTACATCACCATCACTTTTGATACTGCAATCTTCAGTTACCAACAACAAATTGACATGTCGTAGCAGTTTTCGATCGGAATATCGTAATGGACCAACTACTTCATATTTCAATTTATTATTCTCGAATAATGATTGTATCCCATACACATTGACTGATATATTATTCATTTGCTCAAACTTTTTAATATCACTCAACTTTACTGGAAAATCCATACCTGTTAGATCTAGAACTCTCGCATAGTGTGGGTAAGATGTTATCTGAGAAGCCATTCTAGCTGCGGGAAACAATGCTGATGTGACAGCCCAAGCAAAACAGCACTGGTCCTGGTTTATCACATTAATGATAGCACCTTTGTTCTCTATGCTTTTGGGTAGTTTGATGTAGGATGAGCCACCGACTGGTCTGAACTCGTTGATATTAACCTCCAAGTAAAGAATTTTCCTTAGAGCCCATCCTATAAATTATAGATTTATGTTATTAATCTGCACAGTTCCACCCGCTTATTATTACATACCTGAATCTTTCTCCTGGAACTCTGTCGATTTTGTTTTCATTACTTCAACAAATGATTGATAAACTTCATTCAGATCACTTCCAACAGCTATAATTTTGTTGGAGGTATTGAATGATTTTTCTGAATGCACATCCTGTGTTGGGTGATAATATAGTCCAGCCACAACCATGTAACCCCAACGCCTGCTCCAACACATTCAACACTTTCACAATAATCTCGTTAAAAAATACTGTAAAGTCAATATAGTATCGCTGCTTATACGGTATGTTGCAATCCTACTTCTGAAAGCGCTGTCCACACGTTCTACACCATCACATAATGGTATACATGAATTATTTCTATGTTGTGCCGTCCTCTGATGAGCCGCCATAAAATTTGCAGGTACTGTAACATCGCATAAGGCACAAGTTTTCATAGATACCGCACCAACGAATCTAGGTCGCTTTCCTCCAACCTCTTCAGGAATAAATCGTGACATGCACGATTCCCTCTTATGACGCAACATACTATAATTACGGCTAAATGATACACCACAATATTCGCAAACATAAGCCATTGTAATTATCCCGACGCGGTTGAATGGAACTTTTCCACAAAAATTCTCATACTGAAGATCAAACACCTCCCACCCATCATTATATCTGAACAAATCAGGGTCACGCACCAACTCAAGGCTGCACACACTCAAGCAAATCAGGGTCATGCGCCAACCCAAGGTTGCTCACACTCGAGGTCGCACAGCAACTCAAGGCCAAGGTCATGTGACGTCAGAACATTACTAGGTCATTTTTCAAGGTCAAGGCTAAGGTCAGGAACGTGACGTCATAGGAGTGGGGGGTGATGAGTAATCACCCTATTGACCCTACTAACAAGTGCCCCCCCTAATTTTTTCTGGCCCAGCCTGGCCCCCCCTAACGTAAAACCCTGGCGTCGCCACTGATTATGCAATACGTGTGTGAATTGAACCTTTTTTCACAAATGTGAATTTTGTCGCACTCGCCTTTCACTTTACACACTCTCATTAGCTATTTCGGCGAAGTCCGGATTTTGTCCGGATTTCTTGACTCCTATGTCCTGAATTCCGAAAAACCTTAATGGAAACCCTACCCTTAATGCCTTTTTAATTTTTTTTTAGAATGGTTGTTTACCTACCTCCTTGTGAAATTTTGGCGTTTTAGGTGGAATTATTTCAATTTCCCAATCCCAACTTTATCACAGGCCTTTATTTATTTAAAAATTAATTCAGGTAATGTCCATCAACCAGTTAAAAACGTGTTCATTTTCAAATTTAACATTATCATTTAAAAATTGATTTGGAAGCATTGTTGCCAACAAGAAGATTTTTCAGTACAGTTCTGGATGATTGTCATGTTTTGGTGAGATGCTGGCTATCTGGGTTAATTAAACGACCAGAAGGACATCTGTTTAGACAGGTAAGTAGTTAGTAGTACTTATCCACTTCTTTTACAGTAGGTTCTCACATGTTGATTTTGTTGTGCTGTCGCCTTTGCTTTGCAAGATAGTGTTATTATTATTATTTGTGAGAGAATAAGCCTTACCTTATCTCTCGGACCCAACAAACACAATTACATACCAAAGACGTACATAAGGTGTAACGTTATGACATACTTACGTTCGTAAGACGTCGATTTTAGAGCCACGTACGTCTTGAAGACGTAATGGGCAAGTCGTATGTCACCTCCATAATACGTCTTAAAGACGTACAACTTAGAGCCATAAAGAACGTCCATAATACTTCTTGAAGACCTTAATTAAGTACATATTGCAAACCAAATAAAAGAGGATTTTTTTACTCAAATCGTTTATTATTTATTCGCTATTAGCTTACTAAACCTGGAATAACAACAAAAGAAAAACATTAATTCAAAAGTATTGCAACTATACCTACATAAATAAAGCATAACCTAAAAGAACTGCAACAACATTCTGTTGAGGATTGATTGGGTTGGGACTCTGGTAAACTAATTAGCACAACACTGTTTCACTGAACTGACTGAACTTATATTGACACAAAAAAAAGCCCTATTTTTGCACTAAATATTGTTTATAAAATCCCCTTAAAGTAATTAGCTGTTGCATTTTTGGTTTTTAGCATCTATAAATGATCCTCAACAATACTGCATCGATAGTTTGCTGTTAAATTTTATGTTACGAAAAAATTTATCTGCCCAGCAGGGGGTCAACTTTTGACAATATACGTTAAATTGCGTATTCGAAGATTTGCGACCAAAAATAAACGTATACGTTTCTATAAACCCATTTTTGACCGGTGTGCGCAAATGGATAAACGTAGATATTGCGAATTCGTAAACATACGTATGGTTGATTTGGCAACGTCGGAAATTTTAGAATGTTTGACAAATTTTTGACGTGTTTTTGCCTTTTTTAATTAATTTCGAAAATTTGTGGATGTTAACGATAGTGGTAAATTATTGAAGAAAGCCAGTGACAAAAACTAAAAGAAAAGGGGTGCGAATGCCAGTGAAAAGCAAAAGAAACTTGTGAAGTATGTGAAAAGCAAGCTACAGCTAATTCGGTTGATAGCTACCGCTTACGAAAAATTTCAAGGCATAATCAAGACCCGCATGAGTAGTACCGCAATAAACCAGTGGCGTATTTACCATATGGCCATGGGGGCCATGGCCCGGGGCGGTACGACTGCAAGGGGCGGCACAAGCCGCGTCCCCAGCGCTTAGGAATGCTATCAAATTACCAACAAAGCAAACAAAAAACAAAATTAAAACTTATTATTTAATTGATAACATTACAAGAAATCGGCGTCCGTCCGATCACTTGAAAGAATAAATAATTATCTTCGTTCCTGTATAAGCGAAGACCGTATGAATCGTTTAGCTATCTTTGATATAGAAACCACTAGACAAAATCTTTCTATTTTATTATGATGGTGTCAATAGATCTGTTCTCACAAGAGCGGCAGTTTGCAAACTGTGAGTAGCACATCACCCATACATGTTTTCAATGCTTTTGGTCCAAGATAAATCGGTAACTTAATTGGGGGGCTTTATGTGAAATTGCTGCAACTTTCCGTAAACGCAAATGACGTCATTTGCGATTGACAAAGTGCATGTTAAATAAGCTGTGTACCAATTTTCAATCGCAACTGACGTCATTTGCGTGTATGCAAAATTGCATCAATTTCAAATAAAGCCCCCCTGACCGATTGTTCCTGACAGGTTGCAAACTGTCAGGGACTTTATTCTCGAAACAGGGGAGCAACGTTCTCATGAGAACGAAGGTTTTGTCTTCGTCATACGTATTCATTTTTCCATAACACTGACAATGACAGAGCAATCGTTCTCATGAGAACGCTGTTCCTCGGTTTCGAGAATAAAGTCCCTGAGACTCTTGAGAGACAGACCTTTCATTGGAAGAATTCGTTGACCAATTTGTGCATCGCAAAAAAATACATGTAAAAAATATTTAATAAATCAATAGTGTTTCTTTCTTCATTTGATCTTTTTTCATTATTAATTTTTTTTTTGGTAAATTAGGGCGGCAAACCTTAAAGGCCCAGGGCGCCACATTTTAAAATACGCCACTGCATTAAACTAACTATATAACAAACATTGCAAAACAACCTTCTAAATAACATTAATTTCTTACTTTAGTCGAAACATCTAAATCTGTTGGTCGTTGTGCCAGACGTGTATGAGGTTCTAAACATTCAACCAAATATCTAAGAAGCTCTTTCGACAATCAGAACATATTAATAGGGTGTTTATTTGTAATTTGTACTGCTTTTCCTGCTTCAAGCAGATCTCAGCAGCAGATCGGCGTTCACTTGTCTCATATAAGCTCATAAATAGCAGTTCCTAGCAGATCTTCCTGATTTTTCGAGCAGGTAGAGCAAGTACAAATGAACACCCTTTAATAAACTGTCTTTGGGCCGGTTTCTCAATAGCAAGTCACCCCCGAGTTAAGCATAACGCCAGGGTAAACATTGCAACTGGACACGTTTAACCTGGAATTAAAACCAACCCGGAGGTGACTCGCTATTGAAAAACAGGCCCTTTGGTTTAGCTCTACGAATGGATCACGGCGGTTATGTCGATGGCTCTGCGTTTTCCAAATTACGAATTGCCAGCACATTCATCAAGTTTTCCATATTATAGTAGTACACCTTGTAATCAAGAAGACGAGACGATAGAGCACATTCTCTATGACTGCACTGCTTTTTCGCCAATACGCAGTGCCAGATTAGGCCAATCGTACCCATCACTAGAAGAGATCAGAGGCACCGCCTTCGGCGACGTCATCGCCTACGTAGAATCGCTAGGCTGGATGACGAGCTAATGATCTTTCCTCTTGTGGAGGCGCACAATGAGCATAATTGTGGCCTAAGTGCTATAGTATACCTTATATACCACCCTCCCAGATACAGAGATAGTAGATACACAATAATCCAATAATAAAATCATTATCAAACAAACTGACAAACAAAAACAACCTAACATCCCCACTTGACACTAGAAAAACGAATACGCAAACCGAATAAGGCGACTAGAATACCGCTCGCAGAAAAGCGAATGAAAATATGCGCATACGAAACTTTGCGAACGGCCAAAAATTAGAACTTGTGGCTGTTCGCAGATTTAGGAACAATCTACATACGTTTCTATATTTGCGAACGGTCAAAAATTGACCACCTGGCCTATTTATTTATTATTAAAATTGGGAATATTCTTTCTATAACAACCTTAGAGCAGGTCTACAATTTTTAACCTCCTGTTCTGGAAACATCCATCAACATCACAATAACACATAAACTTTTTTGCTTATCTCACTTCTGAATTTGTAGGGATGGGTTTAATTAACTGAATTGTTGCTGTATTTTCTTTATTAAATAATTTTCACATAACTTTTGCACAAAATTTCTAACAGGCTTCTAACCTAACGTGTCGTTCGCCACCTCACATGAGACATAACGACATAACCTCAATCTCGGAACAAGGATATTACACCTCTCTTTCGCTAACTACCCTAAAGGCTCGCTTTCCTCGGATGCGGGACGGAGACGGAACGGGTGCCGCAGACGTTGCCCTCATTAAAATATAAAGATGTGCTTTCCTAAGCAGCGGAGGCGCGACGGCGGCGGAGAGCAGTTTTTTTGACGCTAGCGGAATCACGCCACCGGTCGGTCGAGAGGCAACTTCGAAGAGGCGCAACACCGACGGAATAATATTTATAAATAAAAATCTGTTTAAAAATGTCGAATTTCACAGAAGAGAAAAGTGAATTATTGATCGACCTAGTGAGGCAGTATCCTGTACTGTACAATTTAAAGCACAAAAATTATTTCAACAACACAATTATTAAAGAAAATGCTTGAAAAGCAATTAGTGATGCCCTTCAAAAACCTGGTTAGAGGAGCGTTCTGGAAGCCGTATCTCGTCGTTTTTTTTTTTCGGCGTAGAACCAAATCAAACCTAGTAGGTTTTGTTAAGCATGTCACTGGGCATACGAAATCTGAGGTGCAGACATTTTCCCGTGGTCTCGAACTTTTTTATGACAAAAAAAGTAAAAAAAATATATTTTTAATAAAATGTGTTTTTCTTTGCTTCTACCGTCATATCTTCAAAACCAATCAAGTTATCGAAGTAAATTTTTTTTAAAATTAAAGTACACACTTAGGCGCTTTTAATAGTGCCTTCGTTCCTCACGAAGTTTTCCCCTTTATTTTTTTAAAAATCGGAACATCCAGGAATTACAATTTTAGGTCTTACAATTTTCACCAATCGACAAACTTTTTTATTTTTGAAATTTTTTATATACATACAGCGAAGCAAATGATGCCAAAACATGACAACAGTTTTTGAAATTATTAGTTTTTACCCAATATAATTATATCGTTTGGCCACAGCGATTTTTTATTTGTGCGCTAAAATAATCTAACGCGAGCGAAACCCATCGCGAGACAGTATTATACCGCATTTACTCAGAGATAGGAGAGTATAATACTCATAAGACCTTATGACCACTTAGTAGGGTATCACATATTTTTAATTAAATTAAATAGAAGCGGAAATATGGATATAATACCTATAATTCCTAAAATATATTTAGATTTCAATAAAATGTGGCCCTAACTTTCGACATTAAAAACATTCCTGTTCATCATTTTCCTCTTCTTCAAAATCTTCAATAGTGTTATTACAAAAACGACATTTACACTCGTTACAACATTTTAGACCTTCTTGCAGGCAAGCACATTTTCGATTTTCACCATTTTTATCTGATGAATAAATATACAGGGCTTTGATTTCAAAACTTGCCATCCACGTTATCTGCGTAAAGAGGCATATTCGTGCAAAACGCCGAAACACGTCAACAAATTTATTGGGGGGGGGGGGAGGTTTTTCACGTGAAACTGGAATCCCTTCTTTCAACCCCCTAACCTCCAGGGCTACGCTACCACACCACCTCAAAATTTCTAAATGAGACAGGGGGTCGAGTGATAGATCAATTTGAAGGGCTGTTGAGTCTGTAGAATTTGCCGTTTCATTTTTTGAATTTGACCTCAGTGTTGTTCAAAAATGCCTATTCATTTTTAAACACACCTGCTTTACCTACAATTTTATTACAGCCCCGCCACCAATCAATTTGTTGACTGTTGAGGTGTTTTGGCGATTTCCACGAATATGCCTCTTTACGCAAATAACATGGGTGGCAAGTTTTGAAATGAGAGCCCTGTATAATGATTGTCGAACAAAATTAGGAATTGGCTTGTCATTGGAAAATATTGGAGTTCAAAACTCGTCAGATAAATTCCATACTGAACCGTCTGCATTTGTAAGTGGTGTGGGCTTATTGCTACTGTACCATGTTTAAGTTCAACATAATACACCTGCAGGAAATTATAGAATATAGCTACTAATTATAGGAAATGAATTGTCTTATATCCTACTGAACTATTAGTAACCATATATATCTTGGTTACAATAATCATTAATAGGGTCTTAACTCTCGCGCGGTGGTTAATTATTTCATAACTCCCGCTTTTACCTTGGATGGTACAACTTTGAGGAAAAATTGAAATTATGGTTTATTCCTTTATAAAAATAAACAAAATACAGTAAATTCAGTAGGAAATAAAATTATCTATTCACCACGGAAATTATCAGGTGTTAATATCCATGGGCAATTGCTGTCCCTCGGGCCCACAAACTTTGCCCTGGGGTATTAACCATCCTCATAATTCCCTTGATACAGCAATAACTATAAATCTATTTTTACCTTAAAAAGTGCTGATAAAGAGCGCGTTCGGTTGGAGGAAGCTCCGAGGATGGTTTGTTTGTAGTTGTTGCTAGTTTTATCCGCAGGTCATTTAGTTACTGTATTTGTTTGTCTTGGTTTTTGTAGAGTAGAAGAACCAATTTTTTAGCGAATTCCTTAGAGCAGGTAAAGCGCACTCCTACAGACATAAGGAGTAGGAACACGCGATTTTGCTATGAAACTAAAGTGAAGCCAATTTTTAGCAGGTGTTTGTACACCAAACGACAGGTAAAGCATTGAATTAGCTATACCGCCATTATTTTGGATCTCAAAATACCTGAAAAAAAAAAACGGTTACATTTTCCTATTCCATGTTCCTTCTCCTCCCACTTAAGAACTTACCTACTCTAAGGCGAATTCTAATGCTTTGACATGTGACTGCAGTGACAATTACTCAGAAATTTCTTGAAGAACGGCAATCTTTTTTTTAGGAACATCGAAAGCAGAGTTTGAAATTGAATTTCGATGAGACAGCAACAATATTTTTTAATTTCTTAATCCCGCCAATAGCACAGTACTATGGATAGTAGTCAAGTTGTCTAGCCATGGCGCGAGAGTATGCGATACATTATTTTGGCGCGCAATTGAAAATTCGCTGTGGCCAAACAATATATATTAGGTAAAAACTAATTATTTCAAAAACTTTTGTCATGTTTTGGCATCATTTGCTTCGCTGTATGTATATAAAAATTTTCAAAAATAAAAAAGTTTGTCGATTGGTGAAAATTGTAAGACCTGAAATTGTAATTCCTGGACTTTCCGATTTTGAAAAAAATAAAGGGGAAAACTTCGTGAGGAATGAAGGCACTATTGAAAGCGCTTAGGTGTGTACTTTAATTTAAAAAAAAAATTACTTCGATAACTTGATTGGTTTTGGAGATATGACGGTGGAAACAAAAAAAAACATATTTTATTAAAAATATATTTTTTTTACTTTTTTTGTCATAAAAAAGTCCGAGACCACGGGAAAATGTCTGCACTTTAGATTTCGTATGCCCAGTGACATGCTTAACAAAACCTACCACGTTTGATTTGGTTCTACGCCAATTTTTTTTTTCTCGAAAACTAAGCGACTTTCGGCCACAGATTTACTCGGCTAGGTAAGTAGAAGATAATTTATGGCCAGTTGCAGATAAACGCTATTATTTTTTTGGATTTTTTGTTTCGGATCTTTCGCTTGAATTATTTTCCCGACTATTTTGTGTGCTTGTAACACTTCAAATTTTTCTTGTTAAAGTTGGTGAATGCAAAACCAGATGGAAAACCATCAGAGATTCCTACAGAAAACAAGCAAGGAAACTGGGAACCGGATCGGCAGCAATTAGATCCAAATATGACAGTCAGAAACTGCAATTTTTAAACAGTGTTGCATTCCAAAGAGAATAAGCTGAAATAGTAAATAGGTATTTAAATTAACTTACAATAAAGTACCTACCTTTTTTTTTAGATCAAAGACTAATATAATTATTGTTCCTGAAACACAATCTTCACTGCCTGAGACGGCTGAAACACAATTATCAGTACCTGATACGGAATCAGCAGTGCCTGATATGCAATTATCAGTGCCTGAAACTCAATCAGAAATCCCAGAAACTCAGTCAGCAGTACTCGAAAATGAATTTACCCATCAGAATACAACCCAAGTGCCAGAACTTACTGAATATTTTAATGTAAGTCACGAAAATGTAGATGGACAAAGAATGGATTCTACAACAGATGCCGAGAATTCAGATTGCAGTAGTGCAAGCCAACTTGGAACTAAGCGAAAAAGAAACGATGTGTTAGCGGATGAAATGAAAAAAAGTCGCATTCAGAGAGAAATGTTGATAAATAAATTTGCGCAAAAAAAGGAACGTGAACGTGATCCCATCGACATATTTTTTGAAGGTGTTGCTGCTACAGTAAAAACATTCTCGCCAGAGTTAATAATCGAAACAAAGTTAGCAATTACAAAGCTTGTTTCTGAAATGGAGCTCCGTGCGTTATCTTTACAAAGAAGTTCAACTGAGAAATATATTTTAAGCGACGAAGGCGATGTTTATCTACAGTTTGAATAAAAAATAAATGTAATATTTAGTTTGAATAAAAAGTTTTTTTGTCACATGATTCAATTGCCAACACAGTCTGCCTTGTGGGATACAAAAATAAGTTTTGAATATGTTGCGTACATTAAATGCCTCAAATGTAGCATTTCCACCCATTCGTTCAAAAGCAAGAATATTTTCAGTTAGTAGGATTATGGTATCGCACTGAGCTGCAGCTTCCTCTCCGGGATATGGTATCCTTTCTTGCAGCAACAAATTGTGAATAATACATGCAGCAGTTACTAGATTTTCTGCAGTATCAGGAGAAATTGAAATTGGAGTAAAAAATACTCTAAAGTACTGGCATAAAATGCCAAAGGCATTCTCACTTGTTCTTCTGGCGCGACTGTGACGATAGTTGTAAATTGCCTTTTCAGTATCTGAATTTGATTGTTCTTTGGGATAGGGTCACATCATATGTGGCGTAAGTTTAAATGCCTCATCGCCAACTATAACATGCGGTAAAGGAATCCCCTGTTGTGCAATTTTTTGAGGGCAAGGAAATGGGAACCGTTCTGAGTTTATCCACCTTCCCATATTGGATTTAGCAAAAAGTCCAGCATCTCCTTCTTTACCGTAACCTCCAACATCTATAGCCAAAAAATGGTAATCAGCGTCCACTAAAGCCAGCAAAACAATTGAAAAAAATCCCTTATAATTAAAATGTAATGAGCCTATTTTACTAGGACAAGTTACTCTGATATGTTTTCCATCCACGGAAACAACACAATTTGGGAAATTCCATTTTTTACGGTATTTCGACGCACTATTCCGTAGTATAGCTTCTGTAGGTTGTGGAATAGCAACCTGTAATAGACGTTTACATATCGCTTCCAACACATTCTTGACAATATGACTAATCCAACTGTTGGAAATTCGAAACCCAAATGCCAATGATCGAAAGCTTTCGCCGTACCTAGAAATATTTTCTACTAGTTTTAACGTCAATAAAAATTAAAAGACAAGCTTACCATAGCGTTAAACATAGTTTTTCTTCGACTGAAATCGGATTTTTTACCCGATTGTATGGCAGTGTTAAAATATCGTCCTTTATATAGGAGAGGATATAATGGAAAAGTTTTCTAGATACTCGAAAAAACTCTCGAAATTTGTCTTCGTCATCACACAAATATTTTTTGATGAGTACCTTATAATATCCTTCTTCTCTACACGTTGCTTAAACATTTCGTGTTCACTTTTTTGTTTTGACGACATTTCCGCAATAAGAAGCTCTTCATCAATGTCGTCTATTACAATAAAAAATAATAAATCTTCGGAATCCATTTTCACACACGGATTGCAGAACCGCCGACGTCGCTGCGCCTTCGAGGAAAGCACTACCTCCCTAGCGCGATACGCCGGGGAAGCGCTATGACTCCGTCTCGCTTGCGTTCCGTCTCCGTCCCGCGTCCGAGGAAAGCGAGCCTTAACATCTACGTCATCATTTATCAAATTTCAAAATGACCATAAATGAGAGGAAAATTCAAAGAAAGTCTGTTTTTTTTTTTGAATATAATTCCCCAAATCAAAAATTTAGTAACTATGTTGGCAACACAAGCCTTTTCTACATAAAAAAATTTGAAAGCATTGACAATTTCACATTGTATTGCCAACATAATGTCATTTTGACTTTTATCTTAAAAAAAAAACAGACTTTATTCAAATTTAAATTCCTACACAGATCTGTTTGTATTTTACACTTTAAACATAAAACCAAAATGGTGGACGTAACTGTACGTAATATGGATGTTTAATATGTACCCAAGAATCGTAAACTCTACAGGATTGCTCAATCGGCTAAATTTGTTCACAATTGCTGTGACGTCACGCGCATGCCGGATTTTCAAGATGGCCGCTGATACGAATGATGTTTAGTTTGTGCTGACAACTATTTTATCGTAAATTCGAATTTATCTAGTGTAATAAGTGTAAATTTAAAGTTTCATTTAATGTGTGTAAGCATAAAAGACTCGTGGCTGAAAATACTCGCGAAAACCCCAAGCATTTTCTGGTTTTATAATACTGGATTTGTTGTATCAGGACATCGCTCTTTTCTTTGTGTGTATTGCTAGTTAGTATTTCCTAGTCAAGCATTTGTTTTGCTTTTTTTTATAAATCAAATATCTACTTAGTTGTAAGTTTCCTTTGCATGTAATTACTAATAAAAATTAGGGTTTGTGAAGAGTGAATAAATAAATATGTAAATAAATTCCTTTACTGGCGCGTTTACTATGAAAACGCATGGAAAATATGGGAAACTTGCAATGTTTTTCTGGAATATGATTATGAGAATCTAAATTAGGTATCACTATTTGGCTTTGTGAAATAAGCTCACTTTGAATGAATAATAATTGAGAAGTACCTAGGTAGGGTCAGTAAAAAATAAAGCACACTATTGCAACCCCGTTTCGCTTATATTTTGATATTGAAATGCAAAAATTAAACCGGCTCGGCACCCCACATTTGGTTTTCTACTGTTTCTCAACTCTGTAGTCAATTGTGCCCGTTTTGTGCTCAATTGTGCCAGTATTTATGCGAATTGTGCTCATTTTCATACACAAAAAAAAAACATTGAAACGAATCCGGGGGCCAGCTTGACTCCAGCCCTTCGTTTTTTTGACTTTTTGGCAATATGTTTGGCTAATTGATAAACAAAAGCAAACAAACTCGTCTTTCTAATTAGCAATTAGCCAACCACTCAAGCCTCAAGGACACAAGCTTTTGAAGTCTGCTAATTTTAAAATCAATAAATTAATTACAAAATACAGTTTTCAAAGGAAATAACCTCAAAATTACAATTTTTCACGTTTGAAAATGCAAGGATAGTGCACTGTCATAAAAAACACAAACCGATCAAGGACTGCGTGACGTCATTCGCATACCGCCATCTTCGATGTTTTTATGAACGTTTGTCTTATGGGATTGAGCAATCCTGTAGAGTTTACGATTCTTGATATGTACCTACATAAAAGGTACAAAAGTGTACGTCTTATGTACGTTCTGAATAGGTCATATGACGTACGGACGTGAATATGACATAAAATGGACGTTTTAAGTATGTAGTGTGTTTGCTGGGGACAAGACGGAGAATATGCACAATATTTGTGTGTCTATTTAGTTAAATTTTCCAGGCGTCCTATTTAGAAGTGTTAAGTTTCGCCGAAAATCTGCATTGATAATAGTTTTCTTCAACACATAACGTACACGGTGGGTTAGCTTTTTTTAAAAATATCCCTCTAAAGATAGTTCAACTGAAAAAAAATTGAAAAGAAGTACATGCAGTTACGTATTAAGTTAATTTAAAATTATGTTTGATAAATAATACCACATAAAGCCTAGTACTCATAACTGCGAAATTCGCATTTTTTTGACATTGCGTTGACAATTTGACGTTTTATGCGTGTATCAAACGTCAAATTGTCAACGCAATGTCAAAAAAATGCGAATTTCGCAGTTATGAGTACTAGGCTTAATACAAAAATAATAGGGTACTTGCATGGAAAATCAAATTGATTATTGTTTATTGCAAACTGTAGGAAATCGAAAAAAGATCGCTAATTTTTTTTTATTCCGCCCAAATATGATTATTCTGGAAGTTATACAAATATTGAGTTTTTTATATATAGATATACTGAGCATGTGCGACGTCACAACTCACAACGTATTATACCTAAGTTATGACGTCGGAAGGACATTTCGAAGCGTTGTATCTCCGTCAATTTCTGACTAACAAGAAAAAGAAAAAACACGTGTTGACTTATTTTTCATGGACTATTGAAATCAGCATTAAAAAAATTTGTTGCAAGGGGCCTATTCTATATTTTTTTAGAAGTCACTTTTTTGACCATGTGCTGAAAAAAAAAATTAGCCGCAGTTAGGTGCGTTTTATTTATATGCATAGTGTTCATTTTAAAACTCGCCACTCCTATTGGAGTAGAAAAATTTTCGAAAAAAATCCCTGAAACACGTCAACTATAATTTGAAGGGGAATAAGTTTTTATGCAAAATTCACCTCCACACTTCAACCTCTTAGCCCCCAGAGCTACCTCCTAGAAACACTCAAATAGGAAGGGGGGCAAAATTATTTTGGTGCATGCTCAATCTTGTTTTATCAAAATCTTATATATACGGACAAAAAAGACTCATATATTTCATTAAAAAAAAAAAACGGTAATAGTTATTTATGATATGAGTGTTAAAAGTACATTTTTAAGGCACTACGCATGTGAAAGTTTGCAGAATGAGCGAAGCGAATTCTGCAATTCACATAAAGTGCCTTAAAAATACTTTTAACACAAATAACATACAATATTTTTTCTAAAAACGGCAATAAACAGCAATAACGAGTAACAAATTGGATTATTAAATGAATAATAAATTGGAAACATCATTCCTAGATAAAATTATTGAATTTGACATTTGTCAAAAAATCCAAACAACCAGCACCTTGTTTTACAGGGGCGAGTTCAGGAATGACACACCCAGTGTGAGTGTGACACCGGTGCGACGCCCTAGCTGTTCAAAAATGCTAGACAGTGCTATGGGCCCAATGGCCAATTGTCAATTCAGGCACACTCATAAAATCGCACTCGCACCCTGTGCGTTATTTCTGAACTCGGCCCAGGTAATGAATGTCCTGTCAGTTTCTTGAAAGTATTGACAATTTCACATTGTATTGCCAACATAATGTCATTCACATGTCATTTTGACTTTTATCTTAAAAAAAAAACAGACTTTATTCAAATTTAAATTCCTACACAGATCTGTTTGTATTTTACACTTTAAACATAAAACCAAAATGGTGGACGTAACTGTACGTAATATGGATGTCTACAGGATTGCTCAATCCCATAAGACAAACGTTCATAAAATCATCGAAGATGGCGGTATGCGAATGACGTCACGCAGTCCTTGATCGGTTTGTGTTTTTTATGACAGTGCACTATCCTTGCATTTTCAAACGTGAAAAATTGTTATTTTGAGGTTATTTCCTTCGAAAACTGTATTTTGTAATTAATTTATTGATTTTAAAATTAGCAGACTTCAAGCTTCAAGACGAGTTTGTTCGCTTTTGTTTATCAATTAGCCAAACATATTGCCAAAAAGTCAAAAAAACGAAGGGCTGGAGTCAAGCTGGCCCCCGGATTCGTTTCAATGTTTTTTTTGTGTATGAAAATGAGCACAATTCGCATAAATACTGGCACAATTGAGCACAAAACGGGCACAATTGACTACAGAGTTGAGAAACAGTAGAATACCAAATGTGGGGTGCCGAGCCGGTTTAATTTTTGCATTTCAATATCAAAATATAAGCGAAACGGGGTTGCAATCTATATTTTTTAGATTCTCATAATCATATTCCAGAAAAACATTGCAAGTTTCCCATATTTTCCATGCGTTTTCATAGTAAACGCGCCAGTAAAGGAATTTATTTACATATTTATTTATTCACTCTTCACAAACCCTAATTTTTATTAGTAATTACATGCAAAGGAAACTTACAACTAAGTAGATATTTGATTTATAAAAAAAAAGCAAAACAAATGCTTGACTAGGAAATACTAACTAGCAATACACACAAATAAAAGAGCGATGTCCTGATACAACAAATCCAGTATTATAAAACCAGAAAATGCTTGGGGTTTTCGCGAGTATTTTCAGCCACGAGTCTTTTATGCTTACACACATTAAATGAAACTTTAAATTTACACTTATAACACTAGATAAATCCGAATTTACGATAAAATAGTTGTCAGCACAAACTAAACATCATTCGTATCAGCGGCCATCTTGAAAATCCGGCATGCGCGTGACGTCACAGCAATTGTGAACAAATTTAGCCGATTGAGCAATCCTGTAGAGTTTACGATTCTTGATATGTACCTACATAAAAGGTACAAAAGTGTACGTCTTATGTACGTTCTGAATAGGTCATATGACGTACGGACGTGAATATGACATAAAATGGACGTTTTAAGTATGTAGTGTGTTTGCTGGGGACAAGACGGAGAATATGCACAATATTTGTGTGTCTATTTAGTTAAATTTTCCAGGCGTCCTATTTAGAAGTGTTAAGTTTCGCCGAAAATCTGCATTGATAATAGTTTTCTTCAACAGATAACGTACACGGTGGGTTAGCTTTTTTAAAAAATATCCCTCTAAAGATAGTTCAACTGAAAAAAAATTGAAAAGAAGTACATGCAGTTACGTATTAAGTTAATTTAAAATTATGTTTGATAAATAATACCACATAAAGCCTAGTACTCATAACTTGTCAATTCAGGCACACTCATAAAATCGCACTCGCACCCTGTGCGTTATTTATGAACTCGGCCCAGGTAATGAATGTCCTGTCAGTTTCTTGAAAGTCTGTCGTGCTCGTGGTCAGTAATGCTTTTTGCTAAAAATGCAACAAAATACAAAATAAAAAGAGGGTTGCATCGATTCCTTGAAAAACATAGATGAGGCGGCCAATCGGGCTACCTCAGGTTGTTCAAATTTCACCATTAGTTGTATTCCTTTCACACCTAGGAGGGGCTCCGGCAAGGATGATACATACTACTAAGGATGGCTTATCCTCATAAGGCCTGTGTGTAACAAATCCCCCCCTACCCCGCCAAGCCAAAAAAGCAGTTGTGACGTAAGCATCATGGCGTTTTTCGCCTTGACGTAGGCTGTTTGCACCACAGGTTATGTTATGATCTGGCTGCTGGCTGGAAATTATGAAACTAGTTTCTAGTATAATTAAAGTCTAAAATTATAAAATTATATCAGATACATATAGACTTTTAATCATTACTGTTGTGTTCCTCAGTGCAAGAATTGTAATTTATTTATTAAAAAATTGAAGATGCACTGTGGTATTAGGTAAGCTGATTTATGTAAAAATGAGTTTATTGATTATTTAGTTTTATGATAATAGCTTCTATACTGTGTACAAAACTGGGTACTCGAGGCCAGTGCTTAAGGCACTGATTAGAGTTCATTGTAACTTAAGTATGTTTGTAAAATTTTGAAGTAATATATTATTGTTTTCAAAAAAAAAAGTCTTGGGCTAAAAAAAAAAGCTGACAAAGGATTGAGTTTCTACATATTTCCCCTTGAAACAGGCCACACAGGTTTATTTGGAATCGAAAATGGAAAAAGAGTTAGTGTCGAGAAGAAAAGCCTACTGGATTTTAAAACTTCGTATTGGCAAACCAGTCACCAAATTCATGAAAGTGTATTCTCTGCATCTCAAGCAAGAATTTTGTGTTAAGGTAAACAAGCATAATGGGTAGTTTTGTGCCCTATAGCTTCATTTTATTAGGCCTGCTTCTAGGCATTGATCAAGTACTATCTATTTTTAAAATGTTTTGTTTGAAAATATTGACTGTTTTTTTTATTTACAGGTGAGAGTACAGGTCTTAGAGGTACAGGTAGAGGTCGGATATTGAAAAAAACAGTTATACCATCCCAGAATTTGCCCTCTTCTATAGTGATCCATAAACCGAGCCAAAAAATAGATTCCATGGGTGCTGAAAAACTTGCCAAAAGAAAAAGAAATCAAGATTCTATTGAGACTATACAAGTAATGAATGTAGTTATACTTTTAATCAATTATTAAACTCTTCTCAGATAGACATACAAATGGCCGAGCAAACAGCACAACGTATAAAGTTTTTATTGAATTCTAATTACCAGTATTATATTGTTATAGGTAGTTCGAGTAAAAATAAGATTTGTGGGCAAGTTATTTGACTTTGTTAATTTAATTTTCACCTATTAATAAATAAAAATAAAGAGTTATTTATAAAATATTTATTTATTTATTACATATACAAGTTATTCAAATACAGACATTATAAGGGAGATACCATACCTGCCTTTAGACCCTTTTGGCAATGTCCTATTGTAGAAAGTTTACAAAAATATAAGAAAAAGATCCGGTTAGGCTGTTGTATGGATATAATCATTTCGGATCAGGTAAACGAAATAGATTATAATGAATTTTGGCCTGCATCATCACGAGCAGCATTATGGGTGAAAATTATTACCCAGTGTGAAACTTTCGAGACCAGTGAATAAATAAGTCGATATTGCATTTACAGCACATTGTTCTTCCTCGGCTGCTACAGTTTTGACCACCACATCGTTTTTTTTACGTTCAGGAAAAGTGTTTGAATGATGATGCAGTCCATAATACCTAATTATATCATTATTGACTCAAAAATCACTTGCTGCAGCCCGAAGCATATTCTTCTGTAGCGCAAGGTGGTACTTTATATTTCCTCGGGTATGTCTGAAAATAAAAATAAAGTTAAAATTGTATGATTTCTCAAAAAATTGTTAATTCTGCTCTACCTGTGATATATTTCCCATTCGAATAAACAATTTTTGCACTAGCACAAAGTTGCCTAGTAGATAGGTCAGCTAAACCACGTTCCTCATCTGCTGAATCTTAGTCAGTGAGCTCTTTGCTTTCTGTGTGGGCTCAATAATATGCCATCAACATTTTCATTATCATAAGCAGTATTCAAAACTTCCTGATGGCTAATTCCACTAAAACAAAATGTACAGCTAAAAATGTTAGCTTCTGCCCAGGCCCATATGCCATATGGGACAGTAATGTTTACAAGAATATAATACATAAACAAACGATCAATTTATGCTCGAATAGGAATATGTTTTTATAATAATATGAGAAAACCCTAAAAACAATTAGATAGTATAGAATAAATTATCTTATAGTTATTATACTTACATAAAGAAATGTAAACAAAACGCCGCGTAATTCTCCTAGGGCTCCATTAAATCATACATGCTGAAAACGTGTAAATAGGCGGAATGACGAAAGCTAGCCAAATATCGAAATATCGCGCTCAGATCGCACTTTTGACCTTGATGTTTATTGGTTCCGTCATAGGGTACCTTTACGCGCTATAATGGTTAATCAGAATCAAAATAATATATTTTTCATGACAAATTTATAAATTTATAAAACCGCTGGCGCAAACAGCTGGCGACTTAGTTATGACGTCAGCAGTGGTTGGAAACATTTGAAAACCAATATGGCGGCGATTACCCAAAAAGGGGCCGATAAGCACTCCTTAGAAAGTTTATTCTCCTTGGGGCTCCGGAACAGCTCCGGGGCTTCACGCGCTTCTTCCTTTCGAAAAGTGTTTGTGGCACCACGCATCTGTTCCCTCCAAATCGGGGGCTACTAAGCACCGGAGCGAGTAGCTCGAGTGTTTCAAACTCTTGAAAGGAATACAACTATTGTAAATAACTAAAAATACAAACTTTTTTTTACGTTCGCTCTGAAAATTTGATGTTTCTTTTTTAACACTAGTGCTATAAAGACTTTATGGCACTAGTGCGATAAAGTAACATTTTTAATGCTACGGAGGGGTGTTAAAAATTGCATTTTTAACACGTTTGTAGAAAAAATATTTTTTTCCAGCTAGATCCCGAAAATTTCACACTGTGCGCCGCCTTAAAAAGTATACTCGGTGCAGGGCATGCTCATTCGCGTTCGCACGCCGTACACTCGTACAGCGTTCAGTTCAAACTCTGGTTCGCTCGTTGGTCACAAGTTGAAAACGCCCTGAAATGCCAACGTAAAACGTAACCTATTTCTGATTTTAATATCAAAACAAAACAAACGTTTTAGTAGTTTTGTTTCATGTTTATTTAAAAGTTTATTTAAAAAGTGAGTTATAAATGCGACGTAGATAATAAAAGCCTTTTCAGTATGTCAGATCAAAATGTTTTATCTGCCCCAACGGTGCAGCAAATTCAAAAAGACCGGATAACACAGGTAAATTGACAATATTTTTATAAACTCTTCAAATTACATTATACATATTTATTTGCTTTAGCTTGCTGAAAAATACTGGGCTCCTCATTCCGCTGAAAAACATGTAGCATTCGATCCAAATGTTATTGAAGACATTTATATGCAAGACATTCGGGGGAGCAATTTTGCAATCAGAAGAATAATGGTCCTAGAATTCAGTCAATATTTAGAAAAATTCTTGTGGCCTAATTACAAACCCGGTGCTTCAATTGCCCATATCTTGTCCATAGTTGTTATGGTTAATGAAAAGTTTAGGGAAAGAGTACAAGAATGGGATGCCTTTAAAAAGCAAAAGGAACATTTCCCAAACTTTTTCCAGAGGGTTCTTGAGGCCTGTCTTGAAGATGAGTTACTAGTGACTTTAAGAGAGCAAACGGCTCTACTTGTATTCCTCAATCATTGCTTTAACAGTATGGAGGAATCAATTTGTAGAGATCAAGTTAAAAGACTAGTTTCCTTGTCTATGTGGGCTTCCTTACAGCCAAACCGTAGAGAGCATGAATTTAAAGTAAATCCAAGATGGAAGAAATATTGGAGAGCTATTCAGAGGAAAGACAAGAATGAGGAATTAGACAAGCTGACTTGGGAAAGAACATTTTTACACAAATTAATGTTAAAGTTTTTGTTGGTTCTTGAGAGCATTGGTACTCAAGGTATTTGTCCTCCAGATAAGGTACATTTTATTATTTGTTTGTAACAATCAGTAATTTTTTTCTTTATTTTGCTTAGGTGCATTATTGTGAAAGATTTTTGGAATTAATAATTGATTTGGAAGCATTGTTGCCAACAAGAAGATTTTTCAATACAGTTCTGGATGATTGTCATGTTTTGGTGAGATGCTGGCTATCTGGGTTAATTAAACGACCAGAAGGACATCTGTTTAGACAGGTAAGTAGTAGTACTTATCCACTTCTTTTACAGTAGGTTCTCACATGTTGATTTTGTTGTGCTGTCGCCTTTGCTTTGCAAGATAGTGTTATTATTATTATTTGTGAGAGAATAAGCCTTGAACTGGTCTGAAGAAATTTGTGCTGAAACTTTTAGAACTTTCTCAGAAACATGATTCTCTTTAGATGAAAAAAAAAAACAGGCAGGGCAATATACTCCAAATTAAAAACTTTGGTCTAATAGAAGGTCTAGTACAACATTAACCTTCCAGAGATCGCGCACGGACTCTCACTCCGCAACTATCTTACTTTGCCGCGAGCTTTGCCGTTTATTTCAAAAATCGACAAATCACGGCGCTGCAATCTTGAGTATCTTTCTATCCCGAGTTCTCCTAGAGTCAGTACTAATTTGTGCCTTGGTGCGTGCGTTTTTTGCCAAATAATAGCCAATGTGGACTGTGAGACTTTCTCATTTTTTCTTGCATTGAATGCCACAAATGTGTTTGTTTAGAGCATTCCGAGGAGCATTCACTTGTTATTTGTCATAAATGCCGCTCACAATGAGACAAACTTCTATTTCCAATTAGAATCTTTATTTGTATTGTTGGATGTTTATCTTTGATTTCGGCGAGACTCCTTTCTTTCTTGCTGATATATACAGCCACACGAAATCACCTTCTTGAAATCCGGCTGAATTGGCTTTCAAGTCGTATCTGGCCTTCATTCAGTCACTGGCCAGCTGAATATGCTCCCGATCAAAATCATGCATCCCCAGAAGTCGTGCCCTTACTTCATCCGTATAGTCTCGGATTTCTTTCCGTTCTTATTCCGGTATTCCAAACATCAAATCGCAAGGTAACCTGAGTTCCCTTCCAATAACGATTCTAGCTGGACTTTCACCTGTTGACTTGTGAACAGCTGCTCTGTAAGACATAAAAAATATTTATCCCAATCTTTTTTATTTATTTATTCATGTATAAGAAAAATACATTTGAAGTTGTACAGAGTTTAAATCTAAAAAATCTAACCTAAAACAATTCTCCTGGCCTTCGTCTTAAATTTATCCAGAGATAAACCAAAGAACTCAAGGCTCTCACAGAACTTATTTACATTGGCAGATACTCTATTCACAGGACTGAATAGTGAGTACCAGGTTCGACAGTAAGGAATGTGCAGTGAAGATTTACTTCGTGTCCGATAACTTTGAATGTGTAGATTAAAACATTCAAGACATTCGTGGCTTTTTATGTAGTAGTTAAGGATTTCAAATGCAAAACAGACATCAAAATATTCCCTTCTGCGAACAAGAGTAATGTCTGCCCAGCGAGTCTTTGTCTACGGGGAAATGGTAAGGGGAATGCAGTTGTAAAAAAAAATGGCTGATTTCATTCATAAAATACCCAGCTGCGTGCGGAACTTTTTGGAAGTGTTATCGTATTGCAACTCTACACGAAAATCAGCAATGACCAAGTCTCCGCCACTGGATATTTCAATATAAATCAATATTCCAAGATGGGAGGATAAAATGACGTGAGCCCTGGCCAATAGCGAGACGTAAGGTGACGTTAGCTCATTGACAACTGTATGGTTCCCCATGACAACGGCGATCCTGCCAAAAACTCCACCAATCAGGTTCATCCAGGATGGATGCTTGCCAAATTGTCAAAAACTGATGGTGTCTTTAGAAAATGTTTATTTTTTACAATAGTCCAAATTTAAGAAATCAGGATTAAAATAGGGATAGATCTAACAACCACGTTAAAATATTTAGCATTTCATTATTGTTATCAATATTTTGTTATTAAAAAATGGATTTTCAAATTAACTATACTCATGCCCAGTATTTTCGCTTTTTTATAATTAAACGTGGCAACATGGCACATTTACGTCCGAATTCCTTCCGTAGACTCAGATCCGCTGGGCAAACAATAGATAAGTCTAAGTAAGTCATAGTCAGGTCATCACTGAGAATCACACCACTCAAAGAATGTTTGTACCTTGCAAACTTGATAAAGTTGTGTTGAACACTCTCAAGCCTATTGATGTGGATCTGATAGTAAGGTGACCAAACTATGCATGAAAATTCAAGAACGGAGAGCAACGATCCTAAATCGTTGAAAAATAAGCTGAATAGAAGGGGGCCCAAGTGAGAACCTTGGGATACCCCAGAGGATGCATGGAAAAGAGAAGAAAGATAGCCATCGATCTTGACTTGTTGCATTCTGTTAGTAAGGTAAGATCGAGGGTAAGATTTTATCCATGAAAGTAAATGTCCAGAAACACCAAAACTTGAAAGCTTTGAAAGAAGGATGTTGTGGTTTACCTTATCAAAGGCTTTACTGAAGTCAGTATATATCGCATGAGTTTCTGCATTATTAGCAAATGATGAATTTATAAATGTTGTAAAGAGAAACAGGTTCGTCTCAACAGATCTACCTGCTGTAAAACCGTGCTGTTGACTGATCACGATCTGATGAAATATTTTTGAAAGAATTTCTTCCACGCACTGCTCAAATAATTTTGGAATCGCAGACAGAATGCTGATGGGTCTGTACTTTGTTACATCATTTTTGCTGCCTGACTTGTAAATAGGACGAACGTAGGAAGGCTTCCACATTTCTGGAAAAATTCCAGAAGATAATGATTTGTTGAAAATATTAAATAGAGGGAGATACAAAGTGTTAGAACAAGATTTTAGTACTCTGTTAGGAATACCATCAGGTCCTGCAGACTTGTTGATGTCCACTTGCGTTAAAGCCCTCTCAATATCGGTTGGGTCTATGACAATGCTTGAAACATTCTCAATCGATCAGCAAAGGTTCCAGCATCGGAATTTCTATGAGGGTTATAGACGGAGGAGAAATAGACACCGAAAAGATTAGCTATGTCAACACCGTTGGACTCCTTTTCTGAGGCAAGAAACATTTCGTTAGGAAGAGTACCCTGATTAGATTGGGAGTGAATAAAGTTCCAAAAAATTTTCTTATTGGTCCTTATGGCTCTTTCAGTATCACTTATGTATAATTTGCAGCACTCCTTGGTGAGGTTTTTACAATCTCTCCGAAGTGTACTAAATGCAAAGTAATCCAAACCACTTGAATCGTTTGTGAGCAATTTTCTTTTGAAAAATCAGATTTTTCAATTTGTTAGAGAACCAGATAGGAAATTTATCGCTGTAAGGATGTGCCTTTATGGGAACAAACATATTAAAGCAGTCGAACAGTATCGAGTAAAAGCTCTTAACAGTTTTCTTTAGATCCTCCATCATAATGGATCGCCAATCAAAGGAAAGAAAATATTCATTAACTAAATCGAAATTGGCATTTTTAAAGTCATAAAAAAAATAATTAAGAGGCTTCAGAAATTTAGCTTTAACAACAGGTATGGAAAACTCTAGAGCTGGGTGATAACGATCACAGCCCACCAGACCGTCAGATGTTACAAGTGAAATGGGCCCAAAGTTGGCAAAGCATAGATCCAGGATTGAACCATGATCGTTAGCCACCCCATTGTATTGAGACAAATTAAGAGAAGCAGTACTATCCCATAACAATATTTCCTTAGTTGTCCTTACATTTCCAGGTAATAAACCAGAGAGATCCTAACTAGTGGACCACGTTATTTGGGAAAGATTATAATCTTCAAGAATAAGCACATTATCAAACATTTCACAGGCACTAGCAACTGATTTCAAATGGTTTTCATAATGCGACATACATGGTAGGTGGAATGTAGACACAGCCAATACAGAAGACCAGCGTCACAGACACCCACGTTTCCTCCGCCGATGCTTCACCAATTGACAGGCGATGAGATTTAAGGCAATTATTTACTGCCAGAAGGACCCCACCTCCACGGCTTTTAGTACTGTTCAGACTGTTTCTCGGAGCGATAAACCGTGTAACGCGAGTCAAGAAATTCTGCATCACAGATACTACAGTCTAGGTATAACCCGCTTCCAGTACTGAAGGCAGTTTTCTCTTTGTCATCTTTGTTTATTACCACTTTTCAGTATCCACTTTCAAGATCCCAAGTCGAAAACCATTTGGAGCCCGAAACAGTTGTTAATGTTGTACTTTTTGTTGACGTCATTAAGCTTCCGGTAGTCCACACAAAATCTAAGACTCCATATTTGTTCGTAACCAATACTATTGCTGATGTAGACCATTGACCATTTGACTTTTCAATAATTCCCTCTTGAAGCATTTTATCAATTTGGTTTTCCACTTCCTGTAGTTTAGCTACTGGCATACGTCAAGATAGTTGTCTAATTGTGTGTGCCAATCCAGTATCAATTTTGTGTTGAATTAAACTGGTCCATCTGGTTTGATTATCTATCACAAATACGTCTGCTTCTTTCAAGATGAAATCTGTGGCTTCTTGAAGTCTATCTGGATCGTGTTTCCATGATTTCTCCAAAGCGTTCTTTCAACGTCCAAAGTCTGCATCAAGGTGTCTGTATCCAATTTCGATTTTTCAAAATGTCGCTTATCTGGTAGGTCACAGTTTTATATTTGCTTAACTGGTTAAGAGTTCCAATAATATCTCCTTTTATTTTTACTGTTTCAGTAGAAACATTGGCACTTATCATAATGTCCCCATTTGTTCTTACTAGAGTCTTTCCAACAAGATTTTTTTCTGGTTTATCTCCAATAAAATTATGTGTTAGTCCAATGCAGCACCCATGGTTTGTTTCCAATTTTCTGCAAATGATGTTCTCAGTACTTCCAGGAATTCTCACTGGGTTTTTGGCCAGGATCTTAACAGCTTGAGATTCTTCTTGAGTACTAAGGAAAAATTACCAAATTTGAGAATGTTCATAGCAGGATCGAAAGAGAAACCATGTTGGCCGATCAAATCCATTCCCAAAATAAAATCATCTTCTATCTTCTGTGCGCAAAGGTGGTAGTAAGCTCAACCATAGCTTCTCCTTGAACTGGTGCCGATTCGCCCGTGACTTGACTAACGTTCTTCTATTTATAGAAGTTTCAGCACCAGTATCAAAAGGGATGGTTTTAAATTCTCCATTAATTTGTCCTTCGAATTTTAATCCTCTATAATGACTGCCAAATGATTTTATGTAAACAACCGTGGGGGCTTCGTCATTACTAACCAGCATTCGCCCCTCCATACTGGTTAGTTCTCGTTTCCCTGTCTGATATTAGGGCTGGCGTCTCTAGGTCTCGAAAAGCGTTGGAAACGATCCCTAGATGAAGAGGATATCCTTACTCTACAATATTGTTGAATATGTCCAAGCTTATGGCACCGGTAACATTCTAGTCGGTTTCTCGGTGTTGGTATTTGTCTGGAGTCTTTTCCCGTTTTTCTACCTTCTAGTAATAGTTTCTTCATCTCATTCATGAAATTACTCATAACATTCTCGCGAAACTGCAATCCTCTTTTGACGATTGTTTATGGGTCGTGAGGCACCAAAGTTTTTTTCCAGTTCCAATGCTCAGACAAGGGCTTCGCTACTTTGTCTAACTTGGACATTTTCAGGTTTTCCTGGATCTTGGAATCTCTGAGACCATCAATAAACGCAGATACTGCCATCCATTCCTGCGTCCACGGAAAATTGTTCGAAAATAATTATTGTTCGAAAGAAAATTGTTCGAACGGAGAATTGTTCGAACGGAAAATTGTTCGAACGGAAAATTGTTCGAACGGAAAATTGTTCGAATGGAAAATTGTTCGAACGGAAAATTGTTCGAACGGAAAAGTATTCGAACGGAAAATTATTCGAACCGAAAATTGTTCGAACGGAAAATTATTCGAATGGGATATTATTCGAAAGGAAAATTGTTCGAAAATAATTGTTCGAAAGAAATTTGTTCGAAAGTAAATTGTTCGAACGGAAAATTGTTTTTTTGCCGAAAAATCAATAGTTTAACTGTGAATCGTGAATAAATCTATGACCGGAGTTACCCAATTCCTTAATTCTTACTATTTGTCCCTGATTCTTAATTCTTGGTTTTTTAAATTCAATATTAATATACAAGGACTAGCACGCATTAGGTGGATGGGTTAATTTGGGTTAGTTTGCACATTTTTGGTTAGTTTCGTTACAGTTCATTTAAGACTGATTAGAAGTGTACTGGTTGCCAATAATATTTTGACCTGCGTCGTTTTGTCCGCTCGCTTTTGAGCTGCGCTCTTTTGTACCAACGCCGAACTCACGGTTCCGCGGATCTTTTCTTTGAGATTTGGTGATCAAAGCAAGCAATCGGAGATTCAATAATTATTGAAATTTCGAGCTGTTGTATAAAAAAAAGGTTTTTCACGTTTTTGGTAGATTTACGCTTCCGAGGCGTATAAGTACATTTATTAACAATTTTCCATTCGAACCATTTTCCATTCGAACAATTTTTCTTTCGAACAATTTTCCATTCGAACAATTTTCCTTTCGAACAATTTTCCGTTCGAACAATTTTCCATTCGTACAATTTTCCGTTCGAATAATTTTCCATTCGAACAATTTTCCTTTCGCACAATTTTCCCTTCGAACAATTTTCCTTTCGAACAATTTTCTGTTCGAATAATTTTCCTTTCGAAAAATTTTCTTTTCGAATAATTTTCCGTTCGAACAATTTTCCTTTCGAAGAATTTTCCGTTCGAACAATTATTTTCGAACAATTTTCCGGGACTCCCGCTCCTGCATGTCTTCCCAGCTGCAGGAAACGCCAAACTCACTAGCTTTTTAACTTCCGATTCGAATTCTTGTAAACTTTCGCCGGGTTTTTGAATTCTTGATTCAATTTCAATTTCAATTTTATTTATTAATCCATCTTTATAAAAAAGTACATAAAGTGTATGTTTTGGAACGTCAACAAAAAAACAGTGAAAGGCTAAAGCTATGGCCACATAAAAATATGTAGCAATTGTCAGGTATAAAAACTTGCCTAAAAATAAACTTACGAAAAACATATTACCTTAGCTTAGCAATAGACATCCTACCAATAAACAGATAAACAAATCATACAATTAAAAAACAAAAACAAAGAAAACCAGCAAAAGTAAAAAATTATTATTATAAAATTAGATATTAAAATTATTTTCTTTCATGAAATCTTGGATAGAATAATATGCTCGATCACAAAACAGCCTTTTAATTTCCCTTCCAAACTGTATGCTATTTAAACATTTCACTGATACAGGTAACTTATATAATATCACAGCATTGTAATCGAGAGAATGTTCAAAGTTTGTAGTTCTGTGCCTCGGAACAGTCAGGACATGGGCATTTCGCGTTTGATGGTTATGTCCATCAGATAATGCGTTATAGTCCCTAATATTAGCTTTAATGTATTGAAGGCATTTATACATATAAATACACGGCACAGTCAATACGTTTTTACTTTTAAAAAGAGGTCGACAAGACTGTTGGGATTGTAAATTAAAAATGAGCCTTAATATTCTTTTCTGGATTACGAAAACTCTTTGTGATTCTGAGCATTTTCCACAAAACATAATACTTAGGGAGATATGAGAGTAGCCTAGTGAGTAATAAATATTCATTAGGTCTTTGGAATCAAGTAAATTTTTCATCTGCAGGATTGCAAAATATGCACTATTTAGTTTTTTACAAATGAAATCTATATGTGTATCCCATGAGAAATTGCCTTTTATATGTGTTCCAAGAAACTTGGTATCTAGGGACAGGCGCAGCGCATTACTTGGTAAACATTTTTTTAGATTAAAATTTAAATATGCGGTTTTGTCTTCATTTAAGACCAGTTTATTTCTTTCACACCAGACCATCATTTTTTCTAGAGTTGTGCTTACTTTTTTATGCAACTTTTCGGGAGTACTCGCAGAAACAGTTACTGACGTGTCGTCTGCATACATAACAATTACATCGTCGCCCATATGATCTGGCAGGTCGTTTATGTATACCAAAAAAAGAAGGGGCCCCAGTATAGATCCCTGTGGGACCCCTAACTCTAGATTGAATCGCTCCGATAGCTGCCCATTACATTTTATTAAAATAGAACGATTTGACATAAAAGACCCAATGCAACTCTTTATTGACCCTCTGATTCCCACTTGTTCCAACTTATCCAACAATATATCTCTATTTACCAAATCAAACGCTTTAGTTAGGTCGAAAAATATTGACACCACGTATTTGCCCTCGTCGACTTCTCTATACACGTTCTTCAAAAAATTAGCAGTGGCAGTCTCAACTGAGCGTCCAGTTCGAAAACCATGTTGCATATTCGACAGTATATTTTTTTTTTTCAAAAAAACTTATCATCTTATCGTAAATTACCTTTTCTACTACTTTTGAAAAGACACTAACTATCGAAATAGGTCTGAAATTTTGAATATCTGATTGATCACCTTTTTTGAAAATGGGAGATACTACAGAGGTATTCAAGATATCCGGAAAGCTTCCCGACTCTAGGCACATATTAATGAGAAATAAAAGTGGGTCTATCAAATTAATCGCAATCTTTTTAAACAAAATTGGAGATATTCCATCAAGTCCATGAGATTTTTTATTTTTTAGGCTATTTATTATAGAAGCCAGTTCATCCTTGGTGACGTCAGCACAAAAAATTGACTCCTGACATGCTTTTGAGGTTGTATGAGGCAGTGATAAATTATAGCCAAAACGCTCGTCATATTTTTTTAAGGCAACAGTAGAAAAATGCTCCCCAAATTCGTTTGCTATCAATCCGCCCTCAGAAACCAATCTACCATTTAAATTAATTGTCGTAATATCATTTTTACGTTTTTCCCTTCCAAGTGTGGAATTTACAATATTCCAGATTGCTTGGGATTTATTGTCCGCGTTATTTATTTTATTTTTAATAATGTTTTTCTTTGATTCTCGAATTAGCTTTTTATAATTGTTTTTTCGTACTTTATATTGAGCATGCGCTTCTGGGCAGTCTGATCATTTTATAATTTTAAAAGTTAATTGCAAGTGCTTTTTCTCATTTTTTAGATTTTGGTTGTACCAATTTTTATTTCTATTTTGATTTCTGTCATTTTTAACTACTTTTTTAACAGGACATGATGCATTAAAGCACCAAATGACATTTTCTATAAAAAAATCAAATGCATCATTTAGGCCAAGGTTATTTATTTTAACCCATTCCATTTTATTAAGTAAAAATTTAAATTCATTTATGTTTAATTCACTACAGCAGCGCTTGGTGATATTTCTTGTAGCGGTTTTTGTTGGAGAATTCCGAGTGCAAGATAATCTGGCGACATGGGCAAGATGGTCTGCCAAACATGGATCAAAGATTTCCACAGTAAATATACTTTCAGGGATGTTAGAAACCATGTAGTCAATGCAAGTTTTCGTAATTCTACCATTTCCGTTCATGCTTATCCGAGAAGCTTCTTTTTTTGGCAAGCCCAAAGAAAAACAGTTGAACAAATCACTTAGCATTTTGGAAGCAAGCGAATTATTGTCTAAATAATTTATATTAAGATCGCCGCATAGGATCACATATCTGTGGCGACTTAAAATTTTCTTAAGTGCGGCTTCCAGATGTTTAAAAAAAAACGATAATATCGCCACTAGGAGGCCTATAAACACTGCAGATAGCTACTTTTTCCGTGTCATTTACATACAGACACACGGCACATAACTCGATGACACATTCCACCGAGCATGTCCTCAAACAGCAAATCTCCATAAACCTAAAACTATCTCTTATATAAATAGCAGAGCCACCGTGTATATGTTTATCTCGAGAAAAATGGGAAACTAATTTAAAACCAGGTATGTTAATGCTCAATATATTATCCCCTGTGATCCAATGTTCCGAGACACAGAAACAAGCCAAATTCATATCTTCAACTAAATTACTAACTAAGTCTATCTTATTAACTAAGCTTTGGACATTCACATGACATATATTTATATTTGAGACATCTGAGACAAACGGGGGTATAAAAAATTCGTTTGTACATTCAATAAATTATTTTCTATGGGACTGGTACTTGTTTCTATTTCATTCGGTGATAAATCTTTATTTTTAGTCGCAGAACTATTTACTACCGTAGTGTTTATTCCCTCAGTTATGTCGGGTTGTATTAAATTTAGGCCTTGCGTCTCAGATGTGCTCAAACCACACGGAGTGTGCATTGAACGAGTTTCCGTTGTTTGGGTAGAACCATTTTCCGTAACTTGATTGGTGTTTATTAATATTAGGTTCTTCGGTAAAGGATTATTTCCTAATATAATTCGGTCATAAATTAAGTTACCTAATTTCTTTTTTGATAGAGTTTTAATTCCAATATTAGCATCAATATAACTGAAAATGCCGGGCAAACATGAGTTTAATTTGCATATAAAGCGATTTAGGTTCTTGTTAAAATTATATATTAGCCTATTTTGTGACTGGTTATATGGTACCCCAACAAAGGAAATGTTTGTGTTTGGACATAACTTCAATTTATTCCAGAGCTCCTTACATTTAGGGTAGTCAGAAGAGTTTGAAAAATTATTTGATCCCGCCATTATTACAATGTGGTCGTCTAAGGTAAAATTGCAGGAAAGATCTTCAATATTTTCAATGACGTTTTTGAACCTTGCACCCGGTTTATAAATACATTGTACCTGTTAGTTCTTAGAGTTTAATCTATTTCTTAGCAGTTTGTCTACATTATAACCAAAATTATCTGAGAGAACTAGGATATTTTTGCGTTTCACTTCCAATTTCTGACATAATGGTGAACGTGAAAGAGTTTCATCATTTAGATGCACTAGTCTGGTTGTGCGGGCTGGTGTCGTTGGCGTCCTTGGCGATTCCGATTCCACCACAGAATTCAGCACCGTTCGCGCTATCGATTTAATTTGTGGAGGTTCCGTTGGTATTGATGTTTCCGTAGTAGTAGTACTCAATGCGTTCCTGAATTCCATTTCAGTTTGCGTACTACATAAGCTGAACACCTTATTTGTATACACACTTAGGTCCAATTTCAGTTTTTTAATGTTTTCTTTAAGTTCGATGATGGTCTTTTCATTTTCGGTAATAATTTTGTTTAACTCATCCTCCCTTATAGAGGCCTCGTTTAAGAGATTTTCATGTTCTCTCTTTAACTTTTCTATATGTTTGGTTTTTAAGTTTGAATCAAGTGAAAGTTCACTTAATGTTTCTTCCAGTGTGGCATTTTTTTCTTCGATTATACTTATTGAGTCTTCCAGATCAATCATTTCGCATGTGCAACAGTTTACTTTATTTCCCTTGATTACATTTAGGGTTCCCTTAAATTTTCCGTTTGTTACACAGTTTCTGTGAATAATTTCGTGACATTGAGTACATACGTAATACGACGTATATAGTCTCTGACAACATTTAAATCTACCAGACATTCTGGAACGAAGCTGGAGATGTAGAAGATTTGACTTGTAGACTGCGCAAACAAGCAAATTTGCGGCAAAAAAATACAGGTGGTTCTTTGTTATGATTGATATTAATTTAACTTACAGGTAATTTGGGTAAAATTTTTGTCTAGAACTCAGCTAGGATCCCTTCACTACCGATTTGACTGTTTTTTGGTAAATTTTTAATTCAAAAACTAATCACAACAAGACTTTTTAATGAACGACCTTCACAACGGTCACGATACGTCACGTTATCGTTGATTGTCCTTTACTTAGTTCAGCTTGAGTTCTTAATACTTCTTGTCTGTAATGGTCTCCGAGGAGCAATTCTAATGTCTGACTTAGATGCTGGTAATTCTGTTGGTAGATTGAAGGAATACACTGAAGAGGATCTAAGGCAGGTCCTTGTAGCGCCACTATCAGTGCTGTTGCTTTTTCCTGATCGTTCCATCCGTTGGTATTTGCAAAATTTGCAGCAGCTTCAAATTGTCGGATATACATGGTCCAGGACGTAGAACCGTCAAAAGTTGGTGGTTTTATCTTCTAGACAATCTAGACAATGATGATTCAACACTACCTGTACTAATGTACTGTACACACTGCTACCTTGGCAATGTATCCGTGTTGTTGTGTGTTGCGCTCCGGGTTTTTTATGGTTTTTCAATGGAAATAGTGGTCGGATTTTTTTGAAAATTGCGCAAGTAATAAATAGTACTTCGGTTAGTTGATTTTTTATATTAGTGTATCCCCAAGAATTGAAGTTTGAAAGTAATTCGTATTTCAAGTAAGAACAATGGGGGACAATAGTTAAAATAAATAAACAAATTCCAAAATAGCGTCAATAGTGCAAAAAAAATAATTTATTCAGTGCGGAATGAACTACAGCCATAAATCTTCATAGTCAAGTAAAAACAGCTTGTGACGTACTTGAGAGGCGATATTTCAATACAATTAAAAACATTGCCTTACGATAATCTAATAGGTGCGCTCGGAATTGTGCCAATCGCTAAGGAAGGATGACAATCTTGGTCTGTTCTATATGCAATCTTGAATGCATTTTCAAGAGCAGACCTAAGGAAGATGAAATCTTTGGCGCTCCCTGCGATATTTGTAAAAACGTCTTATGCAAGAAATGCGCTGGGCTTACCACTACAGAGGCGCATGCGGTTGCGCTGGGAAAGGCGAGAGCTTTGCTTTTCTGTTGCGGCGAGTGTAAGGCTCTCATTAAAGACCAACAACCTGGATGTAGTGCTGTAAACCAGAACAGTGATCAAGATTCCGTCAACGAAGATGAATCAGTACTCAAATTAAGGAACGAATTATCTAAGCTAGAACAACTGAATATGGAGCTTTCAGAAAGAATTCTCATTTTGGAAGAAAAATCTCGTGATGAAAGGTTGCAGCTTGAAGATGCTAAAGGAACTTGTGAGGAAATGTTGAATTCAATTCGAGCATTGGAAGCGGATAATGAGGCTTTGCAGCGGAAATTGGTAGAAGGGGAGAATGAAGTTCTTCGTTACGTTGGCGAGTCAGTGGATGGATCAAAAAAAGTGGTAGAGGAGATACATAATATTTTAATATATGGTGACCATTTGGCAGGTGGTATAGGAAATATTCTGGATAGCTTTCGGGGCCTGGACAGGAAGTTCAAGATATCAGCAATCATTAAGGTAAATGCTTTCATGGAGGATATTGTTAGCAATATTGTAAGCACAACCAAAAATTTAACAAAAAATGATTTTGTGATTGTGATGGGCGGGTTCATAAATATCTTGAAAGGTCAGCATATCAAAGAGGGGGTAATTCAGAGTCTTAGAATGGTTAGTGAACAAACAAATTTAATACTATTTACGGTTCCTTTATGGAACAATAATCAGGTTGTGAATAATTTTATAAATAATCATAATAAGTTACTGTTCGATAGTATTTTCACAAGTTATAATGGTAAATTTTTCGTGCACTTTAATGCAATTGTAAATGCTTCAAATTTTTATTATGATTCTCAAGGTAGTAACGGTTTGAAACTTAAATTTGGAGGGAGAATCAAAGTAGCAAGGGCCATACAAAGGTTAATATTGAATAACGCTAGGTGCCAAAAAAAGGGTAGTAACTTTAACGATAACATTTCTGCTAGGAAGCATTTTTTAAAGAAAGGGACATAATTTTGATGAATTCTCAAAGTCTTTTATCTAGGTTTGATGAAATTCACAATTTTATATTAGAAACAAAGCCTATGGCAATATGTTTAACAGAGACAAGACTCACAGATTGTATAAGTGATTTTGAGATTAGTATTTTGAATTATAAAGTTTATAGGGTGAATAGTGAAAACAGGCACACTGGTGGTGTAGTAATTTATATAGATGATTGTGTTGACATGTTAAATATTGAACAATATGTATGTAAAAAAAGTTATTGGTTTATTGTCTTGAAAGTCTCTATTTGTGGCAAAACTTATGTGATAGGTAATTTGTATCGTTCTCCTGGTGCAAGTTGTTCTGAATTTTTGAGCTTTTTTGAAGGTTTGTGTAACGCATCTGAGGACATGAGTCATCCTGTTATTATAATGGGAGACTTCAATATCAATTGGTTGGCTGAGGGTACATATTCGTTGAGATTGAGGAAGATTGTCAATGACTCAGGTTTCACACAGAATGTCAATTTAGTCACTCACCCTACAGAAGAAGGAGGTAGCTTAATAGATTTAGTTCTATCCAACAATAAAGCTGGTATCGTCAAGTGCCAAGTTATGGAAACACCCCGTATTAGTGATCACCATATTGTAAAAACCATCATTGGGTTGAACCAGGCCTACGCAGAAAAAGTAACTGTATGTACAAGAGGTAAAATAGATTACCAACAGGTGAATATTGAATTGTCAAATATCTTGTGGAACTACAAAACGAATCTTAATGATATAAATGCTAAGTATCTTTATTTTTATAATAACATATTGGATGTTCTGAACAAAGTAGCTCCAAAAACTGAAAGGGCCATTAAACAGAACTATAGAGAATGGTTTAACGATAGAGTGAAAAATGCCATCACAAAGAGGGATAATAGTTATAAAACGTTCAAGTCAAATAAAACGGTAGAAAATAGAGAATATTATAAACAATGTAGAAATGCAGTAGTAAGAATCATTAGGGAAGAGAAGGAAGTTTTTTACCATAAAAAGATAAACATGGCAAAGAATAATCCCAAACAAATGTGGGATACACTGGGTCAACTTATTATAGATAAAAATAAAAAAAACATAGGAAAAGTAGAAATCAATATTGAAATCATCACCGACCCCACAGATATGGCCGAAAATCTTAATATATATTTTGTCAACAGCATAGAAACCATAATTTCACATATAGACAAGGGTGATGATAACCCTAGCCCCACTCCAATGTCTCAACGTGATGGCTGTTTCACCTCTTTTCGGTTGATAGATTTTAATGAGTTGAACAGCATCATTACCTCCTTGCCCAATAAAGGAAGTCCAGACGATATAACGGCAGAGTTTATTAAAAAAACATACCACAACATAAAACAACCCCTTTTGAATCTAATAAACACTTCCTTAGAAACTGGTAAATTACCATGTTTGTTAAAAACATCAACAATAATTCCAGTTCAAAAAATCAGGGGTTCTATAAACGCAGGTGATTTTAGACCAATAAATCTTCTGGCGACAGTTGAAAAGATTCTAGAGAGGGTGGTATACAGTCAATTGATGGAGTATATTAATTCAAATAAAATCCTTATTCCAAGTCAGTCGGGGTTTAGAAAGGGACATAGTTGTGAGACAGCAGTACAAAATATTCTGTATGATTGGAAAAATCTTCTTGATGATGACTATGCTGTGGGAGCTGTGTTTTTGGACTTACAGCGCGCGTTTGAAACTCTGGATAGAAGTAAATTGATAAAAAAAATGCAAAATTATGGAATTTTGAATGACGTACTTGATTGGTTTGTGGATTACCTGGATAACAGAAAACAAATAACAAAAATTGGGAACAATATATCAACAACAAAAACAAACAATTATGGCGTCCCCCAAGGAAGTACTCTTGGTCCATTACTGTTCTTGTTGTATATTAACGATATTGATTCGGTGATTCAAAATTGCTCTATACACTTATTTGCGGATGATACATTGATCTATTTTTTTTCAAAAGATCTAGTTAGCCTGATGCATGCAATAAATCTGGATCTTCAGCAAATTCAGTTGTGGTTCAATGACAATATGCTTAAGCTAAATGTTGGAAAAACGAAATTCATTATGATTGGAGGTAACAGGATCCAGCATGAATATAATCAGTATGATTTGAAGATAGAAATAGGTACTGAACGTGTAGAGGTGGTACAGAAAATCAAGTATTTGGGGTTCATCATCGATAATTCTCTTAACTTTAAAGAACATATCCTGTACATCATTGACAAAATATCAAGAAATGTAAATTTTCTGTCCAGGGTGTCCTCATCATTATCAAAATGGACCAAAATAACAATATATAATACCCTGATCTTACCTCACTTTGTGTATAGTGCAACAATACTATTTACTGCCAACAAAAATGAAATGAATCGCCTGCAAAAGTTGCAAAATAGAGCTATGCGTATAATATTGAAGAAAAGAAGGGACACGCGTATAGTTGACTTGCTGAATGGATTGGATTGGCTACCTGTTGAAGGGTTTGTCAAGTATCAAACAATGATCTTTATCTATAAAATAAAAAATGGAATTACACCTGACTATTTGACAAATAAATTGATCACCAGTGGGGACATTCATAACTATGCAACTAGAAATAGAGACAATTTTTATGTTGCAAAAAAGAATAAATCGCTTTCTGAGAAAGCAGTATACCATAAGGGGTTAATAATTTTTAATGCATTGCCCAATGAGATAAAGAACTTGCCAACCATTGGATTGTTTAAGGGGAGACTTAAAGAATACTTGAAGGGAGAATGATGCAAATGAAAATAAAAAAAAAATAAAAATTTGTGCTGTATCTGTTAATTCAGAATTGTCCAATGATCTCCACCTCCACATTGTAAGACGGTAGTATTACTAGGTGAACTAATTATTATATCTCTTGTATTGTAATATTTATAGGATCAAATGTTTTGTACTAAATTAGATGAAGTCTAAATAAAGCAATTATTATTATTATTTCGAATTTATTCATCTTATAAGGACATACTTTTCTCTATTTTCCAAAAAGAAGATATATGAAGCAGGTGGATAAATACAGGGTGGAATTTTCAAATGGAATAAAATTATTATCAGAAAGCCTGTTTACTTTCTGGAAAAACAAAAAAAAATGGGTCCCTATATTTTTAGTTTGGCACATTTTTTAGGCCTTTTCATGGAATTTACCCCTCTCTTAAGGGTAAAAACCACCCCCAACTTTTTTTTTCATATGTAAAGATATGTATTGTGATAGCTCGTTGGAATGGGCATGAAAAAAGGAATATGATCCATTATTTCCTTTTGCATTTCGGTGATCTAGTTATGTAATTATTTTTGACAATAACGCACTATTTTAGGGTTGAAAATCCGAATATCAGGCATCAAATAGTGTGTTAATGTCAGAAATAATTACAAATGGGGCTTGTTTTCGCATAAGGGTTCTACCAAGAAGAAATGCTGAAGATATTCAACAATTTTAACTGTAAAAAAATTGTATGGAAAAATATGTTTTAATTTTTTTCTCGCATCGAAATGCAAAAGTAAATAATGGGTCATTATCCTTTTTTTATGCCCATTCCAACGAGCTATCACAATACATATGTTTACATTTGAAAAAAAAAAGTTGCGGGTGGTTTCTTCTACCCTTAAGAGAAGGGTGAATTCCACGAAAAGGCCGAAAAAATGTACCAAACTAAAAATAAAGAGACTCTTTTTTTTTAAATTTTTCCACAAAATAAACAGGCTTTCTGATACTGAATTTATTCCATTTGAAAATTCCACCCTGTATATGTGTATACGTACATAAAAAACAGTGAGTATGATGGAATATGCAATATTGTCTGGGTCAACAACCCTGCCAGCTTTTAGATGATTTATTGCTTCAATAATATCTTGAATAATATCATTATCAGTTACATTTTTAACAACTTGTTCACAATGTGGAAATTCTATTGGAACTAGGAGAATCATCTCCATCCACCGAATATAAACTTTGTTTCATGACGGTTCATACTTTTGACATTATTTGCCTTCTTTTTTTAACAAATAGAAATTGATTGAAACAAATCAATGACGTCAAAAACGTTCGTCGGTTCTTAAACCAGAAGTGATTCATTTCAATTTTTCAAAAAAATTTAATTAATAACTATTCTGCAAATGCCTGATATTGTTATATTTGACATTATTATAATACATTTTGTAAGGAATATGCACCACGCGTCTTCGACCACGCTCAGTTTAGCACCAAAAAGCCTTTAAGTACATATACAGTGTCAATACTTAAGTGTGCAACATATGGGATTTTTTTTTTAAGTAATAGCACAATCTAAATACAAACAAGGCCAAAAGTTGGCGCAAGTCTGATAATCATATTAAGTCAAACAGCATACAGGGTGGCTCAAAAAATATCAAAATTCTACTAATATTTACTTAAATTAAATAAAACTTTTGCACTTGAAGGAGAGTTTTTTTGATATGGCTATTATCATTAGTAATGTTTTAACTTGTTAAAAAAAAATTGCGACATTTTAAAGTTGTGTTGAATATCATTGCATTGCAACAAACATGAATTTTGTGATTCCATAAAAAGTTAAAAATCTAAGTTAATTTTACAAATATGCTTGAATTTGAACAAAGTTATGTAAAATTGATTTGGTTTTAATTAATTTTTGAAAGTATTAATGGCGGAAATACAAAATAAAAAAAATATAGAAAGTATAGATTTTTTTCCAAAGAAAATAAAAAAAATCTCAGGATGCTATGTTTTGGAATTTAGTCATAACTTTAATAACAACTTTTCTCTATAACATTTTGCTGAATTTTCTAAAATAAGGGTACTTTACAGTACAGCTTTGATATTGTTTGAGCTACCCTGTATGCTGTTTGACTTGCAACCATTCTAAGTGCACCTTATATGATTATCAAACATGCACCAACTTTTGGCCTTGTTTGTATTTGGGTTGTGCTATTACTAAAAAAAATCCCCATATGTTGCACACTTAAAAAATCACACTGTATAAATAATAATATTCCATCGAAATTTGCGAATCGCTGGTTAATTTACTTCTTTCTAAGGGCGGGTATTATCAAATTATGTTGACAGAAAACTAGTTAACTTCCGGAATTTCATAGTAATTGCACAGTAACTCCTAGTTTTCCGTCAAAATAGTTTTATAATACCCGCCCTAAGTTTATTTTTTTCTATATTTTTTTTTTTTGATTTTGCTATTAAACCCATAATTAAACCAAACAAGATTTCTTTACTGCTTTTATGGACATGAAAAGAGTGTAATATGCTGAGGATGGGGTCGCCAAGTATTCTGTAACCTCTGTTTTAAAAGAAACATAAACCCTTATTTCAGCAAATTTCTCCTGTAGGTGTAGTTATCTTCTTATATTATTGAGGAAATTTAACTTATCATTGTCCTGTGATTGACTGATGCTGTGGTTTATGGTACATTAGACTTTTTTTCAAATACACTGTGTGTGTGTGTGAGAGATTGATAAAGAAACGGCTACGAAAATTTCATACAAATCAATCAAATAAAAACAAATACTTAATTATGTGGTATAAAATATAAATATATTATTGTGTGTATAAAATTAAGTACATACATAGGTGTAAAAAATTGTATATCAAAAAAATAATTGCTAAAATCTAATAATAAATATCCTAAAATGTAGGTTTGTTGTTTGAGCAATAATTTAAAATTTCAACTTTTGGTCCTTAGAATACTGAAATATGTACCTATTCTGCCAAAATGGAATAAATTTGCTTCAAAATTATCAATAATCATTAAAAGCAGAAAAATACTAAAAAAAAGTTAGGTAATAAGTATCTACTGTCAGATCTAAATGTTAGCTGCCTAAATAATAAATTAATATTCTCGTAGAATAATATGATTAAAAAGCCTAATGTGTAAATTTCATTGATGTAGCGCCTCCATAATAATCACTATTCATAGCTGTCATCTCATCACCCCACTCATTATCTGGTTCTGGACGACAACAAGGACAAATACAATTCACATAGCAACATGCCTTTTTTAATAAATATGAGACATGTTTTTGATTAATAACACAAATATAGAACATAAGTGGTCCTAGGAATGTGTTTACTATAATGTGACTGTTAATTAAACTTTCATATTTTGAAAAAGAAGACAAGAAAAACAGCCAGCAGAGACTCATTGTTAAAAGGAGTAACAGGAACATTCTGAAGCTAAAAAAAAAAAAACAAGAATAAGGCCCAAAGTTTATATTATTCTGTTTAACTTACCTGTGTCTTAATTTATGATGAATCCTTCCATAGGTGTGCATTCTGTTAATTTTTTTCATAGTAGTTGCAAAGAAAAACACATCTGCCAATACAGTAAATGCAATTGGAACAAAAAATATAATCATACCCAATGAACCAATTTGCTCTCTTGGCTTGTTGTATGTATTCACAGTAGAAAGGTCAGGATAGTCCATGGTAAAATGTGCAAACATGGCTAAACATCCCAAAATTATTGTGCAAGACCATGCATAAAATCCATAATAACAGTATTTTTTACCATCTGTGATTCTTAAAAATACATTTCTTGTCCTAAAAAGAGTCAAGTTTAAAAAAAAACTACTTCAATTAATTCAACAATTTCAGTTCCTCACTTAAAAGTTTTCCAAATATAATATCCCAAACTGTTCAACCAGAAGAAGGCACCTAAAAGGCTAATATAACATATTGCTTCTGCGATCAGAAGGCTTATATGACTCTTAAAAACGGTTAAAAGTCTTACTAAGTCTGCAATTTGACTGAAAATAAGGCACATGCATATTGTTGTAATAATATTCCCTGCTAGATCACGTAGAGTTGGCATCACAAAGTAAATAATAGCTATTGTCAACAGGCAGATTATTGTAATTCCATGAGCCAAAGGATTTACAATGTTGTGCATTAAAAATTCATTTGTTGTCCAATCTTCCTTGTGGTCCGGAGTACAAACCCATGCAAATTCACTTTCCATTCCATGAATTTTCTAAAATAATTTAATGCATATAAAATAATCGAATATGTCAGTAATTATGTACTTATAGTCTGGGAGATGACCGCATTTTTCCTACCCCGATCGAGTTATGTGTCGACACAATTATCAATATGTAGTATTATGTGCATCTATTAACCTGTATTCCTGCCTGAGAGCAAATGCTGCCGGAAATATCTTTAAACAAATTAATAGGGACATAAAGCTGCCGTATTTTTTGCTCGGTATCCGTATCGGTATCGTACTGCGCATGCGCAGAAGCGATACGGAGGCCGAGATACCGTACGTACAACGTAACGTTACAGCCCTCTCGCGGTATCCGTATCGGTCACGTATCTTGACATGCCTGACGCATGTGTCAAATTTTTAATTTGTTTAATATACTTTCTTGAGTTTCTTGTGTGTTCAGTGCTTCTCATCGCAAAAAAAATAACAATTTTAAGGTTAGATATAAAAACACCGGAGTTTTGAGAAAAAAATGTCTAGATTATGAGATGCGTTTACGTTTACCGGAACAGGGAGCGCTTTAACAGCCTTTTCGCTTGTCAACGTATCTAGTTGCGTTACGGATACCGATACCGATACCGGCGAATTATTTCTAGTAGCTTTATGTCCCTATTAACTAATTGAAAAAAACGTAACACTACCCCCATCGAGTTATGCCCTAAGTAGGGTATCAGATTGAAGGTATCGATGTCCCCATCTAAAAAGTCGATCCTGCCTCGTGAGAACTTGCCGGAAAAGGGTGGCAGGACAGCTTATTGGTGCAACGGCCCGCGGTCTCCGCTTTGACACCTATCAAACTATGCACTAAATGATGTGTCAAATTAAAGGTGTCAATAAGTTGATTTAAGGTCTGTTCGCACAGAAATGACAAACCAGTCAGAGCGAATTTCATTGGTTGGAAACAGTCAGGAAACAAGTTTTAAACAATAAAATTCACTCCTTCTGGTTTGGGATTTCTGTGCGAAGAGACCTTAAATCAACTTATCGACACCTTCAATTGACACATCATTCAGCCCAAAACTTGATAGGTGTCAAAGCTGAGAACGCGGGCCCTTGCCCCAATAAGCTGCCCTGCCACCCTTTTCCGGCAAGTTCTCACGAGGCAGGATTGACTTTTTAGATAGGGGACATCGAGACCTTCAATCTGATACCCTACTTAAGGCATAACTCGATGGGGGTAGTGTTACGTTTTTTCCAATTTTTTAATAATTTGTTAAAAGATATTTCCGGCAGCATTTGCTCTCAGGCAGGAATACAGGTTAATAGATGCACATAATACTATATATTGACAATAGTGTCGACACATAACTCGATCGGGGTAGGAAAAATGCGGTCGTCTCCCTAACTATTACTTTATCCAAACAATATTTTCCATATTCATAATCATGGTACACTTTGTCTTTTTCTTCACCATAATCTATTTCAAATTCATCAGGAATTTGATTGTCATAATAATGCCTCAGTATACCGTTGGGTAATAATCTTAATTTGTCCGCCGATGATTGGTAATGATAAATTGGCCATAGTTGCATATGACCACAGTCAGGTTTACCTATCACCAAACTAAAAATAATGGTTATAGTATTGAAATTTGAAATCCTTATTATATAAGCAAAGCTTGATTAGAAAAACTAAACTTTACCTGTATTCTACTTGAATATTAGTCAATCCTTTCTCGGAAGTAAACAATGGATGCCACTGATAGGTCTCGTTTACTTGGGTGCAGTATGATCCTATAAAAATTTCATTGTCTTTGCAACATTTTTGTACCAGAATTGGTGGTGGTGTGTATAAGTTTGTACTAACAGTGCATTCGCTATAGGTATTGAAAAAAACTAAAAGAAGTGCCACTTTTGAAAACATGATTGTTTTAGGTTAGATTTTTTATTTGCTCTGAAAATCCTCTGTTTTGCCAAGTCAATAATTTCTTCATTTGGTTAAGTGAACTTAAAAAAAAAAACAACTTTAAACAACGGTTATTTGGCAAAAAGTTCAACGATGCTCCAAACATAAATAATTCTTTTTTGTTTTTAAAATAGTTTGTTTTGCGTATTTATTTTCTGTGACTTGACACTCTTGACAGTGACAGCGACAGAAGTCAAAACTGACAGTGGCTGTGTGAAAGGGCGCTTTCTTTTTTTCATCGATGGATCCATGTCATTGATCAATGGATTCATCTGAATCCATTTTCATGAAACAGCCATTCCGACTAGACAAAGATAAATTGGTCATCGATGGATCCATCGGTGAAAAAAAGAAAGCGCCCAAAAAGCGAATTATTCCGTGCGTTCGGTATTTTGATCTGGGCCCGAATTCCGAACCCACGATTCGATACTATCGTCTATCTATTTTATATGGACGATACTATCGAATCGTGGGTTCGGAATCCGGGCCCCGAGTTCTCCGAGCTTGGATTTAGGTTCGTTTATTTTAAAAGTGTACTCGGTGCAGGCTCATTCGCATTCGTTTATTAAAATATCGGGCGCTTTGATACAGCGTTTAACTGCTCCGTGCGCTCGCTGGTCACATGATTACGGCTTAGCTCAACACGCTCTGCACACAAATGGAAGAGCTGTCTAGCCTGACACTTTTTGCTCCGAGTGCATTCAGTTCCGGACCAATTCTCTAGGGTTTCCAATTTTCGCTATCCGGGATCGGGATCCCGTTTCAAGATCCCGGGATTAAAAACATCCCGAGATCGCGGGATTAACCCACTGATCTCGATTAACCCCAATATAATTTTTTTTTTAAAGATAATTCCCCAAGTCAAAAATTTAGTGACTGCCTGGAATTTGGAATTACAGAAGCTCTGCAACACCAAGATACAAATGCAGGACCTGCAAGTCTGAATTTTCGTATCACAGAAGCAGAATGCATTTGCAGGTCGCCTGCAAATTTGCGCATGGTGAAACGGTCCCGCAAGTCCTTGCAATCACTTTGACAACTTTGACATTTAAAACTGGTAAATCAGTAGCGTCCAAACACTTTTTCCCGATAAATATGACAAAATTGCAGATTTTTTCTGTAATTTGCTCGTTTCTGCAAATAGCGCACAAATGCAAGTCGGCCATATTTGCAGAACTGCAAGTTTGCAGATGCAAATATACTGTAATTTGACCCTATGTTGGCAACACAAGCCTATCCTACATAAAAAAATTGAAAGCATTGACAATTTTACATTTTCTTGCCAACATAATGTCATTCTGACTTTTATCTTTGAAAAAAAAACACATTTTATATTTAACACCACACCATGAAACTCATGAAAGGAAGTGAAGCCTGTTTTTTACTTTTTAATTTTTTTAAATACGACTCTGGATTTTTTATTTCAGATTTTAAGAGCTCCTGGGTCCTTATTCTTGAAACAGGGGAGCAGCGCTCCCAGGAGAACGAGTGTTCCGTCTTTGTTACGCATATCGTCGTTAATTTCACAAAGTGATGTACCTATCTCAAATCAGGGTTTTTTTGAGATACGTCACTTTGTGAGATTAACGCCGATATGATCAGTTGCATATCGTTGACAAAGACGGAACACTCGTTCTCCTGGGAACGCTACTTCCCTGTTTCAAGAATAAGGATCCTGGGCTGGAACTCTGTAACGGATAGAGATGGTTATCCCTAACGCTATGGCTGTCTTCTCTATTCGTTACAGAGTCCTAGCCCTGATGTCCCAAAACCTATGCGTATCGCATTTATTCGGTATTTTTTTTAAAACTTTTTAGTAATTTTCTACCAAAATTTTCTTCACTGTCCCTCTCTAACACATTTAGTTCTTATGGACAGTGAAAATATTATAAATTTTACAAATAAGTGCAATACATCATTCGTTTTGGGACATCAGAAGCTTATAAAATCGTTCATTTTTTGTAGAGAGCCCTAGCCCTTACATGATGCCTCTCCATAAATCTAAATTTAAAATAAGACTGAAAAACAAAACAAATTAAAGTTCCTTATTAATGTTCCTGAACAGTTTTATTCAGTATACGTTTTTTATATTCTTTTTGTCGAGGGGTAGGTCACTCAATAGAATTTGTACACCTAATTACAAACAAATTCATTCAATTACATGTATTTTTTTGTAATTGAATGTATTTGTATCAGTATGTAATTGAATGTATTTGTTTGTAAAGTTTAACCATTATTAATTGAAATTTGATAAAAAAGGCGGCTCAGTTGATCTCTTTGAAGTCACGTGGGAATCCATAGGCATCTAAATATTATTATCATGACAAATGAAAACAAATTGGTTAATAAAGAATAAACATACTCCAGATATTTCTATAAAAACTGAAATGACGAAAGCCATTGCCCCGAAATTCTAGCTGATTTACCTCTAGAATAGTCAACCATCCAAGGACCTTTTTTTTCAGTTATACATGTAAACCCCATACTTTGTGAGTGGCTTGCTTACATCAAGTCCTACAACTTTTCCTCTACGACTTTTCTCGGAAATGGCACGTATGCGCGCAGGCGACTCGCAAACATTTTAGGGGTATCGGACTCCCCCAATTTGCCATTATTTTTGTCGGCCAAGTTGATTTCCGTGATTTAGAAATAAAAATCAAACATTATTCGTGAAATTAGATTTTCATGTATCAAGAAACATAACCACGTCAGATCGACATTTTGGGGGTATCGGACTCCCCCAATTTGTCATTATTTTTGTCGGCCAAGTTGATTTCCGTGATTTAGACATAAAAATCAAACAGTATTCGTAAAATTAGATTTACCTACATGTATCAGGAAACATAGCTACGTCAGATCGACATGTTTGCGAGTCGCCTGCGCGCATACGTGCCATTTCCGAGAAAAGTCGTAGAGGAAAAGTTGTAGGACTTGATGTAAGCAAGCCACTCACAAAGTATGGGGTTTACATGTATAACTGAAAAAAACGGTCCTTGGATGGTTGACTATATTGTCATTTTGACTTTTATCTTTAAAAAAAAAACAGATTTTATTTTGAAAGCTGAATTGATTACAGAAACCTTTATTATAAATAGTTCGGATCGCATCCACCGCGCCGTGACGGCGCATTGTTCCCCAAAATTTTATTAGGCAGTTTGCCTTCTATCCGTGAGGATATGTATTCTGTGGTTATCGACGACATCGGACGTGTTCTTGATGTGCCGGTATTTTCCAATTTTGACAATTCTGTGGTTGTCACTTGTCAGCGACATCTAGAAAAATGGAAAAGAGTTATTATGTGGTTTATAACTGGCAATGAGAGATCGCAGGGCCTGGCCCCACCCGACCTAATAAACAAATACCACATCAATCATCAAAACAGAAACTATCACCTTTCCTTTGATTGAACTGAATGTGCCGACAATGCTGACTTACGATAAAGAATGAAGAGTGACGAGATCAATAAAATAAATAAGAAACAGCATAATTTTATAATTTTTTTTTTTTTTCCAAGAGCGGTAGGGGCGCCATACGTGTGGGGGCGGGGGGGTGGGGGGGGGAGGCGTCGTTTCTAGCTATCATATTTCATTATTCTATGACATTATAATTGGCATGTAAAATGTTCACTTACTAGTCCGGTATAGTTTGCTAATGGAGTTTACACATGTCTTTCTACGCCATTCTGACGGTATTACTTCAGCTAGAATTCTCAAATCTGGAATAGTTGTTGTTTGGGATACTGGCTAGAACCTAACGGAGCCGGATTTTTCAATTTCGATCTAGAACATGAGTTTTAGCGCGTTTTATCTTTGATCCCACGTCGAAGTCGAACCCCATTCATGTTCGTCGCGTCTTCGCACAGAGACAGTGTTGCCAAATAATTCGTTTCAGTTAAAAAATTCGAGAAATTGAAATTGACCACAAAAAAAAAGCCAAAAAAGGTGTAAGTAAATATTTTTTTAGTAATTTTACATTGTACAAATTCTTCTGGTAATATGACAAACAATTTTATTTGCATTGCCTGGCAGCTACTAGTTTCATTTTAAAATTGCATTGGCAAGCCTCATCATTGATATAAGAAACCGGGAACAGACCTAATTTAGGGTAATGTAAATGCATTTTGGAACATAAATAGCGTAAAAACAGCTGAACCAAATATCAACATAATATGGTATATGTATTTAAAATCAGAAAAAAAAAATCTATCATTCTAGCTAAAAATATACAGGGTGTTCCATTTAAAAAAATGCAAGTGCTGTCATTATGACAGTTGGGACCTGTCATTTGCCCATTTTGACATGTGCAAATGATAAAAGAGATAAACCCCCCCAACTTTTGTATTTACCTTTTTTTTGATTAAGTTGTAGGAGCCGCACCAATCACCAATTATAAGGAACAGACCCTGTACCTACCTATATTAGAGAAACTAAAAACTAATAATAAATATCTAGTTACTAATAATCATAATGTCTATATAAGCTGATGATTTTCATATGTCTCAAGGGTCGAAATAATGGACCTATTGGGGATGGAGTAGTAAGGGGTAAAATATCACGATAAACAATTATTATATTTCTTGAATCTTGAAAAAACATTACTTTAGTAAAACCAAAGTTTGGTTAAACTTCACATGCATGATTATATAATATGTGTATATATATGTATATGTATTTGTTATATTTCAGTAACTAATTCAAGTTATTATTAGCACTAAATTCTATATTTTTGTTTTATTTTATTGGTTTAGTTAAACTTCACCGCTTTCCATTTCTTCATCTTCTAAATTTTTCCAGGTGTTCGGAAAAGGGATGTTGCAAATATTCTTCTTTGCTGGTAATCTGCGAACACGTTTTCTGAATAACACCAGTACTAGGAATATCAAAACGCCTTGCAGTAAATTGAAGAGATCGATGAGAAATCTGAAAGTTGAATCTATTACTTATACCTAGATAGTAATTTTTTTCCGAAAATAAGCAAAAGTTATAATATAATACACAACATTTGTAAGTCTGTACTTGAAAATTAGGGTAGGTATATGGGAAGAATCCTTTGTCCTTTAATTATCTACGTAACATGGGACTAAAAAAGTTATTATTTTTTACATAAAAGTTACTTTTATGAGTTTTATGTTATTTCAAAAGCTCCTCAAACTTGTATCCAAAATTCATAAGCTACAAAAATTTGCGCTGTAACATGAGATCAAAAAATAAATTTTAACTATTGGGGAATCAATTCGGAAATTATTATTTGGGAAACCATCATATTCTACGTGCTTATACTTACAAAACAATTCTACCGGGTAATGATGTAACATTATTATCTGCAACAAATGTGATTATTTCCAATATCCAGTTAAGACCCATTATAATAGACAACCGTGCGCATAATTTTAGTCTGAAATTTAATATGATTTGAAACACACCTATCTCAATCTGGCAATAACTTTACCTATATTTCAAAATTTTAGTTCGTCTAGTAGCAACAGTATTCCAAAGAAAAGATATTGTCCATAAATAAAAAAATGTATTAAAAATAAGCAGCGCTATAAGGGGGCCATAAAGATATATCCATGTTTCCCGAGAGGCTTAAAACAAAAAAATATTTCATTTTCAAAAAAATTAATTAGGTCCTATAAGTACATACTTACTTTTGAACCAACATTTTCCTTCACCAAATCCAGGACGTATATCATCCCATATTTCTGATGGAGAATAATGTGCCATAATGACAATAATTAGAGCCATTAACGATCCTCCTATGGCGAATATGTGGTATAGAAGTGACCATTTAATTAAGCCTCGAAAGAGATTTGGTTTTCTGAAACGTTTTTCCATGTTTAGGATTTGCAGACGAATTTCATTTAAAACATTACTTTTTTATAGAGAATTTCAGGTGCCCACTATATTTCTTATAATATCTTTCCACCACTTATTACATACTGAGTTTTAAGTATGGAACGTCTCAATTGAGAACGTCAATAAGTAGACGTTCCATACTTAGTACTCACCCTGTATAACTATCGGGTGCTCTAATAAGAGTTTCCGTATGTTTTTTTTCAATTCAAACAAAAAACAACCTAGGAAACATGGTCGTTTATATTATACGTGAAACACAATATTCAACAAACGGCCACCGCGACTTCTCTCACAGCACTCAATTCTTTTGCCAAAATTTTCGATCACATCTGTGCACATTTCCGGTGGTATCTCACGAATAATGCTTCAAATCTCATCTTTTAACTCTTGAATTGTTCGGGGATTGTTCACATACGCTTTACTTCTGATGTAACCCCACAAAAAAACGTCTACTGGCGTTAGATCGCAAGATCTAGGCGGCCAATTAACATCCCCATTTCTTGAAAGAAGTTTACCTTCAAACCGTGCTTTGAATTCCAATGACTTGAGTCAATGGATTCTCTTGCGGTGTGACATCTTGCGCCGTCTTGTTGGAAAAGTAAAACGTATGTGACCAATTCCTAAACAGTTCGAGAGTTGAAAGATGACACTCGGCGCATTATTGATGAATCGTCTGATACCACCGGAAATGTGCACAAATGTGATCGAAAATTTTGGCAAAAGAATCGTGTGCTGTGAGAAAAGTCGCGGTGACCATTTGTTGGATATTGTGTTTCACGTATAATTGTAAAAGATCATGTTACTTATTGCTATAACGTATTAAATGTTTCCTAGTCTGCTTCTCGTTTAAATTGCAAAAAACATCCGGATACTCTTATTGGAACACCCTTTAGCTATAGACTGTGAATCAAAGTTTCAATCTTGCGAATATATCTTATCTCATACTACGTCACTGATGTGTATCGAAACCGAATAATTCGACAGATGGATCGGTCATACCCCATACCCATACCAAAGTCTCATACCCTCGGCCATATCTCTTTTGACTATTGGAAAAAAAAACAGCCAATGTTACTGCTCCCCGACAGAGCTATTTCTCTCAACAGTTTGTATGCTGGTCGAAAATAACTTTTTATTTGTCATGATTTAGCAATTCCAATAGAGTACATAATACATAAGTATCTTCTTAAAAGTGTGAAATATTTTCCATAAGGAAAATAACACCTGAAAAGAATTGTTTACTTTCTATTCACAGACTATAGTTGGCAAATAATTCTTAAAAATTTTGTCTAATTACTGGACTAACTAGGTATACTTACGTACTAACTCTCCAAATGTGAAAAGACAAAACCAATAGCCACAAAAGTAGATAAAAGAAAGAGAAGTACATTAGATAAGCTAATGCTTTGCAAGTATCTATACCAAGGTTGTCTTCCAGACTAAGGGTTCCCAAAACAAGAAAAAAACTTGTGTAAGCCACTAAAGCATGCATTATACATATTCCCTAGAATGCAAATAAGTATTATTAATATTTCTTGAATATTTATAAGGTATTAATTTGTACCTGTAGATCGAGTAATTTTGGAACCATACAATATATTGTTATAGTAAAAATTACAAAAATTGCTGAAATAATGACCAAGATCCCTTCAACTATATCTAATAATCTACTATCAATGGGTTCATCAGCATCAGAATTCCCAAAGCAGAAGATATAAATTGGACTAGTGGCATTTGGTTGGTCTCCATTGTTTGAGTAGCAATATCTATAAAAATATTATTGCAGGATTTTTAACAAAGAAAAATAATGTTTCTTACCTCAGTTCTCGATCCTTATGATCCAGCAAGGTGCCATTATCCAAAAATCTAAACTGGGCATTTGAAAATGTTGATTTATTTTCAATTGAAAGTATCGTTGGACACTCTGAACTGATTTCTATACTGACACCGGTTGCATTTATGTTATCGGTTAAACAGCTTTTGTTTGACATAAATAATATATTTTCTTCTGGACAACATTCGTTAATAGCCACAACGCTTAAGATATTTAATGTCAAAATAATTAACAACGATAATGATGATCGGCGCATTTTTTGGCAATTGATGAACTGAAAAAAGAAAATATATATGTATGACCGGGCCACAAAGTAGGTACCTATTTGCGGGCGCAATTTGATATTTCAGGACCTGAAAGTGGCAACAGGATATAGGTCCCAAAAATTGAACAAATACTGTTACAGATGGATGGGCTATTTTTTACCCCTCAAGAACCAACCAAAATGATTAAATTGAATAGGTACTAGACGAACAAACCTAGTAGCACATCCCATATCACACACGCATCAACATAGAAAGTTCCTCTTCGCCACCTCGAAGACTTCCTTTCGCAAAGCAACACCATTTTTTTTAATAAAAGCCTCACTGCTCACCGCTCGCACTGGTTACGTGGTGGAACCCAATACGGAAAATAAGGAAATTGCCGGAAACAGGCGTTTGGATTATTTAATGCTCCTGCCACTTTTGAACCGAAATTATCGTATCACCCAAAAAGGATTTTGTGGCAGGCGTGAGATCCATTGATTATTGCCAACCTTTTTCTGTCTAAGCAAATTTCTAGTTGGACCGACCGTTATGTCTTGCAGTGTCGGCTAAATTTCAAAAAACCCTGGAGTCTAATTGCGCGTTGATTTGAGAAATTACAAAATTATGACTTCCAAATCGAACATCGCAAGAGAAGAAAATCGATATTACTGGATACACTTCGTAGGGATGTTGAAGCAGGTGCAGGAAATACGATCCCTGTGCTTCAGCGAAAGAATTCAAGACACGATCTCAAGGAAAAATGAAGCAATACTTGGCTGGTTCCCCGTTCGGCTACGGACTATTTTCCAAACTGGACAGGAGTAGCTCCAATCACAGTAACTTAATGCATTAATGGAAATCATCATGACCAGATAAGTTGTTTCCCCATTATTGAGAATAATATTCAAATAGAATTCGCACCTCTAGAGAAACAAGGTCATAAGTGCAAATTTGTAAAATTTCGAGGAAACGCTTTTAAAGTTTCCAGAGCTTCTGCAACTCAAAACGAAAACAATAAACTATACATTTTCTGGCGAATTCAATTTTTTTGAAGATTCTGTAATATGTATAGCTCACCTTCAGTTTGCTTTTTGATTTCATTTAACAATTTTGCCCTATTTAAAAGTTTTAGGGCAGAGCCTCTTCAATTATGTCATTGTTGCCCTATGGCTAAGCTATTTTTTTCAATTAGGTAAAATAATTAATGACATAAAATGCATTTGCGTCTTTGTTGGTCCATTCATATCGCAGGTTTAATAAGCAAAACCGATTCAAAATACATTTTTGTCGTAGTTGCTTTGGAATGAATTACAAATTTATTTGTCATATTTACGTTTGTGCGCACAAGTGAAAAATCGGTCATTGTTTGCTCTAGGAGCGGACAACATTCGCGCCATTTCCACAAAGACATATGCGCTATCTAGAGGCAGAATTTCAAAATACAAATCTGTCTTTGTAGCTGTCTGTATTGGAATATTTTGACAATATAATCTTATTTTTAGAAAAATTTGCACTTATGACATTGTTTCTCCGGAGCTGCGAATTGTAGGGTGGGCCAATTTAGACACTTTTAATAGGTAACGTCAATTTCTGAGCGAGATACAAAAAAATGAACCCCCCAATCTAAAGCTCAAACTTCATGAAATTTTGTCAATATTGTGAAACCTTCATAACTTTTTTGTTTATGAAAATAATTGATTTCCGTAAAAACTTTCTGGAAGCACTTTTTTAAGCAGAATTTAGTGACGTTCTCAGTTTTTTTTTCTATTTAGCGCCGATTTTGAGATATTGGCCAAAGTCTGATTTTTTTCAAAAGGACACCCTTTATATTAATAGCTCATTGAAAAGCTATAATTTTTCTGATTTCAATGATACAAAGTTCAGTAGACTTATCTCTAACCGTTTTCGAGAAAAAAAAAATAATTCGGTTTTTCTCATAAGAAGCAATGTGTTAGAAAAGGACTTTTTATCTGTAAGGAAAATGAAAAAGGTCTCGTTCTAACACATTTTTTCTGATGACAAAGACCAAAATTTTTTTTTTCTCAAAAACTGTTCGAGATAAACCTATCGAACTTTATATCATTGAAATCACCAAAAGCAGAACTTTCCAATAAGCTATTAATATATAGGGTGTCCCATTGAAAAAAACCGGACTTTGGTCAATATTTCGAAATTGGTGCCAACTAGAAAAAAATTGAGAATGTCACTGAACTCTGCTTCAAGAAAGTTTTTACGGAAATCAATTATTTTCATAAACAAAAAAGTTATGGAGGTTTCACTTTATTGCTGAAAATCGAGTGAATCGCCCTCTAGCGGCTAAACGGTTGAAGATCTCAAAATGCGGTTTTCACCAATCAAAAATTCATGAAATTTGAACCTCAGAGTGGGGGGTTAATTTTTTTGTATCTCGCTCAGAAATTGACGTTTCCTAATAAAAGTGTCCAAGTTGGCCCACCCTGTACCTAAATATTTGTTCAATTTATCCTGTTATAAAATGGGGAAATCACTCGAAGGAAACTATTGACTTTGACATGTAGGTACTAAGAATGCATGAACCGGTAACCGCTAACCGAACATGCTAAGTTTGTTTACTTGCTATTATGTATTTATTTAGGGTTATTTGCCAACTGGCTCAAAATATCTGAGGCAATAAGACACAAAATTTTACTTTTAAAATCTGAATCTTCAACACACATTTTCAGTTTTATTGTAAAGTTGAATTGCACCTAATAATTAGAATACATAATCTTGAATTTGCAGTTGCCCATTACAGAGCCGGCAGGCGTCATACATAATTGAATGTGCATGGCTATGGCGAATCGCAAATCGTACATTCCTGGCTGATGCCTATTATCTGTCTTTAAATGCTCATTCATTTAAATTTGAAATAATTTGAATGATAAATATTATTATTTTGCATAGGATAGACACACAAAAAAACAATAATTTGAATTTATTCAAATAACTTCGCATAGATTTAATGTTCAGTTTTTTGTTTCAAATTTTCATATTATTCCCGAGAGGATCGATTTGACTAAAATAGCCCAAAATGTCAGTGTTTATTCACAGAAAATACCTTCAGATGTAGTCCGGGTAAGATTCAATTCGGACGCAATATATCAATACTTCGAAAAAACTACCACGGTTGTAAGATAATTTTGATTTCTACCAATACCTTCACCTTTTCCATCAAATTTCGTCTTGAATAGCTGAAAATGGCAAATATAAACTTCAATAACTATGTATTTGATTTGAAATTAAACAAAACTAGGAAAAATGGAACGATTACTCTTAAATCTAAAATTTTGGTCTTACTGTCAAATATCTTCCTCAAAGATTAAAACGACTGGATTTCTACTTTTTTGTGTATTTAGGAATTTCATAATGGTTGTAAAATGATTTTTCAAAGAAGAAAGAAGCTTAATATAAGAACATATTGAGCTGACTTTTCTTAACTTTTAACAACTAAATTTTCTACTAGGCGAGTAGTTACTCGTTAGAAAAAAATTATATAAATGTTTTAAAACTTACTGCTTAGTTGATTAATATTGGTGATATTTCAATTGCAAACACACCACAAACCCCGAAAACCCAACAAAAATGCGTTCTTATTGACTCCGACTTTGCATATTATTATTCCAGATGGCCTCTGCCTCGTGTGTTTAAAAATTTTAGTTACTAAAAATACACAAACCAGGATTATTTCGTATAGTATGACGCCTAATGTTTAAAAAATCGGCATCATGTTTGCAATTACATATTATTTGTTTTTAAATAAGATGGGTCATAGGATTGGTCTCGCTTTATCTGTTTATCTTAAAACAAGTAGTATAGGTTTTCTTTTGGTTTTGGTTCGACCAAACAATGATCATAATTTTTTAAAAAATCCAGCATTTTTTCTGTCATCCAGTATCCGTATCCTGTCTGCTTGGGTACTCCCTCCGTAAACTGTAATAGGTCATCATAGGTCTCTCTTGTTAACTCTTGTTCGGAATTTAGAATTTGATCCAACAGCTGTGAATGTTTATACTACTAGAACTAGAAAGATGTGGCATCTTGGAGAACTTATAGGTACTTTTATGATAAACCAAAAAAATCTTATGATGCAGAAAATGGAAGTATGGTAGGAAATGTCTAGGTGAGTTTAGGTTTGAATTGAAGTAGTCCATATCTCAAAGTGAAGGTGAAAATTTAGTTCCAAAAGAAAAACTCAAAGTCTTTCTCAACGAATACTTCAATAAATTAAATTAAAACCCTACATATTTCGAGATTAGAGAATCTCATCATCAGGGGCAAATTAGCTCAGATGTTACAGGGGTCGATTATTTAGGCTGTCAGATCATGCTACAAAGAATATTTGAATTTAGTTTTGAGTTTAGATTAGAATGAAGAAAAAAGGGTAGAAGAGAATCAAGACCATGAATGTAAAAGACTACATTGTCCGACCATTTTATAGAGGAAAAAAGTCAAAAAATAAGTTAAAATTTCAGTCAAATTAATTAAAAAATAATGTTAATTGTCATGATTGTTAACTTTCCAAGTTTTTCCAAAAAAAATTATTTCGTTTGTACTAGAATTTTCGTAACAGGATATCGTTTCCATTGTGTGCAGGTGTGCTAGTGTTGCCAAAGCTACCCCGTTCGGGGTAGATCTACCCCTTTTGAAAACATTCTCGCCCTTCCGCTCCCCTCAACTAAATCTACCCCGCTCTATATACAATCTATGGTATAATACAAAAATAATGCTTCTGCTTATCGCTAATTAAAAATACTTCCAAAATCCAAATTATGAGAAGCAATTTATATTCATTTGAACTGTACCTAGCAACAAGTTTTTTGTCTACGCCTAAGATATGACCTCATTTAGAGATTTCTTCCAAATTCTTCCAGTGTCTCCTTTGAATTTGTGTGGTAAATGATGCGGAAATAGTATATTTCCTAACTAGTGCGGAAAGTACCACTTTTCCGCACGCAATTGTAGTTTGCCGAACAACACGCAGCGGAGTTCGGCAAGGAATAAAGTGCTTGCGGTGAAGTAACTATACCGCACACTTTGCAGTTTATTTTACCGCAGACTATGCGGTAAAGTAAGTTTATCGCACAGTGTGCGGTAAAATGTTACTATCCTTACGCTCGTAGGGGAAATTTTTGTAGCTACCCCGCACTGATTCTATTCTACCCCGCTATCTTGCCGTAATTTGCCCCAATAAAGAAAGAGCTTGTGGCAACACTGAGTGTGCATCGAATAACAAGATATCATGAGATAAGTTAATTCTAGGGATTTCTGTTTTGACAGGTTTCGTATATAAAGCGCGTTTTTGGTGTGGTATAAGTTTGAGTAAAAGTGATTTTGTAAAGTTCAGGTAGAGTCCATGGTCCATTGAAGGGTTTTGTGAACCCGTAAAATTTGTGAAATTAGTTAGCTATTAAGGCTCAGTAGACCTGCCCCCCCCCCCAGTTGATAATTTTTATCCAAAACGCTAGCCCTCGTTCTCCAGAGCTAGCGCAACCTAGCGCAACTTTTTCGAAAGCTAGCGCAGCTACAGGTCAAAAGATATGTGGCTTTGTATTCGGGGGGGGGGGGGCTAAGGTGACGCTAGCCCCCCCCCAGTTATTCGATCTTCTCAAAAATGCTGGCGCACATACGTAACACCTAGCGCAGCCTAGCGCAAGTTGTGTCATAGCTAGCGCAACTATCGTAGCTGTCATACAGGGTGGACAAAAAAAATCATGAGCCCCTACAAGTGATTTTTGATTTTTCAAAAATATATATGAAGCTTCCTTAAAGCTAGCGCAGGTAAAATTCGAGCAACCGCATTACCCCTTTAAAACATATACAGGTATTTATTTGGGGGGGGGGGGGCTAGATCAACGCTAGCCCCCCCCCCACCCCCAGTTGTTAAATCCTTTTCAAAAGGCTAGCGCAAGTTCGTGACACCTAGCTCAGCCTAGCGCAAGTTGTGTCATAGCTAGCGCAGCTATCGTAGCTGTCATACAGGGTGGACAAAAAAAATCATGAACCCCTACAAGTGATTTTTAATTTTTCAAAAATATATATGAAGCTTCCTTAAAGCTAGCGCAGGTAAAATTCGAGCGACCGCATTACCCCTTTAAAACATACACACATACAGGTATTTATTCGGGAGGCGGCTAGAGTGCCGCTAGCCCCCCCCCCCCCCCCCAGTTTTTAAATCCTTTCCAAAATGCTAGCGGAAGTTCTTGACACTTAGCGTCAGTTGTGTCGTAGCTAGCGCAGCTATAGTAAGTAAATGTTATACAGGGTGAACTATGAAATCTTACAAAATGTCGCCAGCTCCAAGACAAGATTTAACGTTTACAAGCGCTATCTATTCGCGAAGTAGGTAACTAAAACTTAACCTCACAAAGAAATGAAAAAATTGACGTAGGTATCTTTTTCAACCTTGATGCGCGCGCAACTAGTGGGTTGTACAGTGACTGTATTACCACAGTGGCGACAATAATTGCAGTCTTATTTATGATTGGTTTTTTAAAATCCTATAATATGTTCATATTAATGAACTGTGTTCACTTTGTGGCGTAACTCTTGCTAATTTTGAATATGAATATATACGATTTATGGGCATCGATCATAACAAATTGAGAACAACGTATTTGATATACCTAATAATGGTCATCAAATACATTGTTTTCAATTTTGTATGATAAATGTCCATTTAAATCCTATATATTCGTATTTAAAATTAGCAAGAGGAAAGCCACAAAGTGGCGGCGGGACCTCTATTGTCGCCACTGTGTTAGGTTTATTGTCACTGTAGTGAGTTTAGGGATGGCAACGACATATCGATATTTAGTTCGTCGATATATCGATACTGAATATTGTCGACATTTTTAGTGGTGGTGGCGGTGGGGTTTGTCAGGTTTGTGAAGCAAGAGCTAGTACTTTTTTTTATCACCAATTGAGAATTACGTTGGTTGAATGCATGTGGTGATCCCAGGCGGTGGCATGTATGTGTTTCTCATATTAGGTTTGAATTTCACTGTTTTCTGTTTTCTGATTTGTTCTGATTCCGGCCCGACTATAAAAAAAAAGTATAACTTCGCGAATAGATAGCGCTTGTAAACGTTAAATCTTGTCTTGGAGCTGGCGACATTTTGTAAGATTTCATAGTTCACCTTGTATAACATTTACTTACTATAGCTGCGCTAGCTACGACACAACTTACGCTAAGTGTCAAGAACTTCCGCTAGCATTTTGGAAAGGATTTAACAACTGGGGGGGGGGGGCTAGCGGCACTCTAGCCGCCTCCCGAATAAATACCTGTATGTGTGTATGTTTTAAAGGGGTAATGCGGTTGCTCGAATTTTACCTGCGCTAGCCTGCGCTAGCTTTAAGGAAGCTTCATATATATTTTGGAAAAATTAAAAATCACTTGTAGGGGCTCATGATTTTTTTTGTCCACCCTGCATGACAGCTACGATAGCTGCGCTAGCTATGACACAACTTGCGCTAGGCTGCGCTAGGTGTCACGAACTTGCGCTAGCCTTTTGAAAAGGATTTAACAACTGGGGGGGGGGGCTAGCGTTGATCTAGCCCCCCCCACCCCCCCGAATAAATACCTGTATATGTTTTAAAGGGGTAATGCGGTTGCTCGAATTTTACCTACGCTAGCCTGCGCTAGCTTTAAGGAAGCTTCATATATATTTTTGAAAAATTCAAAATCACTTGTAGGGGCTCATGATTTTTTTTGTCCACCCTGTATGACAGCTACGATAGCTGCGCTAGGCTGCGCTAGGTGTCACGAACTTGCGCTAGCCTTTTGAAAAGGATTTAACAACTGGGGGGGCTAGCGTTGATCTAGCCCCCCCCCCCCGAATAAATACCTGTATATGTTTTAAAGGGATAATGCGGTTGCTCGAATTTTACCTGCGCTAGCCTGCGCTAGCTTTAAGGAAGCTTCATATATATTTTTGAAAAATTAAAAATCACTTGTAGGGGCTCATGATTTTTTTTGTCCACCCTGTATGACAGCTACGATAGCTGCGCTAGCTATGACACAACTTGCGCTAGGTGTTACGAATGTGCGCCAGCATTTTTGAGAAGATCGAATAACTGGGGGGGGGCTAGCGTCACCCTAGCCCCCCCCCCCCGAATATAAAGCCACATATCTTTTGACCTGTAGCTGCGCTAGCTTTCGAAAAAGTTGCGCTAGGTTGCGCTAGCTCTGGAGAACGAGGGCTAGCGTTTTGGATAAAAATTATCAACTGGGGGGGGCCAGGTCTACTGAAAAACATATTGTAGATTGTTTATTTGCTTATATATAGCAGATAGCCCTAATCCTGATTTCAACATCCCTGCTAGTGCGACACACTAAGCATCCCGCCAATTTGAAATTACACTCTCCCAAGTGCCCCCTTGCTATTGTTAATTATCAATTTATTTGATAATCTGACTTGAAATCTTGAATCTTGCAAAATATTGTTCATTCTCGGTTGCATCCATATATCTGCGTCAAAATATATCATAATTTTCCATATTCCTGGCATATGAAAGTGGCCTATTATTATTAATTCAGAAATTTATTTTGGGATACTCCAATACTTGGTTTTATAAAATCGAAACGTTTATTAGTCTGTTTATTTAACATAGCAAACATGCTAATTTTATATTTTATGACTAATAAAAAAATGTTTATGTTCTTTTCAGCTACTGGACATGCTTAAATTCTACACTAGATTTGAAATTAACGACGAAACTGGAGATCCGTTGAACGACCATCAAATGACACAGTTACACTATGAAAAAATAACGTCATTACAGGTAAATTCAGGAATATTTAAGTAAAATAAAAATATGTATTCACATATTATTTTTCTGTACTTCTAGAAAGCTGCATTTGCAAAGTTTCCGGAACTCAGAGCTTTTTCTTTGGCCAACGTTGCTAGTGTTAATACAAGAAAATCGCTAGAAAAACATTTTGGTCCCCTGAGGTAAGTTTGTATTTTGTATCGTATAAACGATTCTTTAATTTGCATTTTAAAGTATAGATGTATATACTGAAGGGCCAGGGTCCCGTTGTGAATGTGAATACAATCCTATTTCAATTTGCCAATGCTTCGTTATACATTGTGGTTTATTTAAGTGTGCAACATATGGGGATTTTTTTTAGTAATAGCACAACCCAAATGCAAACAAGGCCAAGAGTTGGTGCATGTCTGATAAATCATATTTGATGCTTTTAGAATGGTTGCAAGTGAAACAGCATCCAGGGTAGCTCAAACAATATCAAAAGTGTACTGTATCCCTTATCTTAGAAAATTCAGCAAAATGTTATTGAGAAAAGTTGTTAGGAATTAAAAGTTATGCCTGAATACCAAGACATGGCCTCCTAAGATTTTTTTCTATTTTTTTTCGAAAAATATTAATAATTTCTATATTTGTTTTATTTTTTATTTCCGCCCTTAATACTTTCAAAAATTAATTGAAAACAAATAAATTTACATAACTTTGTTCAAATTCAAGCATATTTGTGAAATTAACTCAGATTTTCAAGTTTTTCTAGAACCACAAAGTTCATGTTTGTTGCAACGATATTCAACACAACTTTAAAAGGTCACAATTTTTTTTTAACGAGTTAAAACATTACTATTGATTGATAATATGCATATTGAAAAGACTCTCCTTAAATTGCAAAAGTTCTATTTTATTTAAGTAAATATCTATTATATTATTTATTTTTTAAGCTACCCTGTATGCTGTTTGACTTGAAACCATTCTAGCTGCACCTAATATGATTATCAGACATTCAGACATGCACCAAATTTTGGCCTTGTTTATATTTTGTTTGTGCTATTACTAAAAAAAAATTCCCATGTGTTGCACAAGTTATATTGTAAGACCCTATGTTATCCTTATACTAATAATTCTCCTTTCCTATGTTAATTATTAGCGTACGCCTATGTTAATACTAATAAATATATAAAACTGCTTAATCAGCGGTACTGCACTGGTAGTACCGCCACCTGTATTGGAAAATGCTTGGATCAGCAAATATTTATTATTTAAGCCAGAGCTTTCCAGTAAGGAGCGTTCATTTGTTTTCAGGCACTCCCTGTAGCAATTTGATCCACATATTTTCCGATTGTCACTATTGTATTTTAATTAATAAAATAAATGTTGTTTAAAAATACAAGTTTCTGAATCGAAAATATAATTGGCGCAGTCGGTAGGATGTTCTTCAGAGTGCTATAGAGTCCAGAGATTGAATTTTCGAAAAAGTTTAATCCAATTCGTTCCACTTTTTGAAAAAATTAACTGAAGAAAAGAAGCAACAAGATCAACGTACAAAGTTAAAAGTGTTACAGTTTCGAGCATCGTGCCTTGTAAGTAATCCCTTTTTCCTATAATTTGTATTTTGTAATTGGTGTTTCATAATTAAGTTCTTTTGAAAAATTTCTTTTTTTTTGAGTTTTTTTATCATAAAAAATTTTTCAATTTCAATTTGTTTTGGCATTGAGACCAAATACAAATAAAATAATTTTAAGCAAGTAACCTACGAAACTAAATAATAAATTTAAGACTTTAATTTTTGATTTTTTACGAAAAAAATAAACTTCCAATTTTTAGTTTTTAAGCTTCAGGAAACTGAAAAATTAATTAAAAACATTCATTTCTAAATGTTTTAGAGAAAAAAAATTCCAATTTTTCATATTTTATTTTCAATTTTCGAAAAACTGATTGATTTTAGACTTAGAAAATTTTTCAAGGAAAAAAAATAAAATTTCCAATTTTTTTTATTTTTATTTTCAAGAAACTGAATAATAAATTGAAACCTTTAATTTTTTGATTTTTTGAGAAAAAATAAAATTTCCAATTTTTTATTTTTCCAACTTTAACTTTCAAATAACTGAATAATTGATTAAAAGGCTTCAATTTTGAATTCCTAAAGAAAAAAATGTATAGAATTTCATTTTTAATTTTGAATCTTTAAAGAAGAAAATTAAATTTCTGATTTTTTTTGATTTTTAATTTTAAGCGAAACATAAAAATTCTAATTTTGAATTTTTTCTAGTTTTAATTTAAAGAAAGTAAACTTTTATATTAAATAAATAATTTTTAAAGTAGAATTTAATTTTAAAAATATAATTAACGACTAAATTATTACGTAATTTGAAAGAAAAATATAATTGATAACTAAATAATTCATTTTTAAAATATAATTGATAACTGAATACTTAGTTCATTTTAAATTTTTAATGTAGGAAAAAATATCAATTACGATTTATTTCCATAAATTATGAATTGGGTATTAGATACACTCAATTTTGAATTTTTGAATTTTTTTTGAATTTTTGAATTTTTTTGATTTTTAATTTTCAAAAAAAATAATAATAATAGATTTTGTTTGAGAAAACTATTCTTTATTTTCAATTATAAATAATTTTTTTCCAATTTTTTAATTTTCAGAAAAATTAAATTTTTAGAGAAAGTATTTTTTATTTTTCTATCTATAAATGAGCATATAATTAAAAAAATACATGTCAGATTCTGAAGAGGAAATACAGAACCTCTTAACCCAATTTAACTTAACTCATTTATATAATCCAAGTACTAATAATTCGTTAAGAAATAATAATCATCAACCAAGAACCATGGGTGAGAATTTGAAATCTATTGTACAATTACTTAAGCCTTTTGGTGGCGAAAAACAATACTTAGAATATTTTATTAGTAATATCGAAGAATTTTATACTACATATTATACTGGCGAAAATGCACAGAAAGAATATGCTATAACAGCGATTAAATCAAAATTAATCAATGAAGCAGGAAACTTCCTTATGTCACGTCCTGACTTAAAATCATGGATTGATATAAAGAACGCTTTAAGATTAAAATATGGAGACCCATATTCTAGACAAAACTTAGTACAAGAATTAATGTATACCACTCGAAATATTAAAGAGAATATTTTTGATTATTTAGAGAGATTAAAAAGTTTAAATCATAGAATAACTTCTAAGATAATGAGTGATCAAAATTTAGTTGCAGTAGCAAATGTTTTGGTAGACCAAAATGAAATAATGGCAATCCAAAATTTAGTCACAAACTCTCCTGTTGAATTAAGAACAATTTTAATGGTGCAAAATCCACTAACTTTAGATGCAGCTGCAGGTTGCGTATTAAATTATCAATTAGCTGAAAACCATATGAAATTTAATAATTCAATTAATAAAAATAATAATACACACACTTCATACACTAATTCAAAACAGAAAACACAATTCCCTCAAAGACAATTTGTGCAAACACAGTTTCCACAGAAACAATTTCAACAATCACAATTTCCCTCACAACCTATAAATATTCAGCCAAGAGCGAATTATCAACAGAAATTCCCAACTAGTTCACAAACTTTTGGAAAAAACTATAATAAACAATCCAATGTATTTAAGAAAAATACAAACCAACAATTTCCAAAACCGACACCTATGTCCGGAATTTCAGTGCAACCTCGCAAAAAAGACCTGTTCAATACACAATTAAAGAAGAAAATAATATTTTACAATTAATTCCAGTTGAACAAGATTTTTCAGAAAATGGAAATTTTGAAGAAGAAATTGACGTTTCTTCTAGTGAAAACCAAGAAAATCAAAGTGAATATGAATATCAAGATTTTGAAAATCCTGATGAACAACAAATTGATGAATCCGAAAATTTTTGTTTAAAAGCCTCGGATCAGCATTAACTTTAAATAAATTCCAAATTAATCAATTACCTTTTATAGAAATTCAATTTCCACCTTGTAAATTATTAATTGATACCGGAAGTCATGCCTCACTAATAAGACCTTCCATAGCTGAAGAATACTTTAATCAGTACATAACTAATACAAAATCTAAACTTTCCACATGTACGGGAACAACCACAATAATTAAAGAGAAACTTAAAATTCCAATTTTACAAGAATATGACATAAATGAAGTAGAAATGCTCATGTATTCATTTCATGATTATTTCGATGGAATTATAGGAATCAAAGCTCTATATGATAACAAACTTAATATCGATTTTGAAAATATGTGTCTTGTAAATGATCAAACATGTATACCATTTCAATTTAGAAGTGACTTTGAAAATCAAACTATCGAAATTTCCCCTAACACAGTTCAAAAATGTGAATTTCTCACAAGAATTCCAGACGGAACTAAAATAATAACTGACATTGTAGTAGATGAAAAATATTATATTCCATCAACTATAAATACAATTAAAAATGGTAAAATACCACTTGATGTTTATAATTTAAAAGACAAAATCCTCACATTAGATTGTCATATTGATGATATTCAAGAAATATGTGAACCTTTTGAAGAAGAGAATTATCAATTGTTTAACGCAGAACAGATAATTACCCAAAACACTAATGACTATAAAGACAAACTTTATAAAAAAACGTCCCTAAACCTTTTAAGAACTGATCATTTAAACTCAGAAGAAGTAAAAGCTTTACAAAAACTTGTAAATTCGTTTCCTAGAGTCTTTCATAAACCCAATGGTAAATTATCATTCACAAATCAAGTTAAACACGAAATTAAGACCAAAGACGAAATCCCAGTTCACACAAAAACGTATAGATACCCACATATTCATAAACAAGAAGTGAATAAACAAATCCAGAAAATGTTAGAAGATAACATTATTCGACCATCATGTAGTCCCTGGTCATCCCCTGTCTGGATTGTACCTAAAAAGTTAGATGCTTCAGGCATAAAGAAATGGCGAATGGTCGTAGATTATAGAAAAATCAATGAAAAAACAATAGACGATCGATACCCATTACCAAACATAACAGACATTCTTGACAGACTTGGAAGAAGTAATTATTTTACTACTCTAGACTTAGCTTCTGGATTCCACCAAGTTGAAATGGATCCAAACTCAATAAGCAAAACAGCTTTCAATGTAGAAAATGGACATTACGAATTTAACCGTATGCCCTTTGGTTTAAAAAATGCCCCTGCCACATTTCAAAGAGTTATGGACAACGTATTAATAGGTTTACAAAACAAAATATGTCTAGTTTACATGGATGATATTATTATATTTTCCACTTCTCTTCAAGAACATATTGCAAATCTTAAAAAGATATTTGAAAGATTAGAACAATTCAATCTAAAAATTCAATTAGACAAATCCGAATTTTTAAAGAAATCAGTAGAATTCTTGGGACATGTCATAACCCCAAATGGTATTAAACCAAACCCAAAGAAAATCGAAGCAATAAAGAAATTTCCAATCCCAAAAACCGTAAAAGAAATTAAATCATTTCTAGGATTGATAGGATATTATCGAAAGTTCATAAAAAACTTCGCTAAAATCACAAAACCAACGACAATTTGTTTAAAAAAGGATAAAAAAGTAATTCACGATTCTGAATTTCTAAAAAGTTTTGAAACTTGTAAAAACTTATTAATCAATGATCCTATTTTACAACACCCTGATTTCAATAAACCATTTTTATTAACTACAGACGCATCAAATTTTAATTATGCTATTGGCGCTGTATTGTCACAAGGACCAGTAGGTTCAGATTTACCAATTGCTTACGCAAGTCGTACATTAAACCCTGCGGAATGTAATTATTCCACAATTGAGAAAGAATTACTAGCCATAGTATGGGCAACTAAATACTTTAGACCATACTTATTTGGACAGAAATTTACAATTTTATCTGACCATAAACCACTTCAATGGTTATTCTCTGTTAAAGAACCCGGATCTAAATTAGTCCGATGGAGATTAAAATTAGCAGAATATGATTACGAAATCAAATACAAGAAATGAACACTCAATATGAATGCAGACGCATTATCAAGACCTCCTTTACAGCTAAATGCTATTTCCAGATCAGATTCAAGTACAGAATCAGATTCCGATGAAAAGTTTCATAAAACTTTAGGAGCAATGTTAAAAGACACACCACTAAATAATGACGAGATTATTGAAAAACATTTCAAAGATACTGAAATTTTTAAACCTCATATACAAGCAAAGAAACCTATTAATAAAGGCAAAGAAAATAAAATAAATGACGAACATAAAGATATTCCATTGTCCGAATCTACTCGTTCAGCAGATTCACCACAAAGAGAAAGAGAAAAACCTAAGATTAAAATTTTATCTCACGTAATAGTACCTCCAAAAAGATTAAAGAAAAATCCAATTGAAACAGATTTAATTCAAGAAGATAATGAAGTAATCGAAGACGATCAAACTATTCACACTTCTCTTGAAAACCCTATTCTAGGAGCCCCTTATACGAAAAAACATGTTAATCTTTTTGCTAACCAAATCATTTTTAGTACTCTAATAATAATGCTATTCGCAAAGAAAGTATTATTCCATTTCCTAACAAGACAAGAATAACATTCTTTTTACCTAATGACCCATTAGAGGAACAAATTATTAAATTAATAAAGGAATATCTTCCACCAAATACGTATTGTATGTATTTTCACAACAAAACGTTAGAACCTATTATACTTAGAGTTCTAAGTACATCATTCAATTCGAATTCGTTCAAGTTATGTATTTCCAATTCCTTTGTCGAAGACATAACTGAAACTGACGAACAGCAAGAGAAAATTAAACTATACCATGAGACTAAAACATCTCATCGCGGAGTTACAGAAAATGTTTCATCTTTAAAGAAACGATATTATTGGCCTAATCTAGAAAAAGACGTTCAAGCATATGTCAAAACATGCGAAATTTGTAATAAGACAAAATATGAAAGGCAACCCTATAAAATAATATGCAAACCAACTCCAATCGGTTCAAAACTCTTTGAACACCTTTATATTGATACATACATAGTTTCGAATCAAAAATTCCTAACAATTATTGACAGCTTTTCGAAGTTTGCACAAGCTATCCCAATTATTAGCAAAACTTCAGTTGAGATTGCATCACAATTAATAAGATATTTCAGTGACCATGGAATTCCACAAAGAATTACTTCCGATAACGGAACTGAATTTAAAAACGCAATTGTAACAGATTTATGTACTTTACATAAAATAGAATTCCATTATACGACACCTCGAAACCCTAATTCTAATAGTCAAATAGAAAGACTACATTCTACCCTTAGAGAAAGTCTAACAAGCTTGAAATTACAAAGCCCTAATAAAAACATTAATGATTTAATGGTAATTGCAATCTTGAATTATAATAACAGCATACATAGTGTTACAGGTTATACACCTTTCCAAATAATAAAAGGCGATTTAAATTATTCAATACCTATTGAAAATTCCCAAAATAAGATAACCACAGATTATATTAATAATCTTGCCGAATCATTAGAAACTCTAAATAATGTAATTCATGACAAATTAATATCAAAGCAAACACAAAATTTAGAGAAAATCAATAAGCAACGTGAAAAGGAACCTGAATTAAAAGATCCTATTTTTATTAAGCAATTTGACAGAAATAAAATTAGTCCTCGTTATGGTGCTAAAACACAAGTCAGATTTAGTAAACCAATGGTAAAGCGACAACATTTTGTTTCAGAAAAACCAAAATGTTCCTGGCAGATTTCATCATCATCCTCATAGGAATTTCCAGTAACGCCTACACATTAACTCCATTAAGAAATCCTATTTTACCGATTTCTATAGGAACCACTTACATCACAACAGAACACAACACTGCATGTTATCACCTTAATACTACCCTTATTGGAAACAGTATTAAAACTCTCGAAATAACTTAAAAGAATTTAAACAATACTTTAAATTTAACCAAATGGTCTAATAAAGACGAAACTGTTACTTTATTACAAGTAAATATTGAAACTAGTCAATCACGTATCAATACATTAAAGAAATTTGTAAAACAATTTTCACACGATCGAATTAAACGTGGAGTATTCAATTTTATTGGTACCGCACAAAAATGGTTGTATGGTACATTAGACGCAAATGACGGCGATAGATATGATTCTTACATTCAAACATTAAATGAGAATCAGCAAACTATCGATAAAAATCTAAAAGATCAAGCAAACGTACTTAAACAAGTTACGAATACATTTCATGAACAATTTTCTACTATCGAAAATAATCAGATAATTATCTCAGACATGATAAAAAATATTTCGACTGATAATCAAAATATTAAAACTATCTTAATGATGAATCTAATTTTAGAAAATATTAATATGCACAGTAGTAAGCTGCGAGAAATTATTAGCCACATACAAAACGCAATAAGCTTTGCACGCGTAGGCATAATGCACTATACAATTCTGCAGCATCATGAGTTATATTTGATCTTGAAAAATATACCCGAGAGAGAACAAATACCCTTTGATAACGTAATTAAATACTATGAGACAATGTCCTCTCATGTAATTATTCAAAAGGAATTAATTATTTTTACTATATTCACACCAATAATTAATCCTAAACCTTTTATATTGTATATATTATATCCTATACCCATCCAAAATTATACAATTACTGTTAAGTATCCTTACCTTTTACTTACCACAGACACGTATTACAACGCTTTACAAAAATGTCCAAATGTTGAAGACATTTATTTGTGCAAAATGGAACTATTGAAACAAGATGAGCCCTGTGTTCACGACATTGTATCTAGTGAACAACAATTATGCCCATTCACGAAAATTCAATATGAAGAATCGACAGTTGAAGAAATACCCAATAATCAAACATTGGTTATTCCAAAACGACATATGACAGCAATGCTGCAATGTGACCAGAAGAAGTACATGGAAATCATTTCCAGTCCAATCGTAATTTCCAAAGGTAAATGTTCAATAACAATTAATAATCGAACATTTTTGGAAGACACGCATGAGAACTTCAACCTAGAACTAGAACTACCCATCATCGAGATTCCTGAACTTCTAGAGAATACCACAACTGTAAGACTAAAAACAGTCGACCACGAAGCTCTTCAATCAGCGATTAAAGAAGCAAACAATTTAAAGACTGACCCATTAAAAGTGTTAGATTTTAAAACCAATAATGTGTCAACCTATATTATAATCATAGTATTAAGTTCTATTTGCATAACCATTATTCATATTCTATATTTTAGAGGAAAACGTAATAAAACCCAAACTGAGGTGCAGATTGAATTGCCCAACATTGTTAGTCAATCCCAATTTGCAACCACTTAAGGAGGGAGGAGTTATATTGTAAGACCCTATGTTATCCTTATACTAATAATTCTCATTTCCTATGTTAATTATTAGCGTACGCCTATGTTAATACTAATAAATATATAAAACTGCTTAATCAGCGGTACTGCACTGGTAGTACCGCCACCTGTATTGGAAAATGCTTGGATCAGCAAATATTTATTATTTAAGCCAGAGCTTTCCAGTAAGGAGCGTTCATTTGTTTTCAGGCACTCCCTGTAGCAATTTGATCCACATATTTTCCGATTGTCACTATTGTATTTTAATTAATAAAATAAATGTTTTTTAAAAATACAAGTTTCTGAATCGAAAATATAATTCACACTTAAATAACCACACTGTATACATATACTCACTTAATGTAGACTTTAGAAATATCAGCCGCTTGCTATTAATTCGTGGCCAATGTTGAAGCAATCCTTTGGTTTGGTTGGCGTTGGACGAATTTAATGAAATTTTCATAGTTTGTTGACGCCTTTATGGGGTATCTTTTAGACTAATTAAGTAGACTGCTCGAAGTTGACCCAGTAATTTCAGGGGCGTGGCACAGGTTATGTCGGATGGTTTTTTGCACGAAAAACATCGTCCAGTAGATTTATTTTTAATAAGGATATGTTTTTTGAATAGAACACTTGAAGATACAACTTTTTTGTCTCTTAATTTTTTTCCCTATGCTGCTTTGTTTTCGAGCTAAAATTTAAAACCCATTTTAAGCCGCGTACAGACCGAATTTCCAACGTAGACCAACGCGTGAAATTTTTTAAGCATTGGAAAGGATTGGAGAGCATCGGCCAGACCGCCATACACATCAAAGCCAACGTGTTCCAACATATTTCACATGTGCCGTTAGCTAACGTTGGAAATTCGGTCTGTACGCGGCTTTAGGCGAACCACGAACGTCATTGACCTCCGTAAATAAAAAATAAATTGCCTCAGAATTTACCATCCTTCTTGTTGCTCAAAAATAAACAAAAAAAAAACAGATTTTTTTTTTCTAAAACGCACGCATTTCTAAAAATTATTTAAAAAATTGGCTTTTCTCACAAAGTTTAACACCCTGTAACTGGAAAGCGAAGTATTTCCAGACACGTTTATTAAAAAAAAACATAATTATTACAAGATCTACCATCCCTAGAAGATTGTAACAAACCTTAAACCTTTCGTGACATCCTGTATAATATCCAAGGAGGCGAGTATATACATAACCAGTGCAGTTTTAGAATTAAATAAATACTCAACACAATGGATGCCAGTGAAATAGCTAAAAAATTAAAAACCAATGATATAAAAAAGAACAGTTAGCGGGGAATCGGGAATTGAACGTGAATAAATTATACGATAGTTGGTGGACCGCGAGTCAATAGTAAGAGATAGAGTTGTGATTTAGTTTTGTGAATACATAGTTTGCAAACTCGCCCTCGTAACAATTGGTGCCAGGATAAGTGAGTGAGACCTTTCCGTCCATGGTAAAAACGACATAACAGCAGTGGCGACGCCAGGGGGGGCCAGGGGGGCCGGGGCCCCCCCTGAAATTTAGCTGGCCCCCCCTGAAAACTTGCCATCATGTCGACAACAATGCAATGCAACATGAATAACTTCTGCTCTCTGTATAATTTGATATTTGGTGGGCACCAGGCAACCGCGACTATGCTTTCGCTTTTCTGGAATTCCCTCAAACATATTTGTGTCGGCAGGTACAGGGTTTTCCTGTGTTTTTTTGGCACCTCACCTGAAGGTCGGTTTCCTCAATAGCAAGCAAGTCACCCCCAGGTCAGAGCAGTTAACCATAACTCCAGGATAAACATTGAAATTGGACACGTTCACCCTGAACTAGCTATTGAGAAACGGACCCTGAACGCTTAATTGAATAGGTATCAAGAAGATTTACCTATACAGGGTGTCCGTTTTTCGAGAGCAATCATTGGAATATAGGAAACGGTAAGAGATACAGGTTCGGTTAAATTGGGACAAGGTTGCGCAATGTTTGGCCTCACAAAACGCTACTTCGAAATTTGGAAAATTCCGACTAGGTACTTCCGGAGATACACGGAAATCAAAATTTTGTAAAATTATTTCTATTTTTTCCTGGACTCATTTGTAAAGGTATTTCAAATAAACTTCACTTTATTGGGGCAACTTTCTCCCCTTTACATAATGGTGTAACCAAATTTGAAATCCGACGTTTCGTCTTTTGCCGCTTCTCGAGCGTGATAGGACATTTCCTTGCGAGTGCGCATATCCGTAAAAAAAAAAAAAAAAAAAAAAATCATCAACTTCATTTTTTTAAATAGAGGTTTGCATTTTTATGAATTGTATTCGGAGTTTCTTGATCTCACAAAAGCAGTGACACATTTGGCCATTGATTGCGATTTTGTATCTCTTACCGTTTCCTATATTCCAATCGTTGACCTCGAAAAACGGACACCCTGTATACAAAATCCAAATAAAAACCTTTTTCTACTGACGTTTCATAATAGCAACTTTTCGATTGTCATTTCAGTTTTGAAACGACATTCTTTTAGGCACTGAGTGCGTGAAAGTTACTTTTAGGCACTCAGTGCGTAAAAGTGACTTTTGAATGCGTAAAAGTGACTTATGAGTGCGTAAAAGTAATTTTTAAGCACTAGTGCCTAAAAGTGTCATTCATTATTCAGAAATAAAAAACACACTAAACACATATTTGAATTTTGTTTTGTATTTATTATGAATATTGAAAATGGAATTACTGAATTGAACGTTTGGGTTACTCAAAACAGAAGTTTGTGTTATTACCTACTTTCTAGGATTTTAATTATTGATGTCGAATTTTGAAAAGAAAATCGCATGAAAAGTGTCAGGTGTCAAGTAAAAGCAGGTAACAAAGATTTTGGGTGTAATCGACTTATTCACATGAAATAAAATTGTGTTTTTTTATTATAAAATGCCAGTAGAAAAAATCTTGTATACAATACGTTACGAAACGATGTCTTTTAGTCACTCGACGTGTTGTCCAACTCGGCTTTGCCTCGTTGGACAATTTTCACGTCGCGTGCCTAAAAGACGCTCATTTCGTAACTTATTGTATAAATAGCTATTTTGATACCTATTCAATTAACCTGTTCAGGTGGAGTGCAAAAATATACGGGAAAACTTTGCAATTCCCATTTTTTATTTCAAAGAAGAAAAGCAATAAAGTAAGAACAAGTGCCCCCCCCTAATTTTTTCTGGCCCAGCCTGGCCCCCCCTAACGTAAAACCCTGGCGTCGCCACTGCATAACAGACCGCCGAAATGGAAGCTCAATACATAATGGCATTCAAGTAAAAAAAGCATTTCGTTAATACCGCACACACAACATAGCTTGTTTTATTCCATTTCAACATCGACCAGCCCTTATTGAAAAACCCAGTATACAGTATATCTGTGGACTTCAGAAATTGAATGCTGAGACTGAGACAGGGTAATGAAAAAAAAAACTCTTCTCGTCAGCTCTAAATAAGGACTGCCAAGTTAAAATCATTATCAACGAAGAGAGACGACTTCTAGGTAATTGCCGAAGGATGGTAAAGGCAAACCTAGCTAATTAGATAGAAGGCGTGACCACCATGTTAGTGGAACCGACCAAAAACAGGCAGAATGAAACTCTTGTGGCATATCTACTGTTTAGTCAGCACCAGCAACAATATTTCAGCGAGGCTAGTCAATTTATCCAGAAATCGGTTGACTTCCCATAAAAAGGAAGCTCTACTTTACCCGGGATTGACGATACCTTCCTCATCAGGTTCCAAGTGGTTTTCAACTTCAAATCTTGTAATCATGTAATTTGTCCAATAGCAGGCGGTAAAATCGATGAAGCTATTGCTGTTAAAAATCTGTTTGTGTGCACACATACAAGTGTATTGAAAACTGTGTATGCACTGTAGTGCATCATTCTAACTGCACTATTCTCGAGTTCTTTGTTTAGTCTATTTTTGAAAACACACTTGGTGCTGACTCTGTCTGCACTTCCAGGGCGTTCACTGAATAAACAACTCTATTGTTCAGAAAGTTTCTTCCAGGCAGTTTTGAGGTTTTTTTTCTTTTTCGAGTTTCTTGGAGTGCCAACAAAAATTTCTCCTTCGAAGTTATGTTAGTTTTAGTCTTGTCAAATTCTCTGTGTATGGAATAGTTCTAGTCGTATTTTCGTAACTCAGTTTTGTATCTTCTCTAGAACTCCTATATACTACTGACATAGTAGGGAGCCCACACTGAGAAAGCGTATTTAAGTTTTAGTCGTATGTAACTTTTCCTCACATAAATATGAATAGAACGCTCATCCACTCCATACGAATTCGGTCGCACGACTTGATCCGATTTCATGCGACCAACGACTGGTCCCATTTGAATGGGATTTGTCGGAGGTTTTCAAACGTTTTTCGGTCAGTATTTGCAATTTAAGCCCATGCAGGTTTTTATATTTTTTCATATTGTGGATAATTAAGTATGGATTGTGAGAAGCTAATTTGCGAGGTGAGAGAAAGAAAATCATTATGGAATATGAGAGACAGCAGATATCATGCTAGAGACGTCCATTCTGTAGTAATTGAAAAAATTTGCAGGATCCCGTTTTAATTCTTCAAATAAATGATAAAACTTGAGGGATACAAAAGAATTGGCTTTTTGGCAATCTTTAAAATGTGCTTCTCCTATTTCCAGTCTGAAGTTATCATGACTCCTAGGTCATTTTGATTTGTCACAGATGTAATGTCACATTTTTTAGTTCGTATTCTTCGTTTGGATCGTTTGAACCGATTCTTGAGACTGTACATTTGGACTCATTTAATTTCATGCCTCAATTTGTAGGTCATTCTTCGACAGTTTTTAGGTCAGCCCTTAGCTGCCCTGCATAGACTAGCGGATTTGTATAAAGCTTTCCATCATCTGCGAAGCTTTTCACTTTAGAGTCAATGAGACTGACAAGATAGAATGACAAATATGATATGAAAAGCGAAGGGCCCATGTACGAACCCTGGACAATTCCGCTACTAACAAGATGTTGATTTGACAGCACACCATTTACTCTAACTAGATGAAATCTCTCATGCAGTAGGTCCTCTATTACTGCAATGAGTTGACCTCTCACTCCAAAGTATTTTTTTCAACTTTCCTAGAACTAGATTATGTGACACTTTGTCATAATCAAGATGGATCACATCTGTGAGTTGAGAATTATCATAGTTGTCTGTCCAGTCTTTAAGACAATCAAGTAAATTTGTTGTTATAGAACGTTTCGAAAGAAATCCGTGTTGCGAGGGTGGTATGAGATTTTTTTCAAAGAAAAACGCTGCCAGTTCCCTAAAAATTATATTTTCCATGCATTTTATTGTATTGCATGTTAGACTAATAGTTAATAGGTCTGTTTTCTGGTCTATGTCGACCACCCTTTCTGAATATAGAGTCGGTATCATTTTTTTCCATTGCTGTGGAATTTTTCCAAGTATTAAACACTCCTGCATAGCCTCAGCGAGTCGAGAACTAATCGATTCGCTACAGTCCTGCAGTACTCCCGTAGGTATTTCATCTGGGCGCGGACTGGACTCTTTTCGTAGTTTTTAGGGCTTCTTTAACTTTTTATCCATTGAAAGTTATGGATTCGAAAGACTCTTCAACCCTCGTACCACTTTGGAGTCAATTAGACGTTGGCTGGAGTAAGAGATCTGTATTTCCGGATTAAAAGTCGTAAGGATGTTGAAGAATGGTGGTCGTAAGGATGTTGAAGAATGGTGCAAAAGATGCGACCTCTGAGATTCGAAAGAGTATCCAAGACACGATCTTGAGGAAACGTGAAGAAGTACTTGTCTGGTTCCTTTTGAGAGAAAACTTCAGTAGATATTGTGGGTCCTTTTCCTGAAACAGTTTCTGGAAACAAGTTCCCCATGGTTGCTATATGGACTATTTTCCAGAGCGTCCAGAAGACGTTCCAATTTCCAATTCCCAATCTAGAAGCGGTACAGTTGCTGAAGCATGACTGGAACCCGATCAGGCTACGAATTTTGGGTCCAAAGAATGGAAACAACTGACGGGATCAATGGAAATAAGGGAAACGAAAGCGACTACGCTTCATGCACCGAATCGAAGCGAATTATCTAAGCAATTCTAGAAGACACGTCGCGCTAGCCACCGGGAGTAAAACTTATTAATACAATAGACCAGTATGGAAGAGTACTGAGGTGGTTTCGTAGTTACTTAACAAACGAGACAACTTGTGAAATTGAAAGGAGTTCCGCAAGGGAGTGTGTTGGGTCCTATTTTGTTTGTGCTTTATGTGAACGATGTGGTGGATGTAGTTGATGTTAATGATGAGGATAATTTGGGGTTACATCTTTTCGCTGATGATACCTTGGTTCATGGATCTTCTGAAAACATTGAACATTTAGTTATTAAAATAAATAGTGTTCTATGGAAAATTGCAAGAGAAATCTTCTTAAGGTTAACAAGAGTAAAACAAAGTATATTGTAATCGCAAAGGAAAGCATAAAACAGTTATTTCTGGTAAACCAACATAACATCGTAATGGGTAACGAGGCTTTAGCTAGTGTCAAAATAGTTATTTACCTAACAAGTGCGGAAAGTGGTACTTTTCCGCACGAGACGGCAGTTGCACGAACGACGCGGAGCGGAGTTCGGGCAAGCCGTCGAGGGTGGAAAAGACATTTTCCGCAAGAGTTAGGTACGATATTTTTCCTAAGAGTGTTTTTGTCCATCTTATTTATCAAAAAAAATGTTTCCAATACGCAAAGATTTTATAATGATGGTACAAAAGAGCACATAATATAAAATAATATATGTATAACAAATCATTTATTTGATCCTAAATATCTTCATTATTAGTAATAAAAAAATCGTGCGGAAAAGTAACTTTTCAGCACTAGTGTGGAAAAGTGACTTTTCCGGACGATTTTACTTTTCCGCACGATTTTTTTATACACAAAAAAATAATGGAACCGGATTTTTTTATCATGATCCTTGGCCTATATCTAAATTGGCCAAAAAAATTGTTAGGATCCCCCACCCTCGCGGGGCTATGCCACCTAAAATAGGGGGCCCTGCGGGGCTGTGCCCCCAAATGAGGGGCTCCCGCGGGGCTTCGCCCCCTGATAAAGGGCTTCGCCCCTCCAAATGTGGCCCAGGGCTCCGCCCCCCAAAAAGGGCCCTCAGGGCTCCGCCCCCAAAAAGGGGCCACTGCGGGACTGTGCCCCTCAAAAATGGGGCCCCCGCGGGACTGTGCCCCCAAATAGGGGGCGCCCGAACTTTAATATGGGTACACTTCAGTAAAACTAAAAATCGTGCGGAAAAGTCAAAAAATAGTGCGGAAAAGTAAAATCGTACGGAAAAGTAAAATCGTGCGGAAAAGTACAACTTTCAAAACGAAAAATCGTGCGGAAAAGTAACTTTTCCGCACGCTCGTAGGAAAAAATTAATTATCTATCTAGGTCAGTGGCGCACCCAAGGGGGGGGTTTTGGGGGTTAAACTATAATCACGAAATTTAGCATTGGTACAAAGAATTTTCCGGTTAAAATATTTTTTTGCGATTTTGGTTAATAGGTACCTACAAACTTTCCATTTTACATAAATAAATACCTATCCTATTTACGTTACGCGAAATTACTGAAATCTGGAATCGAAATCAAGAACATGGAAATCGGGCAACCCGGTCCGGCATCGTATAGTTCGCCTTACGAGTCTAGCACTACGACGTCTGAAGGGCAAGGGGAAATAACGCCATTCATTTCGAGCTTTATGCTGCCTGTCATAGGCGTGCGCGCAGCGTTTTTAAATAATACTTTTTCCTTATAAATGTAGGTCTGTAATATAGATAAATATTAGGGTATTTTCTATTGAAAGTCAAATAGACAATAGTGCAATTTTTTTATCCGCATTCTTTCCATAGTGCTAGACTCGTTAAGGCCGTTTTACAGCTTGCAAGAAAACTTGAATGCAATTTTGTGCATGCAAAAAAATTGCATTCAAGTTTTCTTGCACATCGTTCTACACCTTGCAATTTGACTTGTTTCCTTGTCTAACCTTAACCATACTTTTTTGTTTTTGATGTTGTGTTGTTGATGTTTGCATTTCCAAAAATAAAAAAAAGTGATTATAAGCCCAATGAACGATTTTTGTTACTTATGGTAACGTCTAATTATATAAAGGGTATATAGGAGGAATGAATAGTGCTTTTAGTATATAACGGTTTTATAATATCCCCCAACCTCTAGGTATATAACTAGGTGACATAAATATTTCAATTACCAAGTTATAAAACCTAGAGTAACTATTACTAATAGGTATATAATAAAGTTTTATACATTTTGCGGTTACCTTTTTATATAACTTTACATTCCCTAGTTATAAAATTGTAATAATTTTTGCCTTTATGAAAATAGAAGTAGTCGACGAATCTTATAATAAACAAATTGGGTGAATGAAATGAATACCAGCGGCCAGCAGCATTAGCAAACATCACATCAAGCCAAACAGAAACAATAGACCTTTTCAAAGTAGAATAATTCTGTTGCGCATGCGCAAAACACTGTTGCCAAGTGTCGGTTTCTATCACGCTATACAGAAAAGAATCATGAATAATTTCGATTTCATTACAACTGAGATTCAAATTCTTTATTATTAATTAACCTTATATTTGATGCAGTCAAAGACTCAAGCTATTTATTGAAAAGATATATTGATGGTCATTTTGTAAAGTTTTTTTTTAAAACTTAACGCGCTTCAATTTGTACAAACCGGCAACATCGCACAATTTCACTGTCATTTCTTCGATCAGCTGATTATTGTTTTGCGGTCCATGTTACACGTTTATGCATGGGAAAATATTGGAAAAACCTATTTAAAAATTAGTAAAAGCGATGGGGCACACAAATATTGTGTTTTTGGAAAGTGTAATAGTGACAGCAGAGTTGGAAGACTCGGATATTCCGAGGGATTAATTTTTTACCGCTTTCCCTAGCCATGTCTTCAACGTAAATTCCTTTTAAGTTCCAATACGCTGTTGTTCTCTACAATATCTTTACGAAAAATTGCATCCGACACATCTGCTGCTGATAATTTAACGTTTTTAAAAGACATTTGGGCCATTTTAAATTGGAAAAGGTATTAATTACAACTTTTTTATAATACTTGCTATGCCTTTTGGACCGCAAAACAAACAGCCAACATAACCCCACTTATTTGACGCGCAAGCCCGTTGTGGACCTTGAAAAGGTCTATAGGGCAAGTACACGATCTGACAGTTTGACACTATTGACAATCGCCTTGAGGTAAAACAAAGATATAATTTTTTTAAAAGTTTTTAGTTAGATTTTTTAAAATAAATACCTTCTGTGTGCTCCAGAAGTTTCTTGGACATGCCTAGAGTTTGTTTAGTTGTTAATTGTGGCAGTATATGCAAGGGATACAATATCTTTCCATAGGTTTCCATCAATTTTAAATAACAATGGGAGGTTTGATTTGTTAGCTCAAGAAAGAAGAGAAAAATTGATTAATGTTGTTAAAAGAGTAGATCTGACAGAAAAATAGATTGAATATAGAGTAACTATACTTATATATTTGTTCTTGTGCCTCTTGGTTTTGATATTTGTTGGAAAAAACCTGAATTTAATCCATTATAGAAAAACCTAGCAAACTTTTAGATGAAAGACCACATAATGTCTGCCCAGCGACTCTGTGTCTACGAGGCAACGGTATGGGGAATGCAGTTGTAAAAAAAAAATGGCTGATTTCATTCATAAAATACCCAGCTGCGTGCGGAATTTTTTGGAAGTGTTATCGTATTGCAACTCCTACACGAAAATCGAAAATGACCAAACCCCCGCCACTGGATATTTCAATATAAATCGATATTCCAAGATGGGAGGATACAATGACAGAAGCCCTGGCCAATAGCAAGACGTAAGGTGACGTTTAGCCCATTGACAACGACATGGTTCCTCGTGGCAACGGCCATCCTGCCAAAAACTCCACCAATCAGGTTCATCCAGGCCGGATGCTTGCCAAATTGTCAAAAACTGATGGTATCTTTAGAAAATGTTTATTTTTTACAATGGACAAAATTGAAGAAATCAGTTATTAGAATAAGAATAGCTCTAACAACCACGTTGAAATATTTAGCGTTTTATTGGTATCTATATTTTGTTATTAAAAAATGGATTTTCAAATCAACTACACTTCATGCCTAGTATTTTCGCTTTTTTATAATTAAACGTGACAACATGGCACATTTACGTCCGAATTCCTTCCGTAGACTCAGATCCGCTGGGCAAACAATAGACTGGAACACAAACACTCCGCTCTAACTTTTTTAAAACAAAATAACACCAAAACTTCTGAAAAAGCTGTGAAAACCGCATAAAACATAACCGGCCTAATCTAAACGAATGTAAAAAAATGATTTGTTTTACCTCAGGGCGACTGTCAAACTCATTTGTGACGTCACATGGACATGCCCTATAGGGCAAGTACACGATCTGACAGTTTGACACTATTGACAGTCGCCTTGAGGTAAAACAAAGATATATTTACAGTGGTTTTTTAGGTTTTTAGTTAGATTTTTTCAATTAAATACCTTTTAGTTGTTAATTGTGGCAGTATAGCGCAAGCGATACAATATCCTTCCATAGGTTTCCATCAGTTTTAAATAACAATGGGAGGTTTGATTTGTTAGCTCAAGAAAGAAGAGAAAAATTGATTAATGTTGTTAAAAGAGAAGATCTGACAGAAAAATAGACTGAATTATAAAGTTACTATACTTATATATTTGTTCTTGTGACACTTGGTTTTGATTTTTGTTGGAAAAACCCTGAATTTAATCCATTATAGAAAAACCTAGCAAACTTCTGGATAAAATACCACATAGACTGGAACATAAACACTTTACTTTAACTTTTTTAAAACAAAATAACACAAAAACTTGCAAAAAAGCTGTGAAAACCGCATAAAACATAACCGGCCTAATCATGAACTATCCAAGATGCTGTCAAACTTGAATTAAAATGGCCGCCAAGAGGCACACAAACCCTTTTTATATGTGTCATTCAATGTGTCATGAAATTTTTTTCAAAAAAATAGTGCTCATTGTTCATTTGCGTTTTGATACTCGTTCTTTTTACTTGTATTTTTATTAATGTTAAAAATAGAACAGAACCCTAGGGCACTCCTGCAGTGATATCCAACCCCTCTGAAGTACTGCACCCCTAGAAGCAGTACTTCATGACAGACACAATCGAAAGGTTTTTTCAGGTCACAAAAAACTACCGCGGCCACTTCTTCGTCATTTATCTTCTAATAAATAACCTTTGGAAACGACAACAAACCGCTCAAAACCACGCAGAATTTATAGAAGCCAGAAATAGTTGCAAAATTACTATTGACTCCGCTAAAGAAACATACAATCAAAGAATAAAAAACAGGTTGCTGAATTGTCCAAGTAGTTCTAGGTCCTTTTGGTCTCTTGCAAAAGCTGTTGGATCTAATCACCAAGTCATCCATACCACCACTTACAGATAAAAATAATCACTTAGCCACAACATCAGAGGAAAAAGCCAATATGCTGGCCCAAATGTTTTCCTCCAACTCCAACCTAACAGTGCCAAACGGAAAAACTCCACCGTTCATTGAAAGGGTTTCCCATAGTATGCCAGAGGTACCCTTTTGTCACAGAGAAATACGAGAATCCCTTAAAAAGCTAGATACAAACAAAGCAATGGGTCCGGATGGCATTCCCGCAATAGTACTCAAAAATTGCGCCAACGAACTCACCTCAACTTTCGCAAAATTATTCAATTTGTCTTACAGGCAAGGAGTCATGGAAGTCTGCCGCAGTACAACCCATTCCAAAGAAAGGAAAAAAGACAGATCCGTTAAACTATAGACCAATTGCTCTACTTCCGGTGATATCAAAAGTAATGGAAAGAGTTGTGAACAATCACCTAACCAAGTACTTGGAAAAGTACAAAATTATCAACGATAAGCAATACGGATTTCGAAAATATAGGTCAACTGGTGATTTACTTACATACGTCACTCACTTATGGCAAAAAGCGATTGAGTTGCGGGGTGAAACAAGAACAATTGCCTTAGATATATCTAAAGCATTCGACAAAGTTTGGCATGAAAATCTGCTCAACAAGCTCAAAGCAATGGGATTATCGCCGAAACTTTGCACTTGGTTTGAAAGTTACCTAAAGGACAGATCCATTTATGTTGCACTGGATGGCCAAAACTCCAACTCTTACCAAATAAATGCTGGTGTGCCACAGGGAGCAATCCTTTCGCCAACTCTTTTTTTGATTTACATAAATGACCTCATAGATAAAACAGTAAATCCACTTTATTGCTTTGCAGACGATGGCAATGTAGTCTCCTCACTCATACCACCCACAGGTCTTTCCGCACGTGAATTCCATCATCTTAGACTAACTCAAATATCGCAGATAAATAACGACCTGGAGATAATAGAGGACTGGGGTAACAAAAACCTTGTACAGTTCAACGCGCAGAAAACCCAAGCAGCTCTGTTTTCAAAAAAGACCAGCACCGGTGAGCCAAACATCATGCTATCTGGAAGTGCTGTCACATTACAGAGTCAGTTGAACATCTTGGGGGTTACTGCAGAGACCAACATGTCTTGGCACAGTCACGTGGCAGATATTGCTAAAAGGGCGTCCCAAAAGCTGGGGGTGCTATTTCGTACAAGACATCTGTACACACCAAGCCAATTGCTGACACTCTACAAAGCCCAGATTCGACCAACTATGGAGTACTGCTCACATATATGGAGTGCAGCACCCAAACATACCTTAATGCTTTTGAACACCGTGCAAAAACGGGCTATCAAGCTGATCAATGACCCCGCACTGACTCGTAACTTGGATGGTCTCGAACATCGCAGATCTGTGGGCGATTTATCTCTCTTCTACAGGTACTATCACGGAAAATGCTCTGAAGAGTTGGCACGTATGATTCCACCGAGAGTAGCGCCTACCAGGCGAACCCGTCAAACAGACGGTAACCATGAATTTACTGTCAAACTAGAGGCACCAAGAACCTCATTATATCAGAATTCATATCTCTGGAGAACAGCATCGCTGTGGAATAAACTCCCTGCGACGGTTTTCCCTGCAGGTTACAACCTGAACCGTTTCAAGACCAACATACACCGACATTTCCGCGCACTTGCCGCTTCTCGAGCGTGATAGGACATTTCCTTGCGAGTGCGCATATCCGTAAATAAAAAAAAAAAAAAAAAAAAAAAAAAAAAAAAAAAAAAAAAAAAAAAAATATATATAGCTCATCCAGGAGATGAAATATGACATCATCAGTGTTTTTTGACTGCTGAAACAGGGACCGAGAAAGCAATTTATGTCTATCAAGGAAGCTCACCATCCACCTTAATTAGCCACTCTACAATTTTAGTCTAAGTTGCCAGTAAGGATATTGGCCGGTAATAAGATGGTAAATTCTTATCACCCCCCTATTAAACAAAGGTACTACCCAAGATTGCTTCAAAAATGAGGGAAAACTTCCGGTAAGAAAAGAATTAATAATGGAATCCGCCAACACATCAACAGCCTAACTGAGATATCGTCCCATCCAGAAGATTTTCTATTTTTGATACTCAGTTTCTGAGCAATCGTACAGTAGTATGAATTAATATTATCTGCTTTCAAATTGGAAGCACATATGTATATTTCTTTTTTTTTTTTTTTCGCGTAGGTCGTTACTCTTTTTGTTTATTGGATGCGGATGCCCAACCTCTCATTGTAATAAATCTTCCTTGCCTGTTTCATCGTCTTTCTGTAGATGCTCCTGTATCCATTATTTAAAGTAGGTAGCACAACACTGGACGGTGGAGGTGCAACAAATAAATATTTTCACATTTTAAGGGTAGGTCCTGGGTCTCCAAGTGAAATGTAGGTAGAGCAATCTTGCCCAAACAATAGGGATTCCGTAATTAGGTAGAAATGGCCAAAAATTGAGACGCACACAATAGAAAATGATTATTTGATTATGATCATTAATGACATAACCTAATGACGTTATGGTTTGTGTTTGTGTCAAATGTTTGTGTGCCTCTTGTCGGCCATATTTGTGTCACGTGTTTTGGATAGTCTAATAGACCTGTGCAGTCAACTGAAAAAAGTGAGGTTATTGTTGTCATTTTATGCTGATGCCGGTGCCCCACTGCGGGTTGCGTAATCGTTCAACCCTTATTTACGAATTATAATTGGTCAGAACTCAGAAATGTGGATAAAGCTGTCACGAACCACTTTTAGACCAATTATGTCGGGTGACGTGATTGGGCGAAATACGTCATGGGAAACTGGGAAACCTGCATGCGTGACGTGTAATGATGGTTGCTAACTTATAACTTATAGTACCTGGAGTAATTTTTGTTACCATTATAAACTTTAAAGTTTTATAAGAACCTTTTATAAAATCAAAAGAAGCTATATATGGTACCATAATTTATGTAAAGTTCCTTTAGGTAATATAAAGGTAATTAATTTTTCAAATTAAACTAGTCTTCATTCTGCCATATTTAATTTGCAAAAAAAATGGACGCTGTTTCACAGGTCAACGTGAAATTCAGAAATTCAGGGCAATTAGCTAATAGTGCTGGCGTCAAAAACATGCAAGAGTTTTCGCAAGGCGGATATTTTCAAAATAGGTCGTACTTTAGTGTTAGAATGCTAGTGTACAGTCAGCACTCACAGTTCCGGGACGCATCTAAACATTCCGGTATAGGATTCGGCACCTAGGCATATTTCATTGGTCCGTTTGAATTCGGACCACCAATTAATGCGGAGTGCCGAAATCCGTACTTGAATGTTGAACGGTGCTGAGCCTCAGGTCGGAATGGTATATATACATATACTATGTGGAGTGCCGAATCAAAGGTCAAAATGTTAAACAGTGCCCAGCTGCAGGTTGGAATGTTACTCCGTTAGAGCAGCACAAAATCAACAAACAAACTCTATTTACTTTTTGTTACACATTTATTTTATTTCAACGATACATTTCAAAAAATCTTGGACAATAATTTGCAGTGGCGGACCCAGGGGGGGATTATAAAAACCTGAAACCTGGCAAATTAGAATAGAAAATTTTGAAAATAAATACCCTAATATATTTATCTTTTTTTTTTTGGTATCTGTGGTGCTTAGTTTAATTAAAATATCAATTGAAGCCAGGCAACAGCAGTTTTTGGATTTTCCTTTCTTATTATTTCCTTGATCCACTTTTTCATAAGCACTATGATGGCATACAAAAACATATCAAAAAAATGTATTTTCCAAAGTCTATTCGCATCCAAAAAGATTCTACGTCATTGAATTAACACTGAACACAAACCTGCATTTGAATCTGTTATAATTATTTTTCGCTGACTTCACATTCCAATTCGTGTATGTTATATGTATCACTATACTCTTCTATCCATTGCTTTATATCGTTTTTCTCCAAATTGTTGGCTCGGTAAATTTGCTCACCACTTTGAAAGTGTTTAAATGATCCAGGCAAACTCATCTTGCATGTTTAAGAGTTTAAGCACAAGAACACATGAAGCAACGGCGAAATAAACCGCATCCGCCGCAAAATTGTAGCTAAGAGGAACACGAAGGTGGTGGACAGCTGATTAAATATAAAAACCGCGCCAAACGCATGGCAACATTCGGACCTGATACTCAGCACTGTTCAACATTTTGACCTTAGATTCGGCACTTCACATGGCTGTTGCCAATGGATCATTCTGACCTGAGGCTCAGCACCGTTCAACATTCAAGTACGGATTTCAGCACTCCGCATCAATTGGCGGTCCGAATTTAAACGGACCAATGAGATATGCCTTGGTGCCGAATCCTATACCGGAATGTTTAGTTGCTTCCGGGACAGCTGGCTCTGGGACGCGGGCAAAGTTGTAATTTTAAGAAGCATCTAAACTGTTTTCTCAAAGCTCAAAATTTATGGAAATTTTGCACATTATCTGTTTGAAGGTCACAGATAACGTATGTAAATCGTCAGACGTCTAGTTCGTTGCAAAAAGGGGGTCAGACGTCCTCAAAGTTTTTATTTTATGGCATTTTCTTCGGTGTCCTGTCAAAATATATTTTTGCAGGTATTTGACAAATATATTTGAAGAAAATGCCATAAAATAAAAACTTTGAGGACGTCTGACCCCCTTTTTGCAACGAACTAGACGTCTGACGATTTACATACGTTATCTGTGACCTTCAAACAGATAATGTGCAAAATTTCTATAAATTTTGAGCTTTGAGAAAACAGTTTAGATGCTTCTTAAAATTACAACTTTGCCCGCGTCCCAGAGCGAGCTGTCCCGGAACTGTGAGTGCTGACTGTACACTAGCATTCTAACACTAAAGTACGACCTATTTTGAAAATATCCGCCTTGCGAAAACTCTTGCATGTTTTTGGCGCCACCTCCTGGACTATAACAATTTAAGATAAATATGCATAAGAACCTCATATAATTAAATAAGGAACTTTTTTCTCAAGAACTTGTCACTTAAAAATTAATATTTTATCAAAATTTTATTTTTATATTTATGGCAATACAATCAAATATGGTTCTTTCAAAAGGCGCTCGCGTTTTTTGAAGGTATAACATGTATATTTATCAGTAAAAATCGCTTGGCAATGAAAATTTGGACCAGGATCAATGGTTTAACAACACTATTTTTATGTGGATGTGAAACAAGTACTCATCTAGCAGAAGCCATTGGTGCAACATAGGACTTCTTGTCCTTGTGCATTTATTTATCCCTTCATAAGACGGAGGCGCTGGAGGCATCATCATCAAACAAACATAGACATACCAAAAATAATTAAATAGACAAAGACAAAAAGAAACTTGTTACTCCAGGTGTCAACATCATTTAATTTATATTTTTATAAAGGGTTTATAAGGTTTCTGGAAATATTTAAATGAAAACTTCTATATATCTTACAGTTATACTACGTTACTAACACAGGTGTCGGTAACCTTTATAAACTCCGCCATTTAAGTGTTTTAAGGCTTTTATAAGGGCGATGTAAATATTTCCCACATATTGTTATTGAACTATAGGTTATTTAAAGTGGATGTTGTAAAATATACGATTACCAATATACAGGGTGTCCCACGGTGGCTGGCGTATTAGACGTTTATGGAGAACTAAAAAGCGGATCATTTTGAAAATTTGGCAACCGGGATAAACGACCATGATCTACACTTTAAAAATTTTTGTCCATGCGGTGTTGCCGCTTCTACTCTAAACTAGTGGCAACATCACTATTTTAAATGGAACACCCCGTATTAAATTGCATATTTGGATTCTACGTAAAATTCTGAGCAGATTTCATGTAATATACCCTATACCTAAGTTCAACTGTTTTGGAAATATTGACAGTTGAAAATTGACTTTTTGCAACTTTGACAGGCTGTAAAACCTAATTGGTTAATTTTAGTGGAAAACCGATTTCACATTCCTGTCTTAGATTTTGATAAACTATCATTTAACATCAACTTTGAACTTAACCGGAGATTAAATTTAACTGAAATTTTTAATCATGGATTTAATTCAAAGATGGTGTCAAATGATAGTTTATAAAAATCTAAGATAGGAATGTAAAATCGGTTTTCCTCTAAAATTAACCGTTCAGGTTCTACAGCCTGCCAATGTTGCAATAAGTCAATTTTCAACTGTCAATATTTCCAAAACAGTTGAACTTAGGTATAGGGTATATCACAAGAAATCTGCTCAGAATTTTACGTGGAATATGCAATTTAATACGGGGTGTTCCATTTAAAATAGTGATGTTGCCACTAGTTAAGAGTAGAAGCGGCAACACCGCATGGTCAAAAATATTTTTAAAGTGTAGATCATGATCGTTTATCCCGGTTGCCAAATTTTCAAAATGATCCGCTTTTTAGTTCTCCATAAACGTCTAATACGCCATCCACCGTGGGACACCCTGTATAACTAAAAATGTTTATTGGGAGTCGATATAAAAAGAAGGAAGCAATAGCAGCAACTTTGAGCATGATAATTGCTAAAAATTCCTCAGCTTGCACGAAAACCTTCAAGAAAAATGGCACCAAACCGATTGCATGCAATGCCATTCAAGTTTCAAGAATCTTGCAGAAAACAATCAGCTGACTCACTTCTGCGCATGCCCTCTTTCAAGTCTCTTGCATATTGCAGATAGAGTTGCAAGCTGTAAAACGGCCTTAAGGCGAACATTACATCACAATTCGCGATCATGTAAAGGTGCATTTCCACCACGCGCGCAAAACGATTGCAAATTTGCGAATGATCAGCAATGTTTGTGAAGAAATTAATTTGATTGGTGGAGACTAAATCGAGAATGTTTGCAACCATGTGGGAAACTCTCTTTCTTTTAAATACACATTATTATAAAAACAGTGGCGGTGACAATAGCTTTTTTCGCGCAGCTAAAGTGTGTTTTTTTTTTAAAGATAAAAGTCAAATTGACATTATGTTGGCAATACAATGTAAAATTGTCAATGCTTTCAAATTTTTTATGTAGAAATGGCTTGTTTTGCCAACATAGTTACTAAATTTTTGACTTGGGGAATTATCTTGAAAAAAAAACAGACTTTATTTTGTCGCGAGCGTTCGTTTTAATTGTTTTTTTATGGAAACGCACCTTCACGATTTGTTGCAAGTTGCAATCGGCTTCCGTACCCGTACGTGTAACGTAAAAAAACTCGAAACTTGGAGAAATCTTTCATATTTTTGTCACTCTTCGCGTCGTAAATTAAAGAAAAAATTGCCAGTATGTGTTAGTTTTTTTGTTTACCTCCCTATTATAGTTGAATTTATAGCTACGCTCATAGGCTACGCTACAACATTGAAAATGTCAAAACGGCAGTTAGATATGTTGGACTTTTTTTCAAAAAAGCGTTAAAGTAATTTGCAAGTTACAGAAGAAACTGAAAAAGAACGTCAAAATATTGAAGGTTCTAAAGGTAAGCACCCAGTGTTTTTTTGTTTTATCGTTGTTTTGTCAAGTTTAGGAGAAAATGGGAAAACTAAAACCTAATCTAAATCTAAAAAAAATGAGAATTATCTTAATTATTGGCCTTTTAATTTTTTTTTTTATATAAATTAATATTTCTTTAAAAAAAGTTACTTCAATATTTCGGGTGGCCTTCATCATTATGAAACCCCCCCCCCCCCCCAAATAAAAAACCTGGGTGCGCCACTGATCTAGGTGTAGTTATAGACGACAAAATGTCATTTAAGGAGCACTGGGCTGGAACTCTGTAACGGATAGCGATCAATATCTCTATCTCTAGTGGCGTCCCCTCTCTATTGATTTTGATAAGAGAGAAGAAGACAGCAAGTGCCATAGCGATAGGGATAACGATCTCTATCCGTTACAGAGTTCCAGCCCTGGGGCCTTATTCTGTAAGGAACGAACCTTCCGATTCGGTAGAATTTCTTCGATTGTGACGTCATTTTCGGTTTGGTTTTCGCGCTACCAAACCGAAAATGACGTCACGATCGAAGAAATTCTACCGAATCGAACGGTTCGTTCCTTACAGAATAAGGCCCCTGGGTTTTCGGTTTGCTAGCACGGAAGCTATTCCGAAAATGCCGAAAATGACGTCACAATCGAAGAAATTCTACCGAATCGAACGGTTCGTTCTTTACAGAATGAGGCCCCTGAGCACTGCAACTTAACTATCTCAAAAATAAGATATGGAATTAGTCACCTTAGCAGATGTTCGCATAGTTTATCAAGATGGTCCAGATTAGTAGTTTTTAATGCATTAGTTTTTTTTTATATTACCATACTTTACATACTGTGCAACAATTTTGTATTTGTTGCAGCAGAATGAAATAAACCGCTTACAGAAAATGCAAAACCGCGCTGTGAGAATAATGCTATCATGTGATAAGTACACCTCCATTAAGACAATGCTTAGACAACTGCAATGGCTCCCTGGGCAGGAATTTTTTCGGTACAGCGTCTTAGTTTTCAGTTTCAAAATAAAAGTAGGTAATGCACCCGCATATTTAAAGAACAAATTAACAGTTAACAACCAATTCCATGGTCATAATACAAGGCAGCAGCAGAACTTCTATATGCAACGTAGAAATAAAAAGCTTGCTGGAAATTCTGTTTTTTTTTAAAGGCCTGGATGATTTTAATAAGTTAGGTACCTCGTTAGGTACCTAATAATCTTAAAAATAGTTTTTCTCTGAATGGTTTCAAGAAAAATTTGAAATTGTTTTTGCTTAGGGAAAATGATCTTGTTTCCTCCAAGTCTTTGTGCATTTAACGAGACATCTTGATCAGGTTTTTGTCCATTTTATCCATTCTGACTCTTGTCTTTGTCCATTTTAATAATTATACAGTTGTATTTTGCAATAATGTTTTTAATTGTTTTGTTATGATTTCCGTTTATATTGATTGATTGATTGTTTCTGTTAGTAATGTGCTTTGCTTTGTAAAATGGTAAAACTATAAAATTTTGTAAACTAGCGTGTATTTGCTAAATAAAGTATTATTATAGTATGCCACGAATCAATTAGGGATAAATTAACCGCGAATCGCGAATAAGTTAATAATCGGATAATTGAGGGAACGCAGGTCGATAGTAAGACAATAAAGTCCGGATTCATTTTTGTTAATTCAATAATCTGCGAACTTGTTTTCCTAACAATCAATTTAAACCTGTTTTTCATTAATTGCTTTTAACTTCCTAGATCATTGGTTTACTATGATTTTTTTAAATATTATGTATTCCTATTTTACAAAATGTTGGCAAATTGAAATTTCATTTATTTATTTTGATAATTCATATTTCATTAATTTTTCAGTCGAGATCAACTAAGAGCTATTGCAACTTACTTGTGTCTGGTGCCGCCACCCGGAGAAGAAGAAAATTTTAAATGGTGCAGATTAGATGAAGAGTTTTTAAAGGAATTATTGGTATCGCGTCATGAAAAACGCATCTCTCAGTTAGTTGCTCTGAACGAGATGCCTCTTTATCCTACAGAACAAATTATTTGGGATGAAAACATTGTACCAACAGCTTATTTTTCTGGAGAAGGATGTCTAGCTTTGCCAAAATTGAATTTGCAGTTTCTAACATTACACGATTACCTTTTGAGAAATTTTAACTTATTCAGATTAGAGTCCACTTATGAAATCCGTCAAGATATAGAAGACGCTGTCAGTCGTCTCTGTCCATGGAAAGCGGAAGATGGAAGTGTTTATTGGGGTGGATGGGCTCGTATGGCACAACCAATTGAACATTTCGCAGTGGTTGAGGTAGCTAAACCAAACATTGGCGAAACCAGACCTAGTAGAGTAAGAGCCGACATAACTGTTAATTTATCCGTTAAATTGGATGTTAAAACTGAGTGGGAAAATTTAAGAAAACACGATGTTTGTTTTCTTGTTACCGTAAAACCACAGAATCCTATAGGAACATACAGATACAAAGACACTTTTATACCTCAAGTAGGTCTTGAGTATGTACGGGGATGTGAAATTGAAGGTATGCTGGATAGCAATGGAAGAGTTATTGAAGACGGACCAGATCCAAAACCAGTATTGCCGGGGGATCGGCGCACCTTCAGAGTATGGCTAGATTGCAATCAGTACAGGGAAGATATGAGTGAAGTGAATAAGGGCAAAGATGACGTTTACGAAGGTTTTAATATTATTATTAGAAGAAAACCTAAAGAAAATAATTTCAAAGCTGTACTGGAGACTATTAGAGAACTTATGAATACTGAATGTGTGGTCCCAGATTGGCTTCATGACATTATTTTAGGCTATGGAGATCCTAGTGCAGCTCATTACAAAAGAATGCCTAATCAAATATCAACACTTGATTATAACGACACATTTATCGACGCTGATCATTTACGATCCTGTTTCCCGGACTACCAAATTCAATTTAAAACTGATGATCCAAAAAAATTAGTCAGGCCCTTTAGATTAACTTTTGAAAATTTAGCAAAAGAAGAGAAAGAGAAACGTAATATTCTCATTGTGGAGCCTCATAAAATTCCCAGAAGAGGACCATTTCAATTTAATGAACCAAGGAAAAATATGATACCTTTCACTCCAACTCAAATAGAAGCTATCCACTCCGGTATGCAACCAGGTTTAACTCTAGTTGTGGGACCTCCAGGTACTGGTAAAACTGACGTTGCTGTCCAAATTATATCAAATCTCTATCATAATTTTCCAAATCAAAGAACTTTAATTGTAACTCACTCCAACCAGGCTCTTAATCAGCTTTTCGATAAAATCGTCAATTTGGATATTGATGAGAGACATTTACTGCGTTTGGGTCATGGCGAAGAAGCTTTGGAAACTGAAAAAGACTTTAGTAGATACGGTAGAGTTAATTATGTGTTGGCTAAGCGTATTGATTTATTAAGGGAAGTTGATAAACTGCAACAGTCACTTGGAGTTGAAGGCGATCAAGCTTATACTTGCGAAACTGCAGGTTATTTTTATTTGTATCAAATTTTGTCAAGGTGGGAACAATTTTTGAGCGTAGTAAAAGCAGAAAATGTACCAACTGAAACCATTTTCAAAGAATTTCCATTTCATCGATTTTTTGACAATGCTCCTCAGCCATTGTTTAAAGGAAAATCTTATGAAGAAGATTTAGAAGTTGCTGAAAGCTGTTTTCGTTATATCGAACACATTTTCAATGAACTTGAAGAATTTAGAGCTTTTGAATTACTTAGATCAGGTTTGGATAGATCTAAATATCTGTTGGTAAAAGAGGCAAAAATTATTGCTATGACTTGCACCCATGCTGCTTTGAAGCGCAAAGAATTAGTTGAGATAGGATTCAAATATGATAACATTCTGATGGAAGAATCGGCGCAAATTCTGGAAATCGAAACTTTTATACCATTACTGCTTCAAAACCCGCAAGATAACTATAATCGTCTGAAACGGTGGATTATGATTGGGGATCATCATCAGTTGCCTCCTGTTATAAAGAATATGGCTTTTCAAAAATATTCAAATATGGAACAGAGTTTGTTCACAAGACTTGTTAGATTGGGAATACCCACTGTGGATTTGGATGGACAGGGTCGTGCTAGACCGAGGTAAGAACATAATTTATGAATCATAATACAATTCCACCACTTTTGTGTGCCTAAATGGTTGGCTGGCTAAGCGCTTTCAAAAATTCAACATCTTGATTTTAATTAAGTGAAAATCATTTTTCAATATAATAAACTTAGCGGCAGATGAAGTGGGACACCCAAAAAATTGCCTAATATTGACTTGCTATAACTTCGACATTTCTTTGCCGATCTTGGATTATCAGGCAGGGTTACAAATTACAAAGCGCCATCTTTGGTCTATGCGTCAGTGTCGTCGTACATTTTTTTTTTAAATTCCCTCTCGTTATACAGGGTGTGAATGTGAGGCGGCGAAAAATTTCCATTTTTTGGCGAAGAATATGGGAAAGATGGAGGGTCCAATGAAGTTCTTTCTAGTGGTGACTCGATCACTAGGTCAACACCTCGAGACGTCTTTGCCATTTTTTCGATACATTGCGTTGCTATGGAAATATAGCCATTTTATGGTATTTCGTTTTACTCTTGAAATTAGCGATTCTTCAATTAAACAATAACAGATTCCGTTTAAATTGCATCATGGAATGACTTGTATAGAAAATGGTCAACACCAGTGGCGTGCAAAAGGGAATTTATGAAATTAAAATAAAAAAAATCGATTTGTTTGAAAATTTAAACGGTTTTGTTGAGCGTTATAGTCAAAAAGGTGTTATAAATAACTGGGATGAGTTTGATTTTGATATTCAGAAGCGTTTAGTGAGAAAAAAAAAACAGTATTTTTCATGTTATTTATTGTTAACGTGTGAACAGACCTGTCAACGATACTGCTGCTCACCAACACGGTGGAGGATCTCAAAAAAGAACAAATCCTCGTCAGGATCGACCAGTAGTACGTACTATTGAAAATAGAGTTTGGACTGTCAAGAGAATCCTAACGCATCTGCAGTTGAATATTTCAGCAGACACCATTAGAAGACGCCTACATGACCAGGGATCAAATTCTCCCGTCGGGCAAAGTGCCCACTTTTTACAGTCACCGGGGGAACTGAAAGAAATGGGCCCAGGAACACCTGAATTGGGATTTTAGGTGGAGAAACTGTCTTTTCGTTGATGTATGCCGTTTTAACTTCTACAATTCTGACGGTCGATTGCTAACCTGGCGGAGATGGGGAGAACGTTTTTTAGAAGAAAACGCGTCCCTAAGTTGCATTTGGCGGTGGAGGATTGACAATTTGGGTCGGTATCTAACACATCGGAAGAACAGAACTCGTCGTATCGTGGTATTTCGGGGCAATGTTAACAGCCAAGTGTCCCTGGATAAATGTCAGAATCCGCAAGTTCTCCGGCATGCTCGAAATTATGGAGGGGATTTTGTTCTTGTAGACGATAATGCTCAGCCTCATCGGGCATTATTAGTGAACCGGTATCTGCAAGGGCAGAAGTTCAATCGTACCGAATTGCCTCCTAGATCCCAGACATGAATCCAATTGAGCACGTCTGGAGCTGAATGAAGTTAGAGCTTTCCTGGGGAGAACGTCAGCCAGAAGCTCTAGACGATCTCGAGGAGATGATTCTGGAGCTCTGGGAGTCAGTTACTATAGAGCTAATTAACCGAATAATTTCGAGCGTGCCATAGCGGTGTCACGCAGTTATTCAGGCTAGAAGAGAACCAAAATGACATCATATCAGAGTTATTAATAACACCTTTTACACCCATATGCACCGTATGCGTATGGACTTGGGAGTTTATTCTCGCTTATTTCGAAAATTTGCATATAAAAGAGAAGTCCTAACCTGGTTTCAGCAACTAATCTGAATTGAGTCCTTAATCCTTATGGTGCATTTGTGCGTTAAATTTTAAAGCTTAACAAAACTTAAAAATTTCAGATAAAATCGATTTTTTTTATTTTAATTTCATAAACCCCCTTTTGCACGCCACTGGTGTTGACTATTTTCTATACAAGTCATTTCATGATGCAATTTAAACGGAATCTGTTATTGTTCAATTAAAGAATTGCTAATTTCAAGAGAAAAACGAAATACCATAAAATGGCCATATTTCCATAGCAACGCGATGTATCGAAAAAATGGCAAAGACGTCTCGGGGTGTTGGCCTAGTGATCGAGTCACCACTAGAAAGAACTTTTTTGGACCCTCTATCTTTCCCATATTCTTCGCCAAAAAACGGAATTTTTTTCCGCGTTACATTCACACCCTGTATAACGAGAAGGAATTTTTTAAAAAAATGTACGACGACACTGATGCCTAGACCAAAGACGGCGCTTTGTAACCCTGCCTGATAATCCAAGATCGGCAGAGAAATGTCGAAGTTATAGCAAGTCAAAATTAGGCAATTTTTCGGGTGTCCCACTTCATCTGCCGCTTAGTTTATATCACATTCGTCAAACTATTGTATTTAATTTTAAATTGTTTCTTTAGCGAAATAGTTTTAGAAATCGTTTTTTCCTTAGTAGGCTTATTTTGAGCTGAACCTCAAACAAATTCGCTACAAGTTAATTTTTGTGCCATTGTGTTTCTTTTGAGGTTTTATATAACTGGCTAAAAATCCCAAAAGATCCGATATGGGGCGCAGCTCCTAGATCACCCCCAAAAGTACGTTTTTTTAATTTTTGCAATTTTCTTAAAATCAAAGTTTTTCGGAAAATTTGCAAGAAACCTTTTTTGTAGAGCACAAAATTAGCAATTTTTTGGTATGAAATACTTTATTATTTAAATAAGCTTGAGATATACAGGGTGAGTTATTAAGCGCGTGGTGGTCTATAACTCCTATACTAACAGAGATCGAAGAAACCACTAAATGCAAATTTGTAGATAAACATGAGTACTATATTCCTAAATTATTTTTTAGTATACAGGGTGGCCCAATGGGTAGTGATGACACAAAGGTATAATTTTTCAAATGACTCTCCCTGTATATTATGACATTTTCGATTCTGAAGAATATTGTAGACATATTTCATGTAAAATATCATATACCTATCTTCAACTGTTTCGGAAATATTGACAGTTGAAAATTGACTTTTTTGCATCTTTGACAGGCTGTAAAACCTGAACGGTTGATTCTATAGCAAAACCGATCATACGTTCTTATCTCAGTTTTTCATAAACTATCATTTGATACCAACTGCGCAATCGCAATCGCTTAAATTCAAAGTTGGTGTCAAATGATAGCTTATGAAAATCTAGGATAGGAATGTAAAATCGGTTCTGCTGTAAAATCAACCATTTAGGTTTTACAATCTGTCAAAGATGCAAAAAAAGTAAATTTTAAACTGTCAATAATAGTCAATATTTTCGAAACAGTTGAAGATAGGTATATGACATTGTACAGGGTGGGCCAATTTGGACACTTTTAATAGGAAACATCAATTTCTGAGCGGGATACAAAAAAAATTAACCCCCCACTCTGAGGCTCAGATTTCATGAAATTTTGATTGGTGCGAACCGCATTTTGATATTTTTAACCGTTTAGCCGCTAGAGGGGTATTCTCGATTTGGAGCAATAATGTGAAACCATCATAACTTTTTTGTTTATGCAAATAATTGATTTCCGTAAAAATTTTCTAGAAGCACTTTTTCAAGCAAAATTCAGTGACGTTCTCAGTTTTTTTCTAGTTGGTCCAAACTCCGAGATATTGACCAAAGTCTGGTTTTTTTCAATAGAACACCTAATATATCAATAGCTCATAAGATAGCTCTGCTTTTTCTGATTTCAAGGATATAAAGTTTGATAGGCTTATATCTAACAGTTTTCGAGAAAAAATAATATTTCGGTTTTTGTCATAAGAAGCAATGTGTAAAAATAGTTAATTTTGTATCTAGTGCGCGAAATGCTACTTTGGTGATCGAGATCTGATTTTTTTAACTCGGTTGCGGCTACTTTGGTGATCGAGATATGATTTTTTTAACGAGGCGCAGCCGTTGAAAACCGAAATAATTATTTTTCTCGAAAACTGTTAGTTATAAACCTATCAAACTTTATATCATTGAAATCAGAAAAGGCAGAGGTTTCTAATGAGCTATTAATATATGGGGTGTCCTATCGAAAAAAACCAGACTTTGGTCAATATTTGGAAGTTGGGACCAACTAGAAAAAAACTGAGAACGTCACTGAATTCTGCTTAGAAAAGTGCTTCCAGAAAGTTTTTACGGAAATTAATTTTTTCCAATAACAAAAAAGTTATGAAGGTTTCAGATTATTGCTCAAAATCGAGAAGCGCCCTTTAGCTGCTAAACGGTTGAAGATATAAAAATGCGGTTTGCACCAATCAAAATTTCATGAAATTTGAGCCCAGAGTGGGGGGTTCATTTTTTTGCTCTCGCTCAGAAATTGATGTTTCCTATTAAAAGTGTCCAAATTGGCCCACCCTGAAATATGTCTAGAATTTTCCATAGAATCCAGAAATGTCATAATATACAGGAATAGTCATTTAAAAAAACATAGCTTTGTATCACCGCTACTTATTGGGCTACCCTGTATACTTGAAAATAATTTAGGAATGTAGTACTCATGTTTATCTACAAGTTTTGTATTTAGTTTTTTCTTCGATCTCCGTTAGTATAGGATATATGGACCACCGCGCGCTTAGTAACTCATCCTGTATAATGGGTATTTATACACCAAGTGAGCCAAATGAATGTTTATTCATGACAAGAAAGTTTGACCCATGAGCCCTAGCGAGTGGGTTAATTTTCTTCGAATAAATAAACATTTTAACTCACGTGCTGTAAGTATACAAAATTTTATCCCATTTTGTGGAAATTAAGAAGATAAATTACAAGGAAAAATGCCGTTAGTGAGTTAAAAATATTTTGAATCACTGAGTTGTCAGATTTTTAGTTAGGCAGAGTGACCTAAAATGCCGAGAGTGAGTTAACATTTTTTTGAATCACTGGAGGTGATAAAAATCTACTTACCTTTATTGTTATGCGTTCAATAATGTCATTTTTAAACGTCAAAATGGGATAAAAATATAAGAAAGTAGGATTTAAATTTGTATTGGTCTTCCTTATCATTCTAGTACCATGTGGCTATATTACTTAACTGGTGTTTACAATTCGGAATATTTATTGTTATAACCAATCAAAAGCCGGGAAAATTGAAAAATTGAATGTTTAATCCAATTATTCACAATCGGAAATATTCGAACATTGAATTTTAAAACGTCAAATTAAGCCAATCAAGAGCCGGGAATATTTGAAAATTGAATTTTAATGCAAATCAAGAGTCGGGAATTTACAAATATTGAATTTTTAAGCCAATCAAAAACGGAGAAAATTTAAAAATTTAATTTTGAAACCAATCAATAACCGGAAATATTCAAACATTGAATTTTGAAACGTCAAATTGAGTCATCAAAACCCGGGAATATTTGAAAATTGAATTTTGAAGCAAATCAAGAGCCAAGAATTTACAATTATTGAATTTTTAAGCCAGTTAAGAATCGGAAACATTCGAACATTGAAATTTAAAACGTTAAATTAAGCCAATCAAGAGCCGGGAATATTTGAAAATTGAATTTAAAAGTAAATCAAGAGCCGAGAATTTACAAATATTGAATTTGTCAGCCAATCAAAACGAAATATTTTAGTGGTTTTTGTCGCTAAAATAAATAACTGTTGAATTCTAAGGCAGGGGCGTAGCCAGCAGGGGGGAGACGGGGGAGCCTCCCCCCCAGGGCGCAGCTGCCACAGGGGCGCCAAAATAGGCAAAGTGAAAAAAATAAAATAAAAAAAAAAATAGTCAAAAGGCAAGTTTCTGAGTAGGTAATAAAATACTATTTTACAACTATTATAATGTGAACACGCCCCGCCGGTTATTGTGAACACGCTTTAGTCAAGAGTTCCATATTTCTATTGTGAACACGCCCTAGTCAAAAGTTCCATCAAAACGGGGCAACGGAAACTCGGTGAATCACCGGTTAATTCGGCAATGGGGATTTCGTCTGCAAGCAAAATGAGCAAAATTTGACAGAAGTCATGTGATTTGACACGTGAAAAAATATAAGTGGTGGATAAGTGATCACGTGACGTCCGTCAAAATTCGCTCCTTTTGCTCGCAGATGCAATTACCGAACCCAGCCACGAACTCAGCTTTCAGTGATGTAAGTGATATTGTAACGTACAGGGTTATTGTTTATAAGTGTCCCCTCTATCTTTCTTTTTTGACATTTTAGAAAGAGAGTTTGGGTTTTGTAGTTGAAACAATTTTTTTTTTAAACTTACTTTCGCATATAAAGGGTGTTTCAGAAAAGCTGGCTGTAGTCCAACTTATTTTAAATAGAAATACCCTATACAGAGTGGCAAAAAAGTCGCGCATAGTACCTGTAACTTTTTAATTATCTCGTATACGAAAAAGTGACCTTAACGAAAGTTGTTCAGTAAATTATTTCCCACATTTCTACCTGGATAAATTGTTTCTGTCACTTCTGGTTTGTTTGCTATCTAGACCAACTTTGTTTTTTCAAATAGAACACCCTGTATGTGATTGCATATTTGGATTCTACGTGAAATTCTGAGCAGATTTTATGTGATATACCTTATACCTAAGTTCAACTGTGGAAATATTGACAATTGAAAATGGACATTTTGCAACTTTGACAGGCTGTAAAACCTAAACGGTTAATTTGACATCATTTGACACCAACTTTGAATTTAATCTATGATTAAAAAATTCCAATGAAATTTAATCTCCGATTAAATTCAAAGTTGGTGTCAAATGATGGTTTATGAGAATCTAAGATAGGAATGTGAAATCGGTTTTTCTCTAAAATTAACCATTTAGGTTTTACAGGCTATCAATGTTGCAAAAAAGTTTATTTTCAACTGTCAATATTTCGAAAACAGTAGAACTTAGGTATAGGGTATATCACATGAAATATGTTCAGAATTTTACGTAGAATTTAAATATGCAATCACATATAGGGTGTTTCATTTGAAAAAACAAAGTTGGTCTGGATAGCAAACAAACCAGAAGTGGTAGGAACAATCTGTCCAGGTAGAAATGTGGGAAATAATTTACTGAGCAACTTTCATTAAGGTCACTTTTTCGTATACGGGGTAATTAAAAAGTTACAGGTATTATGCGCGACTTTTTTGCCACTCTGTATATAATTGAATATACGGATTCGACCTAAAATCACAGCATCACAGCATATTATACAAAAACAATCAGTTAGCTAACTCGAGCTCTGTATCCTCAAATGGCGGCGTGCGCAGAAAAGATGCGCGTCAAATGTTGTGCTTTTGCCGTAGCCGTGTTAGGCTGTATCCTCAAATAGCGGCGTGCGCAGAAGAGATGCGCCTGAGAGTTAACCTGCTGTTTGCTTTTGTATATGCTGTGGTAAAATTCTGAGCAAATCTGCTGTGATAAACCCTATATACATTCCTATATCTAAGTTCAACTGTTTTGGAAACATTAATTCAATCGTAGATTAAATTCAAAGTTGGTATCAATATGGTATCAAATGATAATTTATGAAAATCTAAGATGAGAATTTCAGCTCGGTTTTGCTTTTGTCTAAAATTAACCGTTTAGGTTTTAAAGTCTGTTAAAGTTGCAAAAAAAATTGGCTTTGCGGCGCTTAGGGGGCGCCGGATCTCAGTCTCCCCCCCTAGAGGTAGTGATATCGCTACGGCCCTGTTCTAAGGCCTGTATCGACACTAAAACTTCTTCAAATAATACAAATGAGTACACCATTTGATTCGAAATTTTGTACTCTACAAAAAACGTTGTTCTTTTTTGGTTAAACTTACCGTTTTTGAGAAAATTCCAACAAACCTAAAAAATGTACCTTTGGGGGTGGTTTTGGGGTTACGCCCCCTATCGGATTTTTTGGGATTTTTATCCCATTATAGGAAACACCTTACTCTATGGAAACACTGAAAGGAACACAATGGCGCAAAAATCAGCTTGTAGCGAATTTGTTTAGGGTTGCCCACCTAGTTTTACCAGCTTGGCCATACAAAAGTTCTAATGTTATGACGATAAATAATTTTCAATTATTCACTTAAGGTGGGTTCTAATAGCCATTTAATTTAACTTAGGATTTAATGTAATTTAATTTAAAAAAGTGTATGACAATTTTTTTTTATCTCCAAACGTCAAAAAAACGTCTCTTTTTTAACCCCTGTCAAGATGTCAAATTTTGATTTCTATGCTGCTAGGCAAATCCAGCGGGTTAACACCTGTCAAGGTGGTAGAAATTTAATTTTTCTCCGAATGACAGTAAAAGCGGCCTTTTAATGACACTTGACAGGATCAAAAGTTGTATTTTTACTGCCTAGGCAGTAAAAGTGGACTTTTACTGCCTAAGCATTAAAAGTGATAGTGTCACAACGTTCCAGGTAATAATTTCCCTCAATTTGGTATTTGAAATTGATGGTGACAATGACAATTGTCAAAATAATTTAATTATTTGGATAATAAATAATGAATGAAATAAATATAAAAAAGATGTCAATGTGTGAATTTGAACATTCGGAGAAAAAATTATATGTTTTACATGGCAGAAAAGCAGATTTAATGCCTCGGCTGGTTTCACCTGAAACACCAGCCGCGGGATTAAATCTTGTAGTTTTCTGCCTAGTAAAACAAATAACTATTTTATGGCAACCCCAGCGGCAGCAAAAGTCCTTTTAGTGCCGCTCGGACTTTTACTGCCGCTTAACCATCCACTTGCCCCCAAGCTTAGCCCATTCGTTTGGAGAAAAAATAGTGTGTTGCATACGGAGTAGAAGCACTTTTTTATGTTTCAGCAGTATTGCAAGCCTCATTACGTTCGGATCGCAAACCTATCGCTTCAGCACATAAAAGTAAAGCTTCTACTCCTAATACAGGGTGGCGCAAAATGAACGTTATGATTTGAATGTTTTATAAATTTTTTATTTTTAAGTGAATTGTTAATATATTTTTTTTTTTAACACAGCTTATGAATGGAGAAAATTTTTGACTCAAATCAAAGACAATACTACTACGTACTCGTAGTAGTATTGTCTTTGCTCAAATGTGAAAAATGACATCTTGCAAGTGTCCCTACTAAACCTTGTTGCTGAAAATTTGCAACCAGACGATTTATTGTTGACACGGAGGGTCCAACACGCACATTAAAATACCGACGATATGCACGCTGCGTAAGAACAATAATTGAGTTTCCATTCGCAAAGTAAAATTTAATGATTTTCGTTCGTTCTTGTATCGTGTATTGTTTCATTTTAAATTCCCCAAGTCTTCTTTACAAAATTCTAAAACGAAAGAGAAATTAAAAATTTTAATAAAAAAGTTATAAAACAATCAAATCATAACGTTCATTTTGCGCCAACCTGTATTAAGTTAAATTATTATATTAAATTCTAAATTAAATTTAATATTTAATGGCTGTTAGAACCCACCTTTACATTATAATCGGTCCTCAAAAACAAATCATATCAAAGATTACTATATGGTTTCTTAAACATATGTTCCAGCAATATTTTTCTTTAATTTTGTCATTAAATTTTGTAAAATCCTGTCCGATACAGCAAAGGTGATAAAGAAACAATAATGCGACGTACCAAAGCACTCTTTGATTTGTTTTTTTTTTTTCTGAAGAGCCGTTATGTATGTACTTAATTTGCTGTAAATTGCTGTTATTTTTTTGAGATATTGAAGTTGTGTGTTCACATTTAGGCAATTCTCCTGAATTTTTCAATATATGTACTGACATTATTTTTCTTTTAGCATTTGCAATCTCTACAAGTGGCGTTATAAAAATCTGGGAAATTTGACTCACGTGGAAGAGTGGCCCGAGTACCAAAGAGCAAATGCAGGTTTTGTGTACGACTTTCAGTTGATCGATGTGCAAGATTTCAACGGTGTCGGAGAATCCGAACCGAATCCATACTTCTACCAGGTGAAAAATTTCTTATATTCTGGAAGCTAAATGTTACTAATTTTCTTCCCTTATTCCAGAATTTAGCTGAAGCCGAATATTGCGTAGCTGTGTTTATGTTTATGCGCCTTATTGGTTATCCAGCCAGTAAAATAACAATTTTAACGACTTACAATGGACAAAAACATTTAATAAGAGACGTAATTAATGCTAGATGTGCTAATAACCCATTGATTGGAAGGCCACATAAGGTAATCTATAAACTATAAAGTAATACCTATCATTGCATCTTGCATATTATGTAGATTGTAGTGAAAGAAAATTTATTCAAATAGGAATACTATCAACTATATTTAGATTCAACTATTCAAAACTAACAAATGTACAATTATATTTTGGAAGTGAATCGATTGAATCCATCTTGTATTCAACTTTAAAAAAAAAGTTACGCGTAAACTGCATAGAGCCAGCAAAAGAGGCCACACTACAAGAATTCAAAAAAACTAAATTTTTGATAAAACAGTCTACAATACACATTGGTAAAGTTACTAATAAAGTGCTTTGGTAGAAAATATTGATTCGGCCGCCTCCATCTATTAACATCTTGTCACAACCAACATCATCTTCACTTTCTGCAGCAGATATGTTATTTGAAAAATTAATTTTTTTATTCAGGTTACTACAGTGGACAAATACCAGGGTCAACAAAATGACTATATTTTACTTTCATTGGTGAAAACAGCAGCCGTTGGTCATATTAGAGATGTCAGACGTTTGGTAGTGGCCATGTCTCGTGCCAGACTTGGACTTTACATATTTGCCAGGGTTTCCTTGTTCCAAAATTGTTATGAACTTACTCCTGCATTTGAACAGCTAACAAAAAGACCAACAAAATTGCACCTACACTTGAACGAACTCTATCCCACTGAAAGATTCAACAACGCCGAACCAAATCTGCAACCAATGGTAGTGGAAGACATGACTCACATGGCCAATTATGTTTACCAGTTTTATATAGACCGAGTGAAAGCGATGAAAAAACAATTTGAGCGTTCCCATGGAAATCAATGGGAAAAACCTGGACACATTGAAGGAAAATCTCATGAAGGAATAATTACGACGCATCCAGGTGAAGATAGAGATACAGATAGTGAAGATGAGGGTGACAATAAATCACAAATACCTGTGCCAATACAGGATGAGCCTATTGAGGAAAATATAGCAGAGCAACCTCCAATTAGAGAGTCTGTTGTTGAACAAAATACTGAAGAACAAGTTCAGGTAGGAACTTAATATATATATTCAAAAATGTTCTTCTAATCATTTCCTTTTTTTTAGGTCATTGAAGATGATGATGAAGAAATGGATGGTAATAGAGATGAGGTTATGGATACTGGAGAAGCGCGTAGCGATGAATAAGATTTTAATTTGGTATAATTAACTTCAATTATAGGCATTTTCTGTATTTTTTTATTTATAATTAATTAAATAAATACAATAAGTTCAACTTTACAAAATTGTTTTAGACTTTTTAAAATAGGTTATCAAGTTTGCAGTTCCACTTGGACTTATCAATTATTCAGCTATTTTGTTATCTTTTTCACTTGGTGTTGTGATTTCTGATTCAATTTTCAAATCTGATGCACCTGGCTTACTATTATCTTCACTGTCAGAGCCCGAAGAGAGAAAGTCTTCATCACTATCTACCCTAAAATTTCAAGTAACAAATTAAGTAAAATAGATACATAATACACATTCTAACCAGAAGTTTTTTTGAAACAGGGGAGCTGCGTTCCCATGAGAAAAATATATACTGTGTTTGTTGCTCATATTAATACATTTTTGAACTACACTGTCAAAGACAGAACAATCGTTCTCATGAGAACGCTGGTCTCTAAGAATGTAACGCGTCATCCTATTATAATTGAAGTTTTGAAGATCTAGGTAAATAACTTTTTATGTCACCTCTAAGCGTTCAATCCAATTTTCCTTCAGTTTGGATCCAGTGAAGAAGCCAACTCTGGAATTTTAAATATGACATAATATGGTAGGTATACTTATAGTATTTTTCAATGAACAAAATCTGTTATTTCATACTTGTCAAGGGAATGTTTGAGAAAATTATGAACAACGACTACAGGAACTAAAAAAAAAAAATGTTTCCATTAATTCAATTTAGGCATTTATATCTACCTGTCACCTGAGCTTGGGATGCCTATCCATTCTGGTACAGGGTGATCTAGTATAAAGTGAACACCCGCTAAAAAGCTTACTTATTTTTGAAAAAATCAAGATAGCCATTTGGTGTATTTTGTTTCTAGGTAAATCCAAATAAATATTACCTTTATTTTACCTTCAATAAAACTGCTGGGTATTGTTTTATGATAGCTTTTTGGCTATTTTTATGTAAATTTTAGATAGAGAATATACAAGGTCCCAACTATATCATAGGAACAGCATTGATTTGCTATCTCGGTAACGCTTAAAATTACGAGGGCGTTTAAATTAGAAAAAAGTTGCCATTTTTGAAGAATGTTAAAAATATACCTAATAATTGTGAATTTGAACCATGTCTGTAAAATCAATAGATTTTGAAATATTTGATAAAATGATTTTTGAAAATTTGCTGTATTTGCGAAACTAATAGAAATTCGGCAACAACGAAATAGCTATTTTCCTAACGAGTGCCGGAAATTTCTTCCCGCAAGAGTTAGGAACTATATTTTTTCTACGAGCATACTAAAGCTGATGTTACGAAGAGTTTAATTTAAAAAAAATGCGATTATGCAGAAGGTAGAATTAAAAATGTATTAATAGTTATTCATACACCAAGTGAGTTAAATGAATGTTTATTCATGAGAAGAAAGTTTAACCCACGAGACCTAGCGAGTGGGTTAATTTTCTTCGAATGAATGAACATTTTAACTCACGTGATGTATACAAAATTTTATCCCATTTTGTGGAGATTAAAAAAATAAAGTACAAGGGAAAATGCTGAGAGTGAGTTAAAAATATTTCAAATCACTGAGGTTTCAGATTTTTAGTTGGGCAGAGTGACTTAAAATGCTGAGAGTGAGTTAAAATGTTTTTAAATCACTGAGGTGATAAACGTCTACTTACCTTTATTGTTTTGCGGTCAATAATGTCATTTTTAAACGTCAAAATGGGATAATAGTTATTTATACACCAAGTGAGTTAAATGAATGTTTATTCATGAGAAGAAAGTTTAACCCACGAGCTCTAGCGAGTGGGTTAATTTTCTTCGAATGAATAAACATTCATTTAACTCAGGGGAGCAGCGTTTCCAGGAGAACAAGTGTTCCATTTTTGCTGCTTATATTATCGTTTTGACAGATATACAATCCCATAAACAATAATTAACTCTGAACTTGACGCCAATTTCAACAAAGATAAACTCAATTCGACTGACTCATCTGAGGCTATTCAGGAAGAAACTGATAATGACGTTGTAATGGCAGACAAAGACCCAGAGGAGCTCTACTCTCTTAAAAATTATATGAATAGCTTTTAATGTTAAAGATTTCAATGCTTAGGTAACAGATATAAACAATGGAAGGTTTTTTTAAAATACATTTAAAAAGCAGAAACTCAAAGACAGTAAAAAAGTTAACTCAATGTTGTTTTTTTGCTGAAAAAACAGACAACTCTGATATTCACACAAGTGGAAATGAATTCGAAAATGAAAGTTTCATAATGTAGGAGTAATAAATGATGAAGGAGGAAGACTTGGAGGAAGAATATATATTCGACCTAAATATTACTATGCAGTATATTATGTTATGATACTGCGTGGTACATCGCAAAAGTACTGCATACAGACAACAAGAAAAGAAAAGTGAAGTTTCCAAAATTGAACGTATGCCAGTTTAGATGGCCTAAAAAAAAGATGAAATTGATGATCCATTTGATTTACATTATAAAAATTTAAATAATATGAAAGAAAAATATAAAAGTTTGAAGAAATAGGGAATACCTATGTATATACTGCAATAACTTGCAATAGTTCACAATAATCACAATGGTTCGCAATATCTAGAATCATTGGGAATAGCTTACAATACTCTCACGATACTCTGCAATTGGGATTTCAAATTAAGATTGTAGCGCCGCGGTGGCGAATAGCTCAACTACTTTCTAGTACATTGATTCATAACCTCACTTTTATTTTTAACTTAATTTGCATATGATTTACATTAGCTTGAATGTTTGTCTTGCGTTTATGGGCTCTATGGCTCCTAAGGCAGGCCAAAATTCAATATAATCTATTGCGCTTACCTGACCCGAAATGGTCATATCCATACAACAGCCTAAACGGATCTTTTTCTTAAAATTTTCCACTATAGGACATTGCCAAAAGGGTCAAGGCAGATGTCCCTTATAATGTCTGTATTTGAATAACTTGTATGTGCAATAAATAAATATTTCATAAATAACTCTTTATTTTTATTTATAAATAGGTAAATATTGAATTAACAAAGTTAAATAACTTGACCACAAACCTGCCTATAATACTGGTAATTAGAATTTAATAAAAACTTGACACTTTCTGCTGTTTGCTCGTCCATTTGTATGTTGGTCTCAAAAGAGTTTAATAATTGAATACAAGTATCACTACATTCATTACTTGAACCGCTCTCACTAGAATCTTCATTTCTTTTTCTTTTGGCAGGTCTTTCAGCACACATAGAATCTGTTTTTTGGCTGGGTTTATGGATCACTGTAGAATAGGGCAAATTCTGGGATGGTTCAGCTGTTTTTTTCAATATCCAACCTTTACCTGTACTCCCACCTGTGAATAATAAAAACAGTCAAAATTTTCAAACAAAACATTTCAAAAATAGATAATAGGTCCTCAATCAATGCCTAGGAGCAGTCCTAAAAGGAAGCTAGGACACAAAAATATCTATTATGTTTGTTTACCTTAACACAAACTTCTTGCTTGAAATGCAGAGAAATACACTTTCATGAATTTGATGACTGGTTTGCTAATACGAAGTTTTAAAATCCAGGCTTTTCTTCTCCATTCTAACTATTTTCCCATCTTCATTTCCAAATAAACCCGTAGGCCTGTTTCAAGGGGAAATATGTGGAAACTCAACCCTTTGTAAGCATCTTTTTTGGCCCAAAACTTGCACTGAGGAACACAACAGTAGTGATTTGAGGTCATGATTGAATGTATCTGATATAATTTACACTTATTTATTCCCCAACACGCTTTAAAAATTCAAAAAAACTTCAAAAATATTCACAAAAACACAATGGTAAACAATACAATAACAAACGACAATGTACTACAAACTAGTTCCATAATTTGCCGCCAGATAGAGTATCGCTTATCTTGAAATCCCACGAAACTTGGTAGGGTTTATATTCTAACCAAACGCCATTTTTATGCATTTACGACAAGTTTTCCTGACTACCCCATAAACGAAGCACCCTGTATATTCGAAAATATTTTTAACTAATGCATATTAGAGTATCAAACAACTTTGTAATTTAAATTTTTTTTCTTGCATCACCCTGTAAGGAGATATCGTCCGATATCGCACTAAGTGGACACCCTGTATACCTGGCGTCTCATTTGAAAGAAGAAAGTTACGGTCACTTCCGGTCAAACCGGAAGTGATAATAAATAATTGAATACGTCAAATAATGCACATCCGGGCAAGGGGTATTTCACTGAAGTTTTTTTGTACATATACCGGGTGCCCACAAGATTACTTTCCGGCTGTCATATTTTTGTTTGTTTATCGATATCAACGGAACTTGGTAGGTTTGATATTCTAACGAAACGCCATTTTTAGGCATTTATGTCAAGTTTTCCTGACTTCCGGTTTCACCGGAAATGACCAAAACTTTCTATTTTCAAATGGCACACCCTGTATATTTTTTGTTTTTTGGATTATACAGATCGTTTTACGTCCCACTGTACCACTTTTAAATCGAGTTTTGTCCAAATTTCGTTTTGAAATTAAAGGACCCCGCAATATTTAAATGGAAATTGGTTACCCGTGATATTTGGATGAAAATTCAATATGTTATTGGGGATGCCGTAAGCAACATTTTTTACCATGGGCACAACCCTGTATATATGACAGGTGAGGCGTGGTGATCTGTCAAATATTGGAATCTTATATCCAAAAGCAGAGTAACTATGGCAGATTTTGATGAGCAAAAATTCTATTTCTATATGTACTAAGTCGACAAATTTAAGTCGAAAAATGTCGACCATTTTGACACCTGCCAAAACCCTGTCAAACGGCCGCACTCATCTTTTCCAGTTATCAATATTTCATGATGTCATTTGACACTTTTAACTTGTATGTAAATTCTGAAGTCAAAAATTGAAAAAAAAAATGACAGTACTGTCAAAACCTGTAATTTGTTTTAGTAGAAAAAAAATACTCTAATCTGATTCTTTTTTGTTTCAAGGCAGTTTATTGGTGATAAAACATTAAACAAAGTTCATGCATGTCACATTTTGACAACTGTCAGAATCTGTTTTTGCTTTTTGGTTCATATTGAGTTTGTTTGCTTAGTGAAGTTCTACAACTACAATGATAGAATAATACAATAATACAATAGAACTAAACCTTCACCAAGCAAACAAACTCAATTTGAACCAAAAATCTATTAACAGATTCTGACAGTTGTCAAAATGTGACATGCATGAACATTGTTTAATGTTTTATCACCAATAAACTATCTTGAAACAAAAAAGAATCAGATTAGAGTTTTGACAGTTCTGTCTTTTTTTTTTCAATTTTTGAATTCAGAATTTATATACAAGTTAAAAGTGTCAAATGACATCATGAAATATTGAAAACGGGAAAAGATGAGTGCTGCCGTTTGGCAGGGTTTTGACAGGTGTCAAAATGGTTGACATTTTTCGACTTAACTTGGTCGACTTAGTAGACATCGATACTTCGTTCATCAAAATCTGTCATAGTCACTCTTCTTTTGGATATAATATTCCAATATTTGACAGCTAACCACGCCTCACCTGTCATATATACAGGGTTGTGCCCATGGTAAAAAATGTTGCTTACGGCATCCCCAATAACATATTTAAATTTCATCCAAATATCACGGGTAACCAATTTCCATTTAAATATTGCGGGGTCCTTTTAAGTAAAAAAAAAAGATTGCCGACATAATAAAACAAAAATATTTGAATGAAAATTAAGAAAAATGTCGTAGTGTACTATATTGTTGGATTCGCTTTGAAATACTGCATTTAGTAATGTTATGAAAGTGATATGTTTCTCTTCTAGTTTTTGAGCTAGGGCAAAAATACTAAAATAATGAAGTTTATGTCCGATTGACCAATAAAGTGCTATTTATAGAACAGTTTTGCGTCAATAAAGTAGCACTTTATTGTACTAGTAAAATAAAGTGCTACTTTATTTTACTAGTAAAATAAAGTGCTACTTTATTGCCTACCTGGACTGCGTGACAAGGTGAAACAGGTCCTGACAACCTGCCAAGGTTAAACAGGTCCTGACAACCTGCCAAGGTTAAACAGGTCCTGACAACCTGCCAAGGTGAAACAGGTATACCTATGCGAATTTCACTTTTTTCATTAAATTTTTTCAATTTTCAACAAAAACCAGTCGTAATCGTACATGAAATCATGTATATAACGCTTACATAAACAGGCTTTTTTGACTCATTATTTAATAGCCTCGCTCGCAAGCTCGCTCGGCCATAAAATTATTCGTACAATAAGACCTTACTTTATGTACTTGTTATATAAATAGCTATTACAGCCCTCTATCAAAAAAGTTTACAAAGATAAAATTGACTTTGTATTTTTCTGAAATTAAGTAAAGTATGTAGAGTCATTTTAGGATGATCATGGCACTCTAGTTTAAAAAATTAAATTAAATTTAAAAACAAAATTTGGACAAAACTCGATTCAAAAGTGGTGCATCAGGACGTAAAACGATCTGTAAAAGCTGAAAAACAAAAAATATACAGGGTGTGCCATTTAAATATCAAAAGCTCCGGTCATTTCCGGTGGAACCGGAAGTCAGGAAAACTTGTCGTAAATGCATAAAAATGGCGTTTGGTTAGAATATAAACCCTACCAAGTTTCGTTGATATTGATAATCAAATAAAAAAATGGCAGCCGGAAAGTGATCTCGTGGGCACCCGGTATTGTGCAATACTTAGGTATTGCAGAGTATTGTGAGAGTATTGTAAGCTATTGCCCAATGATTCTAGATATTGCGAACCATTGTGATTATTGTGAACTATTGCAAGTTATTGCAGTATATACATAGGTATTCCCTATTTCTTCAAACTTTTATATTTTTCTTTTATATTATTTAAATTTTTATAATGTAAATCAAATGGATCATCAATTTCATCTTTTTTTTAGGCCATCTAAACTGGCATACGTTCAATTTTGGAAACTTCACTTTTCTTTTCTTGTTGTCTGTATGCAGTACTTTTGCGATGTACCACGCAGTATCATAACATAATGCGACTTGAAGTTAATCTATCAGCAAAGATTGCAAACGAAATAACTCCAATATTTAAAAATATCAGAATAAAATCCCATGACAATTTGAACAGGTTCAAAAACAACCTGAAACTGGAAACCTGGGAAAATATTCATATGCCAGAACTGGAAACCGCATTTGATAATTTTCTACAAACACTCCAATGGCATTACGATACCACATGCCCCGTAAAAAGAATTAATATAAATAATAAAAAAGACAAAAAAACGCACTGGATCACTGAAGAACTAAAGAATCAAAAGCAAGAGTTAAAGCAACTTTATAATCTAACAAGGGAAACGAACTCTAGGGCAGGTCAGGAAGACTACAATAAAGAGAGAAAAAAGTATAGGCAAAATATTAGACAGGCGAAAATAAATTTTAATGAGCAAAAGATTATAGAGTCATCTAACAAAACAAAAGAAATATGGAACATTATAAATGATGAGTTGGGCAGAGTTAAGCATTCCAAAAAAATCGACCTCAAAATCGATGGTACCCTAATCAAAAATGATAAAGAAATCTCAAACCACTTTGGTAGATTTTTTTCGAATGTTGCGGAAATAAAAATATCAAGCCATTTCGGTGCCACTGTTTCGAATCTTCCAACCACCTCGCATCTGGTCGAAAACACCATCTTCCTCCATCCAGTGACTCCAACAGAAATTGCCGACATCATCATAGGTCTCAAAAACAAAACAAGTTATGGCCCTGATGGAATAAATACCAGTGTGGTAAAGAGGGTCTGTCCTGAGTTGTCTCACCCCTTAGAAGTACTAGTGAATAAATCAATCTCTGAGGGAGTATTTCCATCCAGCTTAAAACTAGCTACTGTAGTTCCTGTTTTCAAAAAAGGCCTGCCAACGGATATCGAAAACTATCGACCGATATCCATATTATCCGTATTTTCAAAAATATTTGAAAAGGTACTACACAGTAGAATAACCCACTTCTTAGAAAGATTTGAAATCTTGGATGCATCACAACATGGATTTAGATCTGGAAGATCGACGGAAACTGCTGCGTACGAGTTTATTGAGTACATCCACGCACAACTGGAACAAAACAGAATGGTAATTGGATTGTTTTTTGACCTTTCCAGAGCATTTGACTCTCTCGACTTAGCTTTTCTCAGGTTAAAATTGGAATCCATTGGAATTCGAGGTAAAGCACTCTCTTTAATAATGTCCTTCCTATCAGACCGAAAAATACAGGTGAAACTACCTGGCCTTACAATTAAGTTTGCGGATGATACAACTGCAGCTATATCGGCTGATAACGAAAAAGAAGCGATGAAGAAGTTGGATGAAATTTGTGACCATATGAGTTCCTGGTGTTTTAGTAATAAGCTTATTCTCAACAACTCAAAAACAGTAACCATACATTTTTATAACTCCAAACCGAAAATTGAGCTCAAGGAAACCGAAGAAGCTGTAAAATTTCTAGGAACTTATCTTGACAAACAACTTCAATGGCACACTAAAGTGGATCATGTATGCTCCAAACTCAATTCCGCCTATTTTGCCCTACTCAAGCTTAGACAAGTCGTCGAAAGACACGCGCTATTGTCAGCTTACTATGCCCTAGCCTACCATCACATGTCTTATAATATCATTCTATGGGGACAAGCTGTTGGCGTGGGTAGAGTATTCATCATCCAAAAGCGGATAGTAAGGTTAATATATGGCCTTAAACCACAGGAAAGCTGCAGTCCAACCTTCAAGGACCAAAAACTACTTACTCTTCCGTCCATCTATATATATAAGTGTGCGATATATGTATATAAAAACAAAGATAGATTTATAAAAAATGGAGAAAATCATCTATATTCTACCAGGAAAAGCAACGAACTCAGCCTTCTACGACATAGCACTGCTTTATTTGAGAAGTCTCCTCAATATGCATGTATAAAGGTCTACAATAGACTACCAGGAGAAATAAAGACTGAACAGACTGAAAAAAGATTCAAAGTTAAATTGAAGCAATTTCTCTGCGAAAATTGATTCTATTCCTTTAGTGACTTTATGAATAAAAATGCAAATGGGAATGTTTAATACTATGTCTCTCTACGTCAACGCGATTTAGTTGCTCTATGTTATATAATAATTGTTGTGACTGTTTATATACTAAGTTTATTGAAATACTTGATGTTATTATTGTTAATTTTTTATTATTAAGTGCTATTATTTTTTTATTATTACTATATTTTTTACTATTATCATGATTCAATATTGTGACAAAGCCACATTTACATTGTAAATCTAAGGAGAATAAAATGAAATTAAAAAAAAATAAAAAATATACTGCATAGTAATATTTAGGTCGAATATATATTCTTCCTCCAAGTCTCCCTCCTTCATCATGTATTACTCCTACATTATGAAACTTTCATTTTCGAATTCATTTCCACTTGTGTGAATATCAGAGTTGTCTGTTTTTTCAGCAAAAAAACAACATTGAGGTAACTTTTTTACTGTCTTTGAGTTTCTGCTTTTTAAATGTATTTTAAAAAAACCTTCCATTGTTCATATCTGTTACCTAAGCATTGAAATCTTTAACATTAAGTTTTTTTTTGCATCACCCTGTAAGAAGATATCGTCCGATATCGCTCTAAGTGGACACCCTGTATATTCCCTTATTTCAATAGAAAACTACATTGCGAGTACAATGAGTAATGACACCTCTTTTGTCACTTTTTGACATTTCATCTCCAAATTATTTAAATGTTTACTTTTTAATCTAGAGTGCCATGAATTATTTAAAATGTTTAATTCTGCTCCAAGGAACCTGGGAAAATTTGTTTTGATCTCATTTTTTATTTTATATCAACAGACTCATTTAAAGATAGTAGAAGCGCATTTTTGGAATTGTATCAATTTTTTCAAATGGAAAAGGTATGGCTCATTAGCATATTCCGAGAGAGCATTTTCTTACAAACAAATTAGTACCACACAATCGCTGGTTTATTCAAAATTTTCCGAAAATATTTGGAATGCTAGGAAAATTCTTCATTTGAGTGATGAACTCGCGATTGTGTGGTACTGAATTGCTCGTTCGATTTTTGATTTGAAGATTAAATGTCAAAAAGTGACAAATGAGGTGTCATTGTACTTGTAATGTAGTTTTCTATCAAAATGAGGAAAAATATACTTGGCTTCTCATTTAAAATAAGAAAGTTCTGGTCACTTCTGGTGAAACCGGAAGTGATAATAAAAAATTGAATACATCAAATAATGCACATCCGGGTCATAAATAAACACACCAAATTTTATTTGTTTATTTGGAAAAATAAAAAAGTTATAGGGGTGAGCGGGTTTTGAAAAACACCCGGTATATGTGTATTTGAAATGAGAAAAATAAGGGCGTTTAAAAAATAGCTTTAAATATACTTAGGTGATTCGATTTTAAAAAATTACTTTTTTTGTCACAGAGCTATAACGAAAAATCCTCGGAAAAATCTAATTAAATTTCAAAAAACCTTTTCAAATTCCTAGAAACAAATGGCTATCTTGATTTTTTCAAAAATAGGTTTTTGAGTGGAAAGGAAAGGGGTGTTCACTTTATACTGGATTACCCTAGTTATTTTTTATTGGACCAAAACTGAGGTGAAAGTGGTAAAATTGAATGAAACATGCAGAGGTGGCACAAAAAGTTACATAGATCCCCAAAATTTCAATTATATTGGATGGTGCCTTCCGAAGATACCGCCTGGATTAAATGTGTTGGGACACCCTGTATAGGAACAATATACAGCGTGTTCCACCACTTCAATCGATGTTGGGGTTGGCCTATTATTAAAAAGTAATAGAGAACTGAAAAAGAAACGTTTTTCAATTTTGGTATAGGTACCTCGATTTTACCCAAAAGCCTACAACTTCAGATTGTTTGCTAATTTTTAATTTTGAGGTGAGATCTTATAGATATTTGAAGCAGGTAAGGTCCGTTTCACCAGGGTTCATACTTGACCTTGAAACTTGAAAAAAAAGGGTTGTCGTAGATTAATTCATATGACACATTCAATTTTTTGACAAATTAAAATGAATGACTTCTGGTTTAAGAACCGACGAACCTTTTTGACGTCATTGATTTGTTTCAGTTAATTTTTATTTGTTAAACAAGGAAGGCAAATGCTGGTGGCAAGTACAAACCCTGGCGAAACAAACTTTAGGTAGTAGGTACAAATAATCAAAAATCAATAATAATTAATGCTTACCAAAGTTTTGGTTTCTTTTTTGGTATTTTATTTTTACTATCTTCAATTTTCCTCTTGGACGTACTACAAGAAGCTTCCAACCCTTGTAATACTGCATCCTCTACTTTTTCTGGCAACACTGACCTTTCTTTGTCATACTCTTCATCTTTGAACTCGTGCTTAGGTTGCTCTAATAATTTCTCCAATTTTTTTTTTTTCTTCTCTTTAGCTTCTTTTTCTCTGTCAGCTTGTTGAGCGACCCATTTCTTTAACCTTTGCTCTTCATTAATGTCCCTTAATCTTCTACCACTCAAATCTCTACAGGCTTCTCTATTAGTAGTTTTCTCAATCTGCGCCCCGATAGCCCGTAACATAGAACCAAATCCCCCTTTTCCTCCCAAGATCCTTGGAACAATATGGACTGTCTCAGACACATGTCCAGTGGTAACCCTGCGTCCATTTGATAGCAGGTAGAATTGTTTTGATGAAAGACCCTAGAGTAAAAAAAAACTTGTAAGTTCATTTTTCAATTATTTTATTTCGATAGGGGTTTACCAATGAGTAAGAAGGTTTGGAATGGCCCCTCTCCTATCTTCCCAATACGTATATTTGCAGTGAAGATTAGAGTGAGAGAACGGGAGAGATCTTTGAGATTTTTTGCCCTTACTAACTCATTCTGAAATCTGGAAACATTTGAGTTACGCAAAGCGAGGCTGTGGCAAAGCCCGTTCAAAATTCCAAACCTTTTCACTTCATTTGGGTTTTCCCAATACCTTACTTAAGTGAAATAAATGGATGAAGTAGATAACGGGATTTCTGTAGTATTTACTTACCAAATCTTGATTTATTGTAGACCCAAGTTCGTCAACAGTTAAAGGATTATTGTATTTATAAATTAGAATCTTTCCAAAAAATACCTCCATAATGATAGCTTACCACGTATTTTCTTCTGTATCTGTTCAAATTAAAGATATAGTATAACGTTGGATTTTTTGTACTGTATTTTCCAGTATAAAACAAAATATTAGAAACCAGATTCAAACTTTAAAAAACACAAATGATAAACTGAAAAAGTGGTAATAATTGGTATTGGGAACTGACTGGGAAGATCCCTGGTACAACACAACAAAAACAAAACAAACCCAACAAATCAACAGTCAGGACTGTCAAGTGTCAGAGTGTCAGGCAAGCAAGGCACTAGGAGTGCGTTCACAGTCAAACACCGGACGCTCACCGAGTGCACACCGAGCGCGTCTTTTGCAGGGTTAAGCAGGGATGTGCGTCTACACGTAGACTTTCATTGTCTACTTTACGTGTAGACAATGTAGACAACGTGTCAACGATGTAAAATAATATAAATGACGTTTAATTCTAACCTCACACTTTCCTTTTCTTAATTTATTTTTATTTTTTTATTGGTTTTTCTGATATTTTATAATCAGTGAATGCTTGTATCGAAGTGATAGTGATATTATAGTAACTTTTGATATTTTTTTTCGAATTTTTTAACATAAGTTATTGTTTACGCCGCATGTAGACAATGTGTAGACCAATGAACTAAACAATTCGAATTGTCTACGCGTAGACAATCAATTGTTTACGTTGACATTGTCTACAGGCACATCACTGGGGTTAAGTCGTTCACGGATCTACTTAATTCACCCGGTTAAAATATTTGCTCCGTTCACAGAGCCATGATAAGTTTACCTGGTTGTACAACTTTTTAACCCACTCTGAGACATCGGTAAAATTTGTCGCGCAGGCGTTTTACAAGCATATATTTGAAATTTTATAAACAATACTGTTGGTAATCTTTCTGGGCCATACATTGCTGACTTCAACTGGTTTTCAAGTTTTCCAGGAAGCCAGTTGAAAGCCTCTCTGGAAACTCTAAAATTTTCCTGGAACTCCTTATCGCTATAATTGCGTATTATTGCCATAAAATTATCCTGTCTTCCAATATGCCTTTTTGCAGGCTTGAACTTAAACTGCTAGCGCTAGCACATGCAGCTTGTGCAACAGCATAGCTGACTTCTTCCTCTGTATCAGGCGAATCCGAAGAAGTTTCAATAGTACTTTAAAAAAATACTATTCCCGGATCCATCTCGAAACATTCGAAACACAACGTATGTAAACAAAAGGAAAACAAAATCAAATCCTACCTCCGTTATGGCGCAGGCGTTAGTCGTTCACGGATTTGTCATCCCAAGCGCATCCTTTTCAACCAGTGAAATATTTAACCTCGTTAAGTTTTACCCAGGGTAAACCACTGTGAACGCGCCCTAAGAGGTGGAGAACTATCGATAGTCCCGACACAGCCTCCTACATTTAACAAGCCATGAAGTTAAAAAGGCAACACCGCAATCTTACCGCCAAGTGGTGCTGGTGGTGTTTGTATAAATATATATTTTTTATTTTATTAATATGAATCACAAAAAATGCATAATTTATTGTACTAAAGGGCCAAAAACAGTAATTCAATGAATAATTTAACTATTTGTGTAAATAAGAACAGTAAATAATTGATTTAAATGAATATATTTCTAGAGTCTAAAGTGTTATGTTTCAGTATGTCTTTTGAAAATCTAACTTTTTCTTTCTTCGGAATTTTTTCGGAAGGCAAGTCCATTCAAATACTTGAGCTGATTTTCGAAAATAAGAGGTACCTGGTACCTACTTTTAAGAGTTGGACGTTTTAGTTTGAACTCTCGAACTACGCCTTTATCCTTGTTTGTTTCAAATCTAATTATTTCGGTTTCTTCAAAATGCTTACAACACACCACAGAATTTTTCGTTATTGTATAATCTCGGGTATAATTATCTTGGTGTATTCCTTTCATCCAGATTTTTTGCACTTCAGAATTTTTTTGGAAATAAAAATGTTTGCATTTCTTCAGTTTTTAAGGAACTCCTAATAGGGTGACTGCGCTGGTTTGCCGACCACTACTAGTTCTCGACCACATTCACCTTTAATCAGGAATAAATAGTAAATATGCACTCGTTCTTGTCCAATAAATGCTGAAATGGCTGCCAGACAGTTTTCCCAATCTAAAATACCATTGAGATTTAATAGGCGATAAACGGTTTCGCCTTCAAAATTCATTTGAATAGTCGCTGTCAAGGGGGTTGTTGTTTACGCATTATATCTATAAAAAGTGTATGTGTGTTTGATGTAGAAAATAGTAAGTATTGTTCTTCTTGAATGTAAGACCTTTCACCAATTGATTTTATGTTATAGTAGGTTAATTTTTCTATCGAATTTACGAATAAAATATAGTGTGAAACAATTTTTTACATAAAATTTTTGTTGGTCGGGAACTAATATACAAAATATATCAGAATTTAGTTTACGACCGGGGTGGTCGAGAACTGAGTTTCAAGTCGTCCATTTTCAATTCATATAATAATATTTAGAAAAGTCGCGATGACTTTCTGTTTTTAATTGTTAGTTGAATATTGAATATAATTTTTATTTTTTAGTTTACGACCACCACTTTTCATTTAAATATTGCGAAGAAAATTGGATATAGATTTTGCAAAAATATGTGGTCGAGAAACTAGCTTATTATAGTCCATTTCTCGTCCACTGTAGTTTCAAGTGGTCGAACATCTAAATATGGATCTGATTTTCGACCAGCATGTTTTTCTAATGAGAAACTCTGGACGCCGAACCAACATGATTTTATTTAAATAATTTCTTCTCATCTAGTTTTCGTCCACATAATTTTTTTTTTAACTTCACTTAAAGTCCGTTTTTTTTTTAAAGATAATTCCCCAAGTCAAAAATTTTGTAACTATGTTGGCAACAGAAGCCTTTTCTACATACAAAATTTGAAAGCATTGCCAATTTTACATTGTATTGCCAACATAATGTCATTATGACTTTTGTCTTAAAAAAAAAAAAAAAACTTTACCTAAAGGAGAGAAAACCCCTAGTGCAATTGCTTCTGAAAAATGGAGAGAATACTATAATAAAAAGAAAGACGAAATCCATAAAAAAAAACAAGTATAGGTAGCCCGAAGAAAAGAAAAATGGAAAATGACAAAAGAAAATAATTCAAAAAAAAAGTTCAGAAAACTCTCAAAAAGAAAAAAATAAAAAATACTCAAAAACTCACCTCATCCAAATCTAAAGTATCCTCTTCATTATGCCAAGAAGATCTTTAAAGTGACACAGAGGATGAAGATAAGAAAAACATCGGCTGTGACTTTTGTGAAAAATGCTTTCACAAAAAGTGTACCTACCGAATTTGTTGATACTCCCTAATCCCTATGTGATTGTCGCCGTTCAAAGATTAGGTATAAATGTAGTCAATGCTAATTTAATTTCATCAAATCTAAACATTTCATATTTTTCGTTAATTTAAAATAGGGGTAGATAGGTAGATACTTAGCCTATTGAAACTTTTTAGTTTTAGCAGTTCCATATTTTTAAATATTCTAATTTTAGTTTTAATAAGAACTGCCCTTTTGTAATAGATTTTTATTTATTTATTTTTATATTTTGAGTTGTTTTGTTTTCATTTTTTTTTTTAATGTTTTATGTCCTTGTCTTTATGGGTACTAGGTATAGTACCTAATTAAAAGAGAATTTATTATTGTTTTTTTAATCCTATAAGTTTTTTCATAGGTAATAATCCGTTTATTCTCGTTTAAACTTATGTTCCTATTTTTTTTTTTTATAAGAAACTGCCTTTTAGAAAATAAACTTTGATTTCATACTACTGCTATTTTTTTTTTACTACCTAGGTAGGATTTATTATAGCTTTCTATGCTTATTAAAAGGTGGTCGAAAACCAACCCAAAAATGGTCGGAAATTGCGACCAGTGGTCGAGAACTAGCTAAATGGCACTTTTTTCATATTTTTACTAAAATTACACATTTCATCGAACAAAAATTAAAAAAATATATAAAATTTGAATTCGCAAATCTTCAGACTTTTAGAAAATCTTAGTCTTATTAATATATTTTAACTAGACATATTTTTATCGTGTTTTGAAGTGGAAGTTTCAGTTAACTGGTCGAAAACCAGCACACTGACCCTAGTTCGATTTGCACCCAGGAACACAGTAGTTTCATGGCATCTGGAACAAGTTTGAATATCAGGTAATATATCGAGACCTATGCTCTTGCAGAGAAATATTAATATTGTTTTTATTGTTTTACCTTACCTTACCTTCATTTTTGCTCCTGTACTCATTTCCTAAAAATTAGCAATCAAAGCACAAAGGAACAGGTATCAACTAAATATGGGCAATATATTGGTGTGTTTCTATCCACTTTTTCATCAATACTGCCCATAAAAATACTAAATTGCAACAATACACAATGAAAGCAATACACAGAAACACATAACCCAATAACAAAATAGCACTATACGCGACGTTGCCGTCATTTCCAACTTCATGGCTTGTTAACTATAGGAGGCAATGGTCCCGACCATCGATATTTATCGATAGTCGGGACCTTGACTATCGATTAATATCGATAGTAATTAGTTACAAGTTATAAGGAAATATTAAAGATATCTGTACGTCATATATGGTCATATGAATGTAAATTACATTAGTTAGCAAAGGATAGATGGATAGACAAAAACCTAATTTTCTTTTTGATGTACTAAAAATATGATTCTAGGAAATAGTTTAATGACCTTTAAACATCAACATCTATCATTTGCGGAGAACTTATTTTTTTCGGAAAATGGAAATATCCTATTCTGAAAGCCTAGAATTTTTGTATAAAAATCATTATCATTATCGATTATTTCAACATTCTTCAAGAACTTTTGTCAGAAATAATAGCACCACGCACCACAGTAATGAAAGTCTTTTTAGATTGCTTTTTATAAGAAATTTCCATTTTTAAAATCAGCTCTTCTACATTTAAAATCGACAAAAAATTAACTCAAAAGCACAGCTTGAATTGCAAGCATCCCATCGAGGCCTGCGGGTGACATCACCACTATAAGGTACTGATAATTGTGACGTCACTCGCAGGCCTTGCCGACTCAAGAACTGGCAAACTTACGTCTTATGAGGATGAGCAATCCTAGTTCTAGTTGTATTCCTTTCAAGAGTTTCAAGCACTCGAGCTACTCGCCCCGGTGTTAGTCGCCCCCGATTTGCAAGGAACAGATGCGTGGTGCAACAAACACTTTCAGAAAGGAATAAGCGCGTAACGCTCCGGAGCTCTTCCGGAGCTCCTCCTAGGTATGAAAGGAATACAACTCCTGTTAGTAGTTTACGATTCTTGTTTCTGCAGTTCAGTTTTGTGCATGTGCATCTAACCTAACTTTCGCTTATTAATGGCACAGTACACAGTGGTGGTGTGGTGGTCTGTGATTAATGGGCGTTACAGCCAACTATCGAAAACTATCGATGGTTGGAAAAAACTATCGATATATTTCTATAGTCGATACAATCGATAGTTATCGATAGCGCCATCGATAGTTCTCCACCACTACAAGAGGCGATTTTCAGCCTGGAATGATTATTTATCGGTAAATACCGTGGTTATTTCTCTTGGTTAACAACGTTGACAGCCAAGTGTGACGTCACAGCCCCCCACCACTCAAGAATCATAACCCAAGGAACTGACCGCTGAAATGATTTGGTTATAGCAGTGTAGGATTATGTTTATTATTCCTATTTGTTTTTTCGTTTCAACAATGGTTTGTTGTTTAGGTACAAAAAATGGAGCGGAATCTCTCGTTGGCCTCGTTTATCGAACAGATTTTCTTTGGGGATGATCTAAACCTCGATCTAAACATGGTGAATTGCAGTGAGTGAGTGAATGTATACTTCTTTCATTGTGCCAAGCTACAACGCAACTGCAAAATCACAAAACACCAATACAAATTCCAAAAATAATAACAATAACATCAAAAAGCTGTAACCAAAAGATTAACCCAAGTCCAAAGCTGGGTTATAATCGGTTATAAGTGGTAAATACCAAAAGCAAATCAGCTGATATGTGACGTAACAACTTCCCCTACTTTGGTTAAAACCGTGACGGCGGAAATGCATTGGTTATAACCAAATAATAATCATTCCAGGCTGAAAATCGCCTAAGGCACTTCCCAGGAGCGAGCGGGCCAGCTGAGCCGCTTTCGAGTGCAGAGTGCGAAGCTCCTAGAACACTTCACATCCGTTATACTCCAAGGCGTTTTGCACTCGAACGCTTGAAACTGTATTTAGCCGGAGCGTTCATAAAATAAATGGTAGGTGCTTGCTTCAGGGATAAGGGTGGATTTTCATGCATCCGTTTGTCCGACGAAATATGTCCGAAAAATCTTCTATTTTGACATATTTTTATACGATTATGTCAGAATAGAATGTTTTTCGGACATCTTTCGTCGGACAAACGGATGCATGAAAATCCACCAGACACACAAGACTAACAGGTGACGGTTGTATGCCTTTCACAGATAGGAGGAGCTCCGGGGCGTTACGCGCTCATTCCTTTCGAAAAGTATTTGTTTTGTTGCACCTGAAATGCTCAAGCCCGAATCAAAACATTTAAATGCGACGAAAGCCAGCGCATCAAAAAAAAAAAATAGCAAATTCGGCTAGGCGGCTGCGTTCGAATCATCCGCGTTCCATAACTTGAAGCGCTGTATTGTCAATTGTCAGTGTATTGTGTTCAGTGTTGCCAACTTTCGAAAATCAAATTTCCCACAAGCAAGTCCAAAAATTCCCTTTTTGAAAAAAAATTCCCATCCCACAAAATACTGACAAAACCTAATAGGCGCGCTAGTTTTTATAACATCAACATCATTAGTTGCGCTGTATCACAGAGATACCAGGTACCAAATCATTAATAAAAAAATTGAACCATCTGATGGATTTCGGTTTTACAATTTCTATGTATTTATTCGTGTACTCAACAATCACTTTTTACTGAAAAAGAGATTCCAGAAGTTGGATTCTGTTTTCGCAGTCGTTGCAGTTTGGCCAATAACGCCTGGCAGCTTTACCATATTATGTGGTCTCTTCCGAGTCAGCTTGGGAGGAATTTTGTCTCATCGAGTTCCATCTTCCTTCACCTAAGATAAACAGCTTCTTGTACCATAATATTTATATGAAAAAAATACCAAGAAAACAGTTACGATTGAGGAGCTTCGCTGGTAATAAGAAAAGTCGCGATGTATCAGTCAGGCACAAAGCCGAGCGCACCCCTAGTTTTTTGGAAATTCCAAATGGACCCCGCACACCGTACATGGGATTTTGGCGATCGGTCGATTTTTTCCAAATTTTGATATGTTGTAGGGGATTTAATTCTTAACAACATTTAAATGGGATAGAATCTTGTAGGTATTACGGTCTTTAAGAAATGAGCGTTGAAATATTAACTTTTTTGCGACTTTTTGTGTGGAGAGTAAGGTCCGTTTCACCAGGGTTCATACTTGACCTTGATACTTGAAAAAAAAGGGTTGTCGTAGATCGATTCATATGACACATGCAATTTTTTTGACAAATTAAAATGAATGACTTTTGGTTAAGAACCGACAAACGTTTTTGACGTCAGTGATTTATTTCAGTCAATTTTTATTTGTTAAACAAGGAAGGTAAATGCTGGTGGCAAGTACAAACCCTGGCGAAACAAACTTTATACGAAATACTGGTGCTACTGCTACTGGGACTGGCGGCTAGACATAGGATCGCGATCCAATGTTGCCAAATCCTCCTTTCATTAAGCGCCAAATTTAAAATAGATTTATATTGCGGATAATGTTACAATAATAATTAAAAGTTAATTTCTGTTATACAACAAATAAATTCTCGCATGATTAGTAGGTGATAAATAATCCTATTATAGATATTTGTGCCATAATGATTGTTTATGATCCAAATTTCATACAATATTTTATATTCCAGAAATTGTAAATTATTTTAATCGTTAAATGTTGTCTTCAATAAATTTTTCATATTTTTGCCTACTAAACCTACCTATATTTTTTTCTCATTATTAGGTACTTATAATGAGATCTCATTATACTACTAAGTACTCTAATGAAATCGCATTAAAGTACTCAATCCAATAAATTATGTCACTTTGACACTACAAATGAGTTCCATAATAATGTCATTTTGACAGGCCGAAATATAAAAATAGAAAATAAGTAATGGTACCTAATAATAAGATAAAAATAATAATACCTATATATGGTATATTTTTTCATTGTGAATTTATATTTAGGTACTTATAGTTATTCTAAAGACAGAAGCGAAAGTATTTAAAACTAAAAATAAAAGGTCAAAGTTCTCTAAAAAAATATATTATAATATTTAGAAATACTACTAGCTTTGTTTGTTTATTTGCACTAAAGAGATCAATGAAAAAGACAGACTGACAGTGACAGCCAAACTTGGCTCAATGGAGTGGGCGGGCAGGCGCCTAGCAACGAAATCAATTTGGCAACGTTGGATCGCAGTCCTATGTTTAGCCGCCAGTGCTACTGGGTGCCACTGGTGTTTATTAGTCAAAATATTGACAGGTTCACATATTTCACGTCACTAACAAATTAATGTCAACATAGGGTAAGGCCGGGACCACACTGGGACCAATGTTGACGCTAGTGCGGTCCCGGCCTTAGCCGATGTTAACATTTGTTAGTGACGTAAAATCTGTGAACCTGCCAATATTTTGACTGATAAGCACCAGTATTTCGTATACTCTCCACATAAGAAGTCGCAAAAAAGTTCATCTTTATTAAATTCTCTACAACATATCAAAATTTGAAAAAAAATCGACCGATCGCTGAAATATACCATGTTAGGTGTGCGAGGTCCTTTCCAAATCAGTGGCGTGCGGTGGTCTTTAGAAATACGGAAGCGGCGAAGAGAGGTCACAGGGGGTACCCCTCCTTTAATGCGCCGCAGGCGAAAATTTTTGAAAATTTCAAGGACAATCATTTTTCTAGAACCATGCATATAGGTACAATTGTAATTTTGCAACCGGTAAACCATTCATATTTCTCATAAAATCTCACGTGAAAATGCTTCGTGAATTTCTTTGCCGACTTCTATACTTTCGTTTCTAAATTAATAGGATCCATTAGCCTACCCGAATTAATAATCTCCCTTTTCTCTTCAAAGTTTCGACTAGAAAATCCTTTATTCCTGCATTGCAAAAAAAAAAAAAACAACCACGAAAAACCTCAGAAAATTCAATAAAAAACACAGCACTACGATTGTGTGCCATGGTCGCTAAATGGCACCAATTGGCGGCATCGGATTTTCAATGCAAATCGAGATAAAATAAGTGGAAGGCGGCCGAACGAGCGCTGCCTTGGCTACTGAATTCGCACGTTTTCGCCCGCCGGCCGGCTTCTCGTATGGAGCCAAAGGGTCAATAACCCCTTCGTCCTCTTCAAAGCGAACAGCAGCGATTTCCAGAGGCGCTTCCAAGCTTGGGCCGGCCGGGCTCGACGCGTTGCGACAAATATTGGTTGCGTTTACGTTTTCGCAATGAGTTTTTAATACATTTACGTCATGTTTCAGAGAAAATAATTACTAAATTATTGTTAATTGCTATACATTATAAATTAATAAATAGTAATTTTTTTATCTCCCTAAACTCAAAAGTTTAGGGAAGCGGTGCTTCCCCCGCTTCCATGGACCGCACGCCCCTGTTCCAAATAGAGGTACGACCATATAATTTTGAGAAAGTGATTAGTATAGGGTACCTAAGGACTACTACAAGCCATAATATTATAGGGTTTTTCCTTTTCGATTTATTTGCAAAAATAATGGGCATGTATCTCTCAGATACACGCGCGACTAATGGAAGATTAAAAGAAATTAAATTTGAATAACGTTGCAACAAATCGAATAATAGGCCATTTTTCGTGGGGCTAATCAAGCATAATCTGATTATGCTGGGTTGTGATGTGTCAATCGCGTCATACTCTCTTAACTCCCTTTCCATCCAAAACTGGGCCTGCGGGTGACGTCACTACCAGCAGTATATAGTGATGACGTCACCCGAAGATTTCATTTCAATGGAATGCGTGCGATTTAGGCTGTGCTAGTGAGTCAATTTTTTCGTCGATTTTAAATGAAGAAAAGGTGATTTTCGGTCTGCTTTCACAGAATAAATTAGGTGTTCTTGATCCTCGAGTATCCCAGAATTTGATAGTGGGGGAGTTGGGGAAGTATGACACAATTGACACATCACATAATCCAGCATACTCGAGCATGATTGGTTATCCTCGCAAAAAATTGCCTAATAACAAGTCATTCGTTAGACTTTTCATTTGTACCGCCTGCTAGATTCTAGAACTAAGCTGGAATCGGGTTAAAACTTTTTTGGTTCAACGTGGTATCATTTGTAAGTTGCCAGTTTCATCAATAATCCACGAATCGGGAAATTTCCCACGAGTTGGCATCACTGATTGTGTTTCAACGCCATTGGTGGCGTGAGGTTATTTTTATTTAGGACGTAGCGCTACTGCAAGGATGGTAGCGTTCACCAGGACGTAGCGCTACTGCATCCTTGGCGTTACTCAGTGGCGGCTCGTGGTATAACATATTGGGGGTGCACATAATTTGTAATTCATAATAAATGCCGAAAGGGGGATGCTCGCCGCAGGCGCCGCCGGAGGCGCGAAATTTTTTGGGGTGCCACGCCACGCCCAGAAGTGTTTATTTTAGGCCTTTAAAAAAATAATTTATTGTAAGTGATCGTATGAGTTATGTGATGTGTTTACCTACCAATAATTAAAAATATTGTTAAGGGATTTCATATCTACCCTACCAAACAACCAACTAAGCTCAATTTAATACTTTTTTCGGTCTATCAAATCGTGGAAATTGAAGGATCTTATATCAATAAACTAGAAATTAAGTAACAAAGTAACTTACCTCACTGAGTACATCGTCCTGGTCTAACAATTGTTTTTATACATAAATGTATTATAGTTTTCAATCTCACAGACACGTTTTGTATTGAAAGATAAGAGTAAGATGTGATTTTGAGTTTTGATGTTTTTTAATTTTTTCGGATAAATGTACTAAATCTTTAACGCCGGATTTTGTCCATTCTGATGCTTCATCGCTTCCAAATAACAAACAGGGAAAACAGTAAAGACTATTACTAACATCACAACCGCACAACCAGTCAGTTTTTTCGTAAGTTTCCATTTTAAAAGTTCGTTTATAATCACGACTTTTGCATTTTGTTATGTTGGTGATTATTAAATTTGGCTTTGGACGGCCGACAAATTTGATTTGGATTTTTTCCTCCAAAGAAAGCGAAGAAAATTTAATTGTTTTTAAATATTGCACGCTAAGGCTATCGGGGTTCAGAAATCCCGCCATTCTACGCACAGTTTTCAGTTAAATCGCGCTCGAATCGAAATAAATATAAAACAACAGCTTCCGATCCCAAAGTGCACTGACTATATGTGCACACCGGCCAGCTTAAAACATCGAACGTCGCTAGACCTTCGCGGGGAACAAAGAGTGCGGGGGGCATAGTTCCACCAATTGGATTTAATATTGAAATGTGCAGTGAACGGGGCGTTCAGGCGACGCGGTGGACGCTGTGATTCCAGCGTTGCCGGTTGCGTTTGTTTTGCTGGCGCATTTGGCCACTAATTTTTTAAATTAATACTTTACAGGTAGAATGTTAAAATTTGAAGAATGATAAAATTAAATTTGAAGTTGTTTGATATTAATTTGGGAGTGCACGTGCACATGTGCTCTTATGGAGGAACCGCCACTGGCGTTACTGTATCGATCATCAGTATTCTGATGAACGCCTGTTTTGTCAAATTGATCAGTCCGTATCGCTTATGGGGACTATGGGGTGGACGCCATTTTATCCATCATAATTTGATCGCTATGCCCAGGGCCACCGAGAGCCGGGTCGCATTTAGCCATTCCACTATAGATTTCGGCACCCGCCTCAATTTTGATTTGCCAATTTTGAGTGCAACCATAGAAGGTGCGGAATTACGTAGTAGATTGTTAGAACGGTGCCCAAAACGAGAGTGCAATATGTCATATGCTTCAGTTTAGGGTGACCATACGTACAGCATATTCAAAGTCTGTCCAGAATTTGATTTTGTACAGCAAACGTACAGCGATTCGCATCCGATCATAATTAAGTTTTCCTTAAAAAAAATTTACTTATGAAAAATTGTCCGTCATAGACTAAGGGCGGCTTCTCATGAGCGTAATTTGACATTTATGGCGTGACAGCGTATCTGAATGCAGAATTCTGATTGGCTAAAATTCCGCCATATTGGATACGCTGACACTCTGCCGCAGATACGTCGAAAGTTGAGCAAAGTTCAACTTTTCGCGTAAAAATTCAGCGTTTTTAGAGGTTAAGGTTGCAACCGTTTCGTTTTCTTGATTTTTGTGATTTACTGTCCATATTTGTAACTATTTGGAACTAAAGCAAAAACAAATACAAAGGACCTCGCACATTTCTTATGGAAAATGGCTTTCAGCTAAATCTTTTGAAAACTTGACACAATATATGACGGGTAGTAAATAGTAAATAGACTGAGGAGCGGCTAAATACCCAAACATTTTCCGCGGCGTTGCCACATGTTTTTCAAGTCTTCACTTTCGATTTCTATATAGTTATTTAAGTATTAAGGGCGGTAAGTGTCGTTTACCGCCCGAGATTGTTTGAAGACCGACGCGTAGCGGAGGTCTTCAATATTCGAGGGCGGTTTGACATTTTCAAAAATAGAATTGTCTTCCTCCTATAAAGGCGCGTTCCCAATGAAAAATTGGCAACTTTTGTATTTGCAACGCTTCCAAAAATCACAACTCTTATTTCCATGGTTATCCACCACCGCACATTATCTATAACAATTATTATTATTATTATAGTTGGCTGGACTACTTGTTTCTAATGGTTGGTATGGTTGTTATGGTGCTTCTCAAATTGTTTATTTGTGTTAGTTACGCAAAACTCGCTTTCAAACAATACGGTTGCAAGCTGCAAATACGCTTTTTTGAAATTTAAGGAGAAATATGAGTGAAAATAGTGATAGTGAACTGGAAAATGCTTGGAATATTGGTTGTGACGCTGTGATTCCGGAAAAATCAAGGCAACGGTACGAAAAAACCTTTGAAATCTTTAAGAAGTGGTGCGTTGACAAAAACTGGGCTGTTTCGGAGAAAGTGCTTTTGGCATACTTTGTACACCGAAATCAGAAGTTAAAATCACCTGGAAGCTTATGGGCTGAGTATCCCATGCTGAAGGCGACACTTTTTCTGAAGGAAAATGTTGACATTTCGAAATACGCAACTTTAATTGCCTTTCTGAAAAGAAAAAACGTTGGCCATACACCGAAAAAATCTAAAGTTTTCACAAAGGAGGATTTATACAGGTTTCTAATGGAGGCACCAGATGATAGATACTTGATTTTGAAAGTGAGTTAATTTACCTGTGTTTTTAACAATGCAAAGAATTAATTTGTTGTTTTTTCGTAGATAGGCATGATATTTGGTGTAGCTGGAGCATGCAGAAGGGAGGAATTATGTAATTTGACTTTACAAGACATAGATAATCAGGAAACGTTCATTTTTGTTAAAATACCCAATACAAAAACCAATATTCAAAGGAGTTTCACCATCACTGGTAAAGAAGACCAGCGAGTGGATTATTTGGAGATTTGTAGGAAATATATCGAACTACGACAAAAAACCGCAAAATCAAACAAGTTATTCTTAAAAATTCGAAACGGCTTTTGCACTAATCAAGTTGTAGGAAAGAATACCATAGGAAAATGGCCAGCACAAATTGCCACATTTTTAAATTTGCAAAATCCTTCTCAATACACTGGACATGCTTTTCGCAGAACTTCTGCGACGCTTCTTGCAAATAGCGGCGTAGAAGTATTAGCTCTCAAAAGACATGGAGGTTGGAAATCCTCGACGGTTGCCGAGGGTTATATCGAGGACTCCATAGAGAGCAAATTGAAATTCGCAGACCAAATTTTACACCAAACTCCTTCAACAAGTGGTAAGACTTCGATCCAAACAACATCCAGACAACTAAACGATGAACCTCATCCTGTTTCTCTGATAAATGATACAGAAAATACGGTTGTTCTTGATAAGCACATAAGAAAAGGAGGTGTTGTGATAGATAATTCACATAACTGTATATTTAATTTGTATGTTAACAAAAAATAATAATATTTAAATTCTATTAATATTAAACCTATGTACTATAGTTGTTGAGGTGCATAATAGATTATAATTCTTGTTTTATTTCTATTTCCATAGTTGACAACACGGATTAAATTGAACTAGTGGCCTCCACCAATATTCGAGAGTGTTTGATGACACGAAAATAGCGGGCGGTAAGTTCAACTTACCGCCCGAAAACGCGGGCGGTAAGTAGTACTTACCGCCCGCTCGTGCATAAACTATTCTAACCTAACATCGGCGTGCTTTTGTGCAATTTACGCTATTTTTAATTTTTATTGTTTACAGTTTATCAGTGGAAAAAAAAAACTTGTTCAGTTTGTGCCAAAACTTTCTCCTTACAAGGTAATCTTATTAAACATTTGAAAACTGTACATAAGACACAGGAATAAATTGTGAAATCCTATGATTTCGACCAATTTAATAATAAATGTCTGGAAGAAGACTGCAACACTGTGCAACACATCTTATAGATTTTTAGCAAATCTTCGACACCATTTGCAAAAAAAACATTCCTATATTATTGAGGAAGAAATTTTGAAATTTTCAAGTGAAGAAGGTAGGTATAAAGTTTATCTCGATATTTCATAGTAATAATACTCATCACTTTTTTCTAGAATTTGAGACCTGGTTCAGGGGCCATCAAGAATGCCAAAAAGTTTCAATTTCTGTCAGCATTTTTAGACCAATAAAAGCACAAAAAATTATATATTGATTTTTTTTGATTTGATTGATTTTTTTTTGTTAAAACATACATTGGTATGTTTTAACAAAAAAAAAAAGAGTTTCATATTTATAGTAATAATAGTACATTATATACCTAGGTAGAGAAGTTGGTCATTATATACCGAGCGCTTTTATAAACCGAGGCGCATAGCGCCGAGGTTTATAATGCGTAAGGTATATAATGACTTTCTCTACCGTGGAATATATAGCATTTTTTTTACTACTGCTATAGTGGAAAATAAAAAATAAGTTTGAAATCTGCGCTCAATTTATTTTTTCTGGTTGGAAGTGCTGCCCTCTATCAACATCTATGGTAATTTCCTATGATACATACAGGAACCTGTTTTTTTGATTAAATTGACAGTTTGAAATTGAAATTAAACCAATAGAAACCTGTAACGTTATGACAATATCCTTGCGTCATGACGTCATTTTCATTATTGACCTAGGTTTTTTTTCATTATTTTCATTATTAACCTAGGGAGAGAAATTCAATTTTTTCCGAGAAAAATAGATTGAATAATGACTACGTCTCAGGTTAGTAGTAAAAAAACATTATTAATTTTCTATTTGTATATTATACCAATATGTTTTATATATACAAAGGAATCCCAATAATGTTTCAATGCCTACTCCTCTGTATTTTTAAATTTACCGCTTGGATTGGCGCTTTTAATAGGATGTAATCTGGCAACGCCGCGGAAAATGTTTGGATATTTAGCCGCTCCTAATAGACTGGACTCTCCAATGTTAACATATCATGTCATATTTTACCGCCCTCTGCCGACTGAGAGTGAACTAAAAATACTAGTTCGGTCATTCTCCGAAAGATGGCACTTTGTTATTGATAGTTCACTATAATTTTCACAGTAACTCGACAACCCTCTTCAAACAGTCATAGAAAATTAAAAATAACGTATTTAAATTTTAGTCAGAGAAATACATTAGGTACCTTCAAATTTTGATGGTAGATATCCATTTATATCCAATAATTCCTATGTATTCATATTTGAAATTTTAAAAATATGGCGGCGGGGCTTCTATTCATCGTCGCCGCTATTTGCAGAAGTTTGAAAGAACATCTCACACTTCTTATGGATTTCGATCACCGACAGATTTTGTTGAAACTTTAGTGTATTATTTTGGAAGTCGAAATAAGCATTTTCTCTCATTGCACCGACCTTGTAGCGATACAGGGTGATACTGAAAAATTAGGTCAAATACAGGGTGTCCCACGGTGGATGGCGTATTAGGCGTTAATGGAAAACTAAAATGCGGATCATTTTGAAAATTTGGCAACCGGGATAAAAGACCATAATCTACACTTTAAAAATATTTTTGTTTATGCTGTGTTGCCGCTTCTACTCTAAACCAGTGGCAACATCGCTATTTTAAATGGAATACCCTGTATGTGATTGCATATTGGGATTCTACGTAAAATTCTAAGCAGATTTCATGTGATATACCCTATACCTAAGTCCAACTGTTTTGGAAATATTGACAGTTGAAAATTGACTTTTTGCAACTTTGATAGGCTGTAAAGCCTAAACGGTTAATTTTAGAGGAAAACCGATTTTACATTCCTATCTTAGATTTTTATAAACTATCATTTGACACCAACTGTGAATTTAATCCATGATTAAAAATTCCAATTAAATTTAATCTCCGGTCAAATTCAAAGTTTGTGTCAAATGATAGTTTATGAAAATCTAAGATAAGAATGTGAAATCGGTTTTCCTCTAAAATTAACCGTTTAGGTTTTACAGCCTGTCACAGTTGCAAAAAGTCAATTTTCAACTGTCAATATTTCCAGAACAGTTTAACTTAGGTATAGGGTACATCAGATGAATTCTGCTCAGAATTTTACGTAGAATCCAAATATGCAATCACATACAGGGTTTTCCATTTGAAATAGCGATGGTGCCACTGGTTTAGAGTAGAAGCGGCAACACCGCATAAACAAAAATATTTTTAAAGTGTAGATTATGGTCGTTTATCCCAGTTGCCAAATTTTCAAAATGATCCGCTTTTCAGTTCTCCATAAACGTCTAATACGCCATCCACCGTGGGACACCCTGTATTTGTTTTTTATTATCTAAGTACTGGTAAAGTATTGTAATTTAACTTTGGTTGATAAAATAGGAACAGCATAAACTCCTTAAAAAATGATATTTTAATTTCTAGCATCTACAGGGTGGTCCCATTTGGACTCTATTAATAGGAAAAGCTTGATAACTTTTTTATTTATGAAAATAATAGATTTCTGTAAAAACTTTCTAAAAGCACTTTTTCAAGAGGAATCCAGTAAGATTCTTAGTGTTTTTCTATTTGGCTACGATTTCGAGATGTCGGGTCAGATTTTTTTCAATAGGACACCCCATATGTAAGTTACTCTTTTAGTCCGGGAGTTAACGACATATTTCATTGTACCATTTCCGCAAGCTTCATTCTTTTTGTATGTGCTATGCGTGTAGTATATGATAGTAATATGAACGTCTGCCGGCGCACCAACACGACAGGGGGTTACGAGAGGGTTACAATTACAGCAAAAAATGAACGAAAAAAACTTAAAGCCGCATTAGCGAAACTTATTGTACGTATTGGTAGAAACATAAAAAGCTCAGAACATATGGTCTGCCATCTAAATTCCACAACAAAAGTCGTTTGCCACCCACATATGTAAGCGCAAAAAAAAAAAATAAAAAAAAAATATACTCGCAAGGCTGAAATTAATTAAAATGCTTCTTTTTATGGGAACAAACACAAACATAATAGTCTGCCACGAATAAGATACAACGAAGATCGTCTGCCAAGCCTATGAAGTTGGGTTCGGCATGCAGTGCCCGAGCACCACCGCCAGGACGCTGCATTTTTCTCTTATTCCTATTTATTTTATTTTTTTTGTAAGGCTAACCAAAATAAATTGTGAAAAGCTCAAGTCTAATGTTCTAAAGTTCTAGACTATAGAAGGATTCATCGCGTACACTCAAAATGGAAATGAAAATTTTCCCTTGAAATATTTATTTTCTCTTTTTGACACTTGTCAAACTCACTGTAAAAATAATTATTTTCAGTCTTGCGGGTATAATTTTTAAAATTTTTTTTACTTATGTGGGTGGCAGACGACTTTTGTTGTGGAATTTAGGTGGCAGACCATATTTTCTGAGCTTTCTATGTTTCTACTAATACGTAGAATAAGTTTCGCTTATGCGGCTATAAGTTTTTTTCGTTCATTTTTTGCTGTAATTGTAACCCTCCTGTAACCCCCTGTCGTGTTGGTGCGCCGGCAGACGTTCATATTACTAACATATACTACATGCATAACACATACAAAAAGAATGAAGCTTGCGGAAATGGTACAATGAAATATGTCGTTAACTCCCAGACTATTTGGATAGCTCTGCTTTTGCTGATTCCAATGATATTGCATCAAATCTGCGAAGACTTACCCTGGTGCAGATATAAATTCGGATCACACCTATTGAAGCAAACATCCAGTTGACACTAAAAATAAAACGAACAGCCCGAGACTGGATCTGACAATACTAAACAACTTAACAACTCTGGCCGAAGTTAGAAACGAACTAGATGATAAAATGAACCTAATAAACTGGGCAGAGATCAAGAAGTGGAGACTGTAAGTATCAGGGAAGCCTTTGTTAGCGTCAGCTCGGAATTTCCATCAACACTAGGGTCAGGAAGAAAAGCTTGGATGACTGATGAAATCTTCGATTTGAAGAAAGAAAGACGCCTGCGAAGAGACCAGAGCCAGCATATCGTCAGTTAAATTTTGAAATAAAATACAAAATCAGGGTAGCGGAAGAAAATTGGCTAAACGAACGTTGTGAGGAAATCGAAGACCTCGGGGCAAAATATGACAGTTTTAATATGCATAAGAAAATTAAAGAAGCTGCTGGTGTATACAAACCTCGACAGACCAGTATTCTGTTGGACAGTCAAGGTAAGCTCATTCTTGATGTCAACAACAAAGTAAAACAGTGGTGCGGTTACATCGAAAACCTGCTTTAGGACGAGAGATCGGAAATTCCTGAAGAGTATTCACGAGAAGGCCAAGATATAACCAAGGAAAAAGTCCAACACGACATTCAGTTATACAAAAACGAGAAAACGGCAGGTTCAGACGGTGTCTACTCAGAACTTATCAAAATCCTAACAAATGAAGTATTTTCCCCCCACGGTGAAACTTTTCAATATGGTTTACCGATCATTCCCTCTAACTGGCTTATATCAACATTTGTGACGCTTCCGTGGAAAAGCTCTGCAAAAACATGTAGCGATTATCGGCTTGTTAGCTTGATGAGCTACTTTCTCAAGATATTTCCATAGTTCATCCATAAAAGAGTATACGCAAAGTGCGAGTCCTTCATGGGCAGATCCCAATTTAGTTTTCGTAACGGTTTTGGCACAAGAAGGGCCCTGTTGCATCCAAGTGCTAGATCAAAGATCTAGAGATGTTTCTGTTCCTGTATACGCATGCTCCGTAAACTATAAGAAAGCGTTTGACAGGGTACAACATGAGGAGCATATGAAAATTCTCAATGATGTAGCCTTAGATGATAAAGAACTCAAGATAATTGCAAATCTCTACTGGAATCAGACAGCACAAATCAAGGTAAACCAGCAAATGTCTGACAAAGTACAGATAAAAAGAGGTGTCCGGCAGTCCGGCGTACTTTTTAATATTTATTCAAACAGAATATTTGAAAAACCATCGAAAGATTGCACTGAGCTATCAACGGCGTGAACATTAGCAATCTTCGATATGCCGACGATATGGTTTTAGTCGCTGATTCTCTGGAAGGTTTTCAAGTATTACTTGATCATTTGGCTACTGAATTTGAATTAAAATTGAACGCCAAAAAGCTGAATGGATGGTGATTAGTAAGAACCAGGTTGGAGGAGGTATTCTTAAGGTACAGAACCAACAGATTAATCGGGTCCAATCATACAGATACCTAGGATGTCAGGTTATTCATGAAGTCTGGGATAATATGCAGGAGGTTCGTGCCAGGATTGAACAAGCCCAGAGCATCATTTGTAAAAAAGAAGTCCGTGTTGTGCAGTCAGGTCTCTCCGCTCTCGGTTCGCAATTGAGTACTACGTTGATACGTCTTCAGTATTCTCTTTTATGCGATTGAGACGTGGTCTCTAACAGACGCCATGCGTAAAAAGCTAGAGGCTTCTAAAAGGTGGACATATAGACCAATGTTAAAAATATTTTGGAAGCACAAAGGGCGCAATATAGATGTGCTAACGAGAATGTCACAGAACTTGAAGTTATGTTTACGCTCAAAAAGCAAAAGTAAGAGTACTTCGGAAACATACTCAGGAATGACAAATACCTACCTACTTCTCAAGCTCATAATCGAAGGCAGCAGAGGCCCTGTACGTCGAAGAATATCTTGGCTAAAGAATTTGCGTCACTGGTATGGCGAAACCACGGCAGGACTATCAGAAAAGCAGTCAACAAAGAACAAAGTACAGATAGTGCTGATGCTTGCCAACGTTCCTAGAGGACAAGGCACTTGAAGAAGAATGATATAAAGTTTGATAGGTTAATATCTAACAGTTTTTGAAAAAAAAAATACCTACATAGGTTTTTGTCATATAAGAAACAATTGGTTCGAAAATGACCTTTCTCATTTTCTTTACAGATATAAAGTTCATTTCTAAAACGAATATTCTCATGACAAAAACATATTTTGATTTTTTTCTCAAAAAATCTCAAAGATAAACCTATCGAACTTTATAACATTGAAATCAGCAAAAGCAGGGCTATCCAATGAGTTATCAGGATATAGGGTTTCCTATTTAGAAAAATCGAACTTTGGTCAATATCTCGGACTACTGGCAGAATACCAAAAAACTGAGAATGTCATCAGATTTTGCTTGAAAAAGTGCTTATAGAAAGTTATCACTGAAATCAATTATTTTCATAAATAAAAAAGTTGTGAAGCTTTTCCTATTAAAAGTGTCCAAAACTGGACCGCACCCTGTACACGCTAGAGTCTAGAGAATAAAATATTCATATTTTTGCATTCTAATATAGGGCATGTCCATGTGACGTCACAAATGAGTTTGACAGTCGCCCTGAGGTAAAACAAATAATTTATTTACATTAGTGTAGATTAGGCCGGTTATGTTTTATGCGGTTTTCACAGCTTTTTCAAAGTTTTTGTGTTATTTTGTTTAAAAAAAGTTAAAGTGAAGTGTTTATGTTCCAGTCTATATGTGGTCTTTTATACAGAAGTTTGCTAGGTTTTTCTATAATGGGTTAAATTCAGGTTTCTTCCAACAAATATCAAAACCAAGAACAAATTTATAAGTATAGTTACTCTATATTTAATCTATTTTTCTGTCAGATCTTCTCTTTTAACAACATTAATCAATTTTTCTCTTCTTTCTTGAGCTGAAAAATCAAACTTCCCATTGTTATTTAAAATTGATGGAAACCTATGGAAGGATATTGTATCCCTTGCGCTATACAAACTCTAGGCATGTCCAAGAAACTTCTGGATCACGCAAAAGGTATTTATTTGAAAAAATCTAACTAAACACTTAAAAAACCACTGTAAATTATATCTTTGTTTTACCTCAATGCGACTGTCAATAGTGTCAAACTGTCAGATCGTGTATACTTGCCCTATAGAGGATTTCATTATGAACCATTAAATTAACGACCGCATTTGCCTCTACTGGAGTTTAAGGTAACACAGCATCTTGTCAAATTTATGCTTTCGTAAGTATTCGGTGCATTCGCTATGGCTTCTTTGGTTGCAAAACGTTTGATAAAATTGACAGAAAGTGATGTGACAGGTGCTGTGTTACCTAAAACTCCAGTAGAGGCAAATGGGGTCGTTAATTTAATGGAACTCGTTCGACTATCATTTTTACAATCACCAAACACACATCGCTTCATCGCCTCTCGATAATAGCTATTTATATAACAAGTACATAAAGTAAGGTTTTATTGTACGAATAATTTTATGGCCGAGCGAGCTTGCGAGCGAGGCTATTAAATAATGAGTCAATACAGCCTGTTTATGTAAGCGTTATACAGGGTGTCATGAAAGGTTTGTTACAAACTTCTAGGGATGGTAGATCTCGTAAAAATAAAACTTTTTTATTATTAAACATGTGTCCGGAAATGCTTCGTTTTCCAGATATACAAGGTGTAAAATTTTGTAAAAAAATCACTTTAGACATTAATTCTCAGAAGGTCGTGCGTTATAGAATTTTTTTTTTGTTCTGTTTTTTTTTTAAGCAACAAATAGCAAGGTAAAATCTCAAGGAATTCTGTGGCAATTTTTTTTTTATTCGTGGAGGTCAGTGACATTCGTGGTTCGCCTGAAATGGTTTTTAAATTTTATCTCGAAAACAAAGCAGCATACGGAAAAAAAATTAAGGGACGAAAAAGTTGTTTCTTTAACTGTTCTATTCAAAAAACATAACCTTATTGAAAATAAATCTACTGGACGATGTTTTTCGTGCAAAAAAAAACATCCGACAAAACCTGTGGCACGTCCTTGGAATTACTGGGTCAACTCTGAGCAGTCCAAAAGATACCTAATAAAGGTGTCAACAAACTATGAAAATTTCATTTAGGGTGGGTATTATAAAACTACTTTGAGAGTTAACTTAAAGTTAACTTCTGGAATTACACCTATTTCAAAAAGTTAACTTCAAGTTAACTGTCAAAGCAGTTTCATAATACCCGCCCTTAATTCGTCCAACGCATTTCTAAGAATTAATAAAAAAATTGGCTTTTTTTTACAAAGTTTAACACCCTGTATCTGGAAAGCAAAGCATTTCCGAACATATGTTTATCAAAAAAAAAACTTAATTTTTACGAGATCTACCATCCCTAGAAGTTTGTAACAAACCTTTTGTGACACACAGTCTGTTTTTTTTTTAAAGATAATTCCCCAAGTCAAAAATTTAGTAACTATGTTGGCAACATAAGCCTTTACTATATAAAAAATTTGAAAGCATTTACAATTTAACCACAGCATATACAAAAACAATCAGCAGGCTAACTTGAGTGACATCCGGTGTAATAAAGGAATTCATTGTCGGGTTGTCACTAGCGGCCATTTTGGGATACGAGACAGAACTTGATTAACAATAATTTAGATTTTTTCTTTCGGGTTACAGAGTCGTATTGGCTTTAAATAAACTAATTTAATTTTACTCAAATATAATAATATTTATCCTTACTAATTTATTAATATTTTTAAATATACAAGAATGATAACTGATTTACTGATTACACCATAAATGACAACACGAATATACCTACTAAAATGACTTTGAAAATCATAACTAATGGCGTTTCCGATTGGTAGATCTAGTGCGGAACTAGTGCAATTTTTTCTATTTCTGTCTTTTTCTTCTACAGGTTAATTAAAAGGATGCAAAACACTCAGTGCGCACTGAATCTACCAATCGGAAACGCCATAAAATTCCGATTTACACCGCACGCCTATGACCTCCGTCAGAAATAAACAAATAAATTAAAATGTCGGCGTCCCTGCCGTTTAATGACAGAATGGTATCCCCTAATGGCGGCATGCGCAGAAAAGATGCGCGTGGGAGTTAGCCTGCTGATTGTTGATTTAACATTGTATTGCCAACATAATGTCATTTTGACTTTTCTTTTAAAAAAAAAAGCAGACTATGAAAATAGTCAGAAAACTAGTTTCAACCCAAGGTTCCTGAAGTTAATAGGTTGTCTGGTAATGGTAAACAGATGAAGTCATCAGGAAGATCTAATGGAGATTTGCATTATGTTTTAGGCATCCAGATGACGTCATAAAAGTTATCAGCCAGCCTACCTCTTCCAAACAACCTTGGTTTCAACCATTAAGGTTTTCAATCAATTCACTCTGACTGGTTTGTGATTTTTGTGCGAACAGACCTATTATGTTATGTCTTTCATTTTTTTTTTTTTTTTTTGTTAAGTGGTACCTAAGAGTGGTACTAAAACGGGCTATAAAGTCGACAAAATTTTCATTTAGTGCTTTCTCCACTCACCTGGCCCAAAATTTTAGATGTGTACAGCATTCATACAAAAAAAATATGGTCACCCTACTTCAGTTGATTTATTTCAAGCTGCCGCCAATACGTGCTGCTCAATATGATAGTGGATTATGCGAATGGTGCTGAATCGCGATGTGGAATGTAGAATTGATTGGAAGTTATGTTATGTTGATTTCTTTATCGCGGCTTCGATTCAAAAGGGCAATATTTGAAATAGCGACATCAAAAACGCAACGTATTGTTAAAGCGATATATCAAAATAGCGTCATTCAAAACAGCGGCATAATAAAATAACGACATTCAAAACAGCGACATCTAAAAAAAACAGCGACATATCAAAAGAGCGACATTCAAAAGCGCGATACTCTAAAACAGCGACATTGCAAAAGAGCGATATATCAAAAGACACAATATGTGAGAAAAAAAACGACATTTAACACCGCGATAAATTAATAGAGCCACATTTGAAACGGCGACATCTGAACAAAACAGCGACACATGAAATTTAATCAATGATAAGCAAGAAAATGCAGACTCACTCAAACTAACCCGTCCGCCTAGTGCGATCTAGGTCCTCGTAAAAGTTAGTATTTTATTTGGAAAACAAAGCGTGTGTTTTTCAAATAAAATGGTAAATTACGAAAACTAGATCGCACTAGCGCCTAGGCCAACGGGTTAGTTTGAGTAAGTCTGTATTTTCTTGATTATTTTTGAAAGTTATTCAAAATCAAAAATTTTTAGGAACTATTTATAGTATTATGTATAAATAACATATTTTCTAAAATGAACCACAATAATATTATATACCTAATTAGTGGTTTTTAATTGAATCACCTCAAAAACAAAAAAACCTACCTATTTGAAGAACTTCTACATTCCAGTAATTAGCCCCATGCGTAGCGCAAAAATAATCATAGGGCATTGCACTCTCGTTTTGGGCACCGTCCTGACATTCTACTACGTGGTTCAGCACTTCTGTTGTTGCAATTATGCATAATGACTATGAATATTCCACTCATGATTTGAGCACTGCTCACACATTCCACTATGCTTCGGCCTCATATCAAAATAATGCAACCAGGTCGGGAAACTATCTAAAAATATTATTGCTGTGCCTTTATTATACAGAGCATTATTGTGTTAAAGCTAGTCCGTCTCTGGAAAACTAGATTGTCCAAGTTTGTTTGAGAGGGTCCATTTTAAGGGGTCTTATTTTGTGCCGGCGAGTGTAGATATTTCTACACTCGCCGGCACAAAATTCTGCCACACTGAAATTTCGGCCAAGTTTGATGCTTTATAACTTTTTTATTTATTGTCCGATTTCCGTAATTTTGTTATCAGTTTGTAGATCCATTTATTGTTTTTTTTCTGCAATTATTTCATGAAGTAACATTTTTCGATTACACTATATTATACAGGAGAAAAGCAAACTGTTGTTTTTGGTCGTAACTTCAAAACACCCTGTAGGAAAATTAAGGTGTATAATTTTATTTATTCCATTTTGACGTTTAAATATGACATTATTGAACGCAAAACAATAAAGGTAAGTAGACGTTTATCACCTTAGTGATTTAAAAAAAAATTTAACTAACTCTCAGCATTTTGAGTCACTCTGCCCAACTAAAAATCTGAACCTCAGTGATTTAAAATATTTTTAACTCACTCTCGGCATTTTTCCTTGTACTTTTTTTTTTTAAGTTCCCACAAAATGGGATAAAATTTTGTATACATCACGTGAGTTATAAATGTTTATTCATTCGAAATAAATTAACCCACTCGCTAGGGCTCGTCGGTTAAACTTTCTTCTCATGAATAAACATTCATTTAACTTACTTGGTGTATAAATAACTGTTGCGGAAATAACCCACAAGTTTAAACTTTTATTATTTCTAATTTAATATAATCTCAAATTCTATTATTTATCATAAAAATAATATTCTAAAAATAGATGCCTATAAAACCGACAACAACAACCCTTTGAACCGATAAAATTACGGGTTTCCTCATTACCCTATGAGACAGTGGAGCTATTTCGCTGTTGTGATTGGTCAGCGGCCACATTGTTATCTAGATCTTTGCGACCTGCTCCGCCAAAGCTAGTCGACGCGCATTCGGCAGTAGTAAGCGAAGAGTTCGCACCCTCGAGCCCTCTGAACGCTCTCCAGAGGCAAAAACCCCTAAAAAACCCCCGTTAGTACGCGATTTATAGTAAAATACTACTCTCAGTGTCTCAAAGCCTGACATGGTCTATATTATTGATTACAATTCATGTAATTAACCCCTAATTTTTGCAATTTTCTTCTACACCTGCTTAAAGTTATCTCTCTCTCACTCTCGCCGGGCTCCAAAGCATCTGTATATCATTGGGTACATTCAGGCGGTCCCAGCGGCTAAGCTCAGCCACTCAGCAGGAACTTTATTCTCGAAACAGGGGAGCAGCATTCTCATTGGAACGAAGGTTCTGTATTTGTCGTCCGGCATAACACTGACTAATGAGAACGCTGTTCCTTGGTTTCGAGAATAAAGTCCCTGCTGAGTGGCTGAGTTTAGCCGCTGGGACCGCCTGAATGTACCCATTGTGTTTTCTCTCTCAGTGGAAAATTCCTTAGCTGTCAGTGCGAATAGTAAAAAATGGATAAATAATCGCCTTATGAATTTATCTGTATGAACTGGATTAAGCATGTAAGACCGTTACAATTTCTCTAAACAGTCGAACGATAGTTTAATAAATACTGATTAGTGATTCGCTTGAAATGCACTATAAATTGAAGTGTTTTTCTAACTTTTAATACAGAAATTTGGTTTTCACACTCGTGAAATTAACATTTGTACATTTGTATATAGAAACTGAGCATATATATAAAGACTTTTCTTGCACATATTGTTTACAGACTTCAGCAGAAAAGTGCTCCAATTGTTAACTCTCAATAAATAAAAGAACTTTCAAGGATCAATATACATTTTGTGATTGCAGTGAACTGATTGAAGTTGACGAATTATTTATGTTGTGCTGTCGTGCATTTAATTAGTTAATTTGTGTTTTCGTTCATTGAACATTTAACTATAAATGATATTATTATCATCAGATTTCCTTACTTTTTATAAATCAAGATACTTATTTACTTCAGATTAGTAAAAAAATTGTTGTTCGACTGGACGTCCAATTGGGAATTTTTAGATAGGATTTGATTGCTGACTATACTGAATTACTTGCATTTATTAATTAAATTGATAACTATCCAATTTCAGCGTTTTATTTGTATAGATGAGAATCAAGGCACCCCTAACCCAATACAAGGCTTAAATGATCCAACACCTAATGGTTAATTTTTACAGTCAAAGTAAAAACTTTTGGCACCCCTGGTGCGGTTTAACTAAAGCCCAAAAAATGGCAATAGCTCAGTGGCATATCAAGGGGGGGGGGCAAAGGAGGCAATTGCCCCCCCCCCCAGAGCAACAACCTTTCATTTTTTAAAAATATCTCAAATAACAAAAATAGTTATTTTCCTAACAAGTGCGCAAAGTGATACTTTCCCGCACGAAAAAGCAGTTAGACGAACGACGCGAAGCGGAGTTCGGATAAGCTTTGAGTGCGGGAAAGACATTTTGCGCAAGTGTTAGGAACAATACTTTTACTACGAGTGTTCGAAGATTTGCTTAGCATCCAGAGAGGAGCTGTACCTAATCTTCTTAAATGTTTCCAGATGCTCAAAACTAGTAATTTTCTCACCTAGTTCAATGTGTTGTGTTTTAATTTTTTTTTTTCAGTGATTAGCTTGACTTTATTTGCAACATTGGTTTTGCTAGCGAGGTTCACTTAAAATTTGAACAAGTTGTTAGGTTTGTTTTTCCTGCCAAATTGAGACCTAATTCACCAGGATGATATTTTTTCATGTGACTTGTTAAATTAGTTTTAAGTAGCCATAAGTACAGCATCTTCCCAAAATATATTATTCATTTTTGCTTGCATTATCATAGATTTTGCTTTGTCTATTGATGTCTGATTCATTCTTTCCGCAGCACCATTAAGTTGGGGAGTATAACTTACAGTCCGACTTTTATAACCTAATACTCTAAAGGAATGTGAGTTGGTGACTCCCTCAGAGGTGACTCCCCATGCCAATAACGGTCACCTGACCTCATATCTATTTTTACTGAATTTTTCCTCCCCTCGCTCCGTAATACGGAAAGTGTCAAATTAAAAAAGCTAAATGTTACCTGAATGCCTTTCTTGGAACAAAAATCACATCAGGCCCTTCTTTCTGAATATAAGTTTATCCAGAAACCCGCACAAAACATTGAAAAATCGAGTATACATGCGGTTACTATGCGTAACAAAAATGAGTGCGCAAGTCCAACTTTGCGCACACAAATGAGTGCGCAAAGTGATAACTTTCTCATTTCCGTGAGTCATTTTTTTTTCTGGATAAAATAATATTCAAAAAGAAGGGCTTGATGTTATTTTTGTTCCAAGAAAAGCATTCAGTTAATGTTTAGCTTTTTTAATTTCACACTTTCCGTATGAGGAGCCAAGGGAGGAGAAATCCAGCAAAAACAGCGGTGAGGTCAGGTGACCATTGGTGTGGGCAGCCACCAAGTTTTATAGATACATTTTTGAATTTTTATATAATGAATAGCTAGTGATTTCTACTCTAATTTTTATTGAATTTTTGACGTATGTAAGTCCTGGAGAGTATAATAACATTCCTTTGGAGTATCAGATCATAAAAGTTGGACAGTAAATTATACTCCTTCATATACTTCCCAACTTAATGGTCTTGCGGAAAGAATGAATCAGACACCAATGGACAATAGGATATTTTGGGAAGATGCTGTACTTGTTGCTATGCAAAACTAATATAAAAAATCACATGAAAAAATATCATCCTGGTTGCAAATAAAGTCAAGCTGATCACTGAAAAAATTCACATTGGATTAAGAAAGAAAATTACCAGTTTTAAGCATCTGGAAACATTTAAGAAGAATAGATAAAACTTCTCTGGATGCTATGCAAATCTTCAAACACTCGTAAAAAAAGTATTGTTCTTAACACTTGCACAAAGGGTCTTTCCTGCACTGAAAACTTATACGAACTCCGCTTCACGTCGTTCGTCTAACTGCTTTTTCGTGCGAGAATGTATCACTTTGCGCACTTGTTAGGAAAATAACTATTTAGTTTGGTTTTGAGTTTTGTGTTATATAGTTACTTGTTTCTTGAAAGTCGATTTCTCAGGAAAATAAATAATGTCATTTATCAACCTCTTATCGTTTCAATGAGCAGCCCAAACATTTTTTCAGTGGCGGCTCGCAGGCTAATAATACGGAATCCGGAATCTAAGTACCTTATTTTTCGGTAAAAATATATCTTTTGTCTTGTATAAAAGTAGAAGCGCGCGAATATGCCATCAAGATGTGTGATTTTAACGACTTTTGGACGTGGCACCTCAAAAAAATTTCCATCTGGACATCTGCGGTCTGCCCCCCCCAGAGACTCAGGCTGGATACGCTACTGCAATAGCTATTTCCGTCACAATAACTATTATATAGGTACTGTTCCTTGTTATCTTTGATGTATTCTAAACACTTCGTTTTTTGATTCATTCCCATTCCATTATCTCGTTTCTACTGCTAGCTGCAAATTTTTTATTAAAACGATGTTATCTTAGAAAATGTTTGTCAAGCTTTTCGATTAAAAACTATGGACGTTGGCTAACGCGATTATTGTGACAGAATGTTTACAGACGAGAAATTTCACTAGGCGGCAGCAGCGTAGTCACCTTTTTTTTAGCGAATCTACCAGCTTCTTTGTCTAAAAATCTACTTTTTGTCATACGCTCCCAAAAACAGCTATTTCACAGACTCATTCAAGTCCATGAAATGCTTCTTTTTAGGATTTTTTTTTCTTTCTGGATGCACCTTTATGATTTCAGAAATTAAGGATATTTTGCAAATTTTAGCGTTCTGAAGAATTCTGAAAAGCGTATGACAAATAAAGAAAGTGTGCAGTTCACACCCAGTAGAAGTGAAACCTTCATCGAACTGCATGGATTACACACATACTAACATACACAGTGGCATCCCCCTCCCTCCAAAAGACTTGAGAAAGAACGCAAATAAATATAGTTAAAAAAAACTAAAAACACGCTTTTATAGTAAATTGAACTTAAAAGTGAAAAATAATGTTTGGTCAATGTGTGGGTCACCTGTCATACATACAGGGTTGTGCCCATGGTAAAAAATGTTGCTTACAGCATCCCCAATAACATATTTAAATTTCATCCAAATATCACGGGTAACCAATTTCCATTTAAATATTGCGGGGTCCTTTATCGCTGATGCAAATTGACGGTTAAACATATGATGATGGTATTGACCATCAGAGTCCTCCCCAAAGTTTCTACTCTTGGTGGTTGGTTACCTCTCAGATAGAATCTGCAACATTTGTTTAACTTTGTTTTTGCTGAATTTACAATTTGCTGAAAATTGTATATCCACCATTCACCATTGCTTGCATATCGCAGGTATTCCTTCATTCACGACGCGACAGGATGCGGAACATTTTTTCCACGGAAAAATTACTTTTTTCACAGGCCGATGCGTTCGGAAAAAGGGTTTTTTCCGCACGCTAGTAGGAAATAGCTATTTACCTAACAAGTGCGGAAAATGAATTTTTCCGCAAGTGTTAGGTACAATATTTTTCCTACAGGCGTAAAAATGTAAAATTTTTCTTTTTTTTTTTACATATCAGTGCGGTAAAATTTTTTCCGCACTGACAGCCGTGCGGAAAAACTTTTTCCGCACTGATATGTAAAAAAAAAGTTTTACCGCACCGTGCGGGAAAAGTTTCCGCACGCATATCAGTGCGGAAAATCGATTTTTCCGCACTTTTTCCTATAGCCGTGCGGAAAAATCGATATGCGTGCGGAAAATGAGTTTTCCCGCACGGTGCGGTAAAACTTTTTTTTTTGACATATCAGTGCGGAAAAAGTTTTTCCGCACGGCTGTCAGTGCGGTAAAAATTTTACCGCACTGATATGTCAAAAAAAAAGAAAAATTTTACATTTTTTCACCTGTAGGAAAAATATTGTATTATATATTGCGTGCGGAAAAATTCATTTTCCGCACTTGTTAGGTAAATAGCTATTTCCTTTTCCTTTTTTTCCGCACGGCTGTCAGTGCGGAAAAAATTTTTTACCGCACTGATATGTCAAAAAAAAAAAAGAAAAATTTTACATTTTTTCGCCTGTAGGAAAAATATTGTACCTAACACTTGCGAAAAAATTCATTTTCCGCACTTGTTAGGTAAATAGCTATTTACTGCCACTCGTACTTTTACTGCCGCTCAACCATTCACTTACTCCCAAGCTTACCCCTAACCTCATTTGTTTGCAGGAAAAATAACGTGTTGCATACGGAGTAGCACTTTTGTACTTAGCAGTATTGCAAGCCTCACTTCGTTCGGCTCGCAAACCTGCCGCTTCAGCACAAAAAAGTGAAGCTCTACTCCTCATACAATATTATACTATTTTTGGGCTTGGCACTGTTTTTTTTTTGCCTCGTGCTTTCTCCACTCACTTGTCCTGAAATTTTATTATGTGTACAGCATTCATAGAAAAAAAATATGGTCACCCTAGTTTATATATATAGATTATTTCTTAGTGACCATCTCCAACCTATTACCTACCTGTTTGCAAAATTTTATCTCGATTGGTTTAGTAGTTTTCGAAATTTCGTGTTTAATCAGTCAGTCAGTCAGTCAGTGAGTGAGTGAATTTCACGTTTATATACACGACGTTTCTCCCAGGTGATAACTTCGGAATGCGTCATCCAATATAATTGAAATTTTGAAGATCTGGGTAACTTTTTGTGCCGCTTCTACCATTGTCATCCAATTTTACCATTTTTGCTTCAATTTCGGTCAAGTGACGTCAACTTTCGAATCTTAAATGTAACTCATGGTATATTATGGTATTTTTCGTTAGAAAATTAAATTACAAAATCGGCTATGCCATATTTGTTGAGGCTTTGTTAAAGGATATGACAGAAAATTATACAGTGGAACATACGATGATGCGTTCCGAAATGATCATTTGGGAGGAACCTCGTGGGACACCCTGTATATAGATTGATGGCCTTCGTGAATGAATTCCAGCTTCTGTCAATCTTCTACGTATCCTTCTTTCACTTACATGTGCCTACTCAACGAATCATTTGCAAGTCATTTTTTAGACACACAGCACTAGCAGTAGATCTTCGATCTCTTGAAGAAATAAAAATGACAAAGCGATCATCAGCTGCAGTTGTCATTCTCCTTCTGCCACAGCCTGCCGCCTTTGATAAATTTCTACTTTTCTGGTAGATTTTCAGCTTTTTTTGTAAACTTCAGTAGACAGAATGTCTAGTAGATAATCTAGTAGATTCTGGTACGAGTCTCTGGTTCCATAAAATACGATAGAAATCCTAATATCGATTGTGAAAATAAGGTAGATTAGTTATTTACCCAACAAGTGCGGTAAGTTATACTTTTCCGCACGCAACAGCGTTTGCACGAACGACGCGCCAGCGGAGTTCGTGCATAAAACGCTTTATGCATAAAACGCTTTATTTCCTACTGAACTATTATAACTATATAATACCTTGGTTACGATAATCATAAACAGGGTCTCAACTCCCAAGGGAGTTAAGGATTTCATAACTCCCAAGGGAGTTAAGGATTTCCATAACTCCCGCTTTTACCTTGAATAGGGGGAACTTTGACAAAAAATAGAAATTTTGGTTTATGGTTTATTTCTTTATAAAAATGGACAAAATACAGTAAATTAAGTAGGAAATAAAATTATATATGTACCTACCACGGGAATTATCAGGTGTTAATAGGTACCTCATAATTCCCTTGATACATAAATAACTATTATGTCATACCAATACATTATTGTGTTTTTATACCTTAGATACCATCTACATAATTTATTACTTTATGCCCGTGCGGGCATAAAGTACAGATTATGGCCCGCGCGGGCATAAAGAAGCAAAAAACAGTTTTCAAATAACTTATTCTTTATTAACAAAATATATATTTACGCTGATAAACATATTATTTTTGTCAAAAAATTATAATGTTTGCACATTGATGACAATTTGCGAAGTGACACTTTTTTCCCAGGTATTTATTATCCACAACCAACTGGTATGACATAAAAGTTTGTATGCACCACGGGTACTAATATATATATATACCCTCGGGCGACTTACGAACCCTCGGGCCAGAGGCCCTCGGCTTTGTAAGACTGTCGCCCTCAGGGCATAATCATCTACTTAGTACCCTTGATACGTAAATAACTATTATGGCCGTTTCCACCAACTAATTTAAGGGCGCCTTAACGATGAGTATTCCTTAAACTGATATTTCTCCATGGGAGACTGTCATTTTAGAGAATACTTATCGTTAAGGCTCCCCTTAAATAGATAGTTGGTAGAAAGGGCATTACACCCAGTATTGTCTGGCTAGCCAAACGGCGAACTGCAATAGAATTTGCTGCTTTGCCAAACTTGACGGAAACCAGTAATAAACAAGTTGGTGACATTTTTTTTTGCTATATGGGCATGTGTAGTATTTTGAAATAGAAAAAATCCGGCAACATTGCGAAATGATGGATGTGGAGAGGCGTGATTATTCAGAGGCATGATTCTATTGGTTAGAGGCTAAGGTTAGAGCCTGAACGACAGCACAGTAGCGTGGTTATTGGCGAAACTTACAAAAAAAATTCTAATAATTTTATTGGTTCATTTCCTTGGTGTTTTCGGTGCCACTGAACCCAAAGACATATGGCTGTCATCAAACGGTGTCAGTTGAGGTCGTTGAGGTGTCAGTGAATATTCTTAGGTCACGCCCTACTTTTCTTCCCCCTTTCGTCTATATCAACTTACCACTTGCCAGACTATACAGGTACCTTTAATAAAATACAAAATTATTTCGAAAATGGTTTATATTCTTTGATAGGTATCAGCATCATTTTACATTCTTGCGACATTTTTAGGGCCAGCAAAAATACCACAACACTTTTAACAATTTGTCTCGCGTATCTTGAATGATAAACATCCAAAAGCAAATTGGTACAATCTTGAGTGAAGGATTTGATAGAGGCGGTGTTCAATGCATCAGATTCACCACTTTGTTCCTCTGTCTGGTCTTGATCCTCTGTCTTGTCTTCAGTTTTCGGATTGTCGTCGACGCTCCAATCTTCTGCTGCATCTGAAACTTCGGTATCAGTCATAATTTTTAGTTTTGGTGAGTGATTATTTGTTCTCTTTTTTCTAAAGTTTTAACTGACAATTTGCTCGAAATAAGTCAAATCTTGTGGAAACACCTCAGGGCCGAGTTCAGAAATAACGCACAGGGTGCGAGTGCGATTTTATGTGTGTGCCTGAATTGACAGTTGGCCATTGGGCCCATAGCACCGTCTAGCATTTTTGAACATCTAGGGCGTCGCACCGGTGTCACACTCACACTGGGTGTGTCATTCCTGAACTTGCCCCAGAAAATGATTAAGGCTGGTTCACAACAATGAATTTATGTTGATTCGAAGGTGGTGGACCGGGTGACTACAGCGTAATTTTTCTTGAATGTTCTATCGAAAGAAAAGATTATGGGACCTCGAACAAATTAAAGTCTGTTTTTTTTTTAAAGATAATTCCACAAGTCAAAAATTTAGTAACTATGTTGGTAACACAAGCCTTTTCTACATAAAAAAATTGGAAGCATTGACAATTTTACATTGTATTGCCAACATAATGTCATTTTGACTTTTATCTTGAAAAAAAAAAAACAGATTTTACTTCAAGCTTCAGCTTAGGTATGAAAATCGATATCGATTTCAAGTTTTGGCAGTGTACATTTATTATTAAAGTCAAATCAATTTCTGTCAGAACAAGTGACAAGCACAAAACATCCCCCCTTAGAAAGGTAAGTGCCGTGTTGAGAACCTGTCTATAAGTTTTCAGCGCCTCTAGTGACTGGGGGGGTAAGCTTTTGTAATTCTGGATTTATTGGCGAATGCAAAACGCAATTAGGGTTCGTTCGGTATCTTATTTGTTCCGGTGGATCGTTTGCACCATTGTTTGATTCTAGCGATTCAACACCACCACTTTAAAGTTTCTAACCATTTTTTGGCATAAAATAATTGTGCCAAAAAGAAGAAACTCATAAAATCGGTAGTGTTGAAGCGCCTTCAAGGTAAAATTGACTAAAAATTAAGATGACAAATTTAGATATTTATTAAAGTTTGAAACAGAAAATATTAAAGAATATGGAATTAATTACAATTATTGCGAAACAGTTTTTTTTCATGTAAGTATACATACATAGGTAGGTAATGCTAGTTAAGTTAAAGATAATAAGGACAGTTACAAGAAGTAATGACGTACATTTAACAATAGCTTGATGAAAAACTTAAATCGTAAATAAAATGACAAAAGAGGTCCTTTTCTCACAATCCAAAATCGTTGTTAACCTAACAAGTGAGGAAAGTGTTTCTGCACGTGATGGAAGTTGCACGAATGACAACAAAAAGCAGAGTTCAAACAAGCCTTTAAGTCCAGAAAATACACTTTCCGCATGTGTTAGGTAGAAAGTTTATGTAGTTATACATAATATAAAGCTCATTCAAGAAAATGATTTCGCCTGGATGATAGAATAAATATTTTTGATAATAGTCTATACCCTTTACCACTAGCTTTAAGCAAAGACAACGCCAACAACTTCTCGTCCAATGTAAATCGTCTAGCTTTAGGCTTTTGGTTTTGAGTACGGACTTGGCTTAAAATAAAGCTGTATATCAATGGATTGACGTGGTCTACGAGCCTTTGAAATTTGGTTTATGATGCAAGTTATTCAGCAGTAGAAACTTTGGATTTAAATGACGACAACCTTCTACTGATTCTTCTTAACTTATTGCTGGATTCTACAGGGTGTATATTTTAAGTGATACCACTATTGCTATATCCGAAACGGTAAGAGCTACAGGGTTGGTTAAATTAGAAAAAAGTTGCCTTGTTTGATGCCCATTTAAGACTCGTTTACAGTGTTGCCAAATTTCTTTTAGTTTATGAAATACAGGGTGATTTCTAAGAAACGTCCAAAAATATTTCATCATTTATTTCGAAAACTATTGATTTTTGAGACACAATTTAAATTTGAAAGTTTTATAATTTTTTCCGCTCTACAACATGACATCTTCAAATTTTAAATCCGACGTTTCGTGATCGAGAAAACATCATCAACTTCATTTTTTTAAATACGGACCTGGATTTTTTATGTAATTTTTAGGAAGCGCCCTTAATTCTCTTTCCAAAAATGACATAAAAAATCGACGTCCGTATTTAAAAAAATGAAGTTGATGATGGTTTCTCGATCACGAAACGTCGGATTTAAAATTTGAAGATGCTATGTTGTAGAGCGAAAAAAATTATAAGACTTTCAAATTTAAATTGTGTCCCGAATATCAATAGTTTTCAAAATAATTGACAAAATAATTTTAGGCCTTTTTTATAAATCGCCCTGTATTTCATAAACTGAAAGGACTTTGGCAACACTGTAAACAAGTCTTGAATGAGCATCAAAAAAGGCAACTTTTTTCTAATTTAACCGACCTTGTAGCTCTTACCGTTTCGGATATAGCCATAGTGGTATCACTTAAAATATACACCCTGTATAACTTTGGAATAAAGATATTTTTCCCTTGGGGATAGGAATTTTTTGCCTAGTGACGTTAATGTTCTTTAAAATTTGGCATCGTCTCTCATGACCTGCAAAAAAAAAAATAGATCAAGATTGGAGACGAGCTTTTCGCACATTTAGCTTCTAATTTTTCTAGCATTCGACTGCAAGTTTTAGTAATTAGTAGTCTTTTATAGTAGTAGTCCTACTTGAGTTAGGATGTTTTAAAATTCACCTACTCCCAACTGGGTGGTTATTCATTAAGCAATAACAGTTAGGTACCTACCAATAAAAGTTTTAAAAGACAAAGTGGGTTGGTGACTTTTTCATGTTTGCAGATGTGATGGTTCCACTTGGTGTAGCAATGTCTGCCCGAATTGCAGAAGTTTCAGTAGATAAAAATTGACGACATGAAGGGCCTGGTTGATCTAAAACAGAAATTTCGTTACCAACGATTCTACCAAAAAAGTTTGGATACATGCATATTAGAATATGGTGTAGTGTACCTGTATGTAACCAGGAATATTTTAATTATTGTGTCTCCTGATAAAGGAATAAACATTTAAAAAAAAGAAATGAATAATATTAGCTTTGTTCCAACACAGCAGAAAACCGTACAATGTACCGTCACGATTCTGCGCAGAAACTAAAATTGTTATACTGAGTGGTTTCGAAACCGTTCATGGGACGATTTTTTGACGTGTTGGAACAGAGTTATTATGTTTACCTACCTATGTCAATCATAGTTGCGAAACTAATTTCTGAAGGCGTCTTAGGACTCTTCGACGAGTTTCAACTGTGTCGATCTCCACTTTTTGCCATTTTGGTGATTGTGGTTTATCAATTAACGACTCCTCACTGTTTTTGATAATTGGGGCTAAAATTAAAATTAATTTTAATGTTTCTGACCTATGCTCCTTTAAACCCGAATTCTAACACGTTGTCGTTAATCAGAACTATGGGGAGGAGTAAGTGAAAATGTAAGTACGTCTTTCTCACATATATCTAGTATTAACTTACCTTCAGGGAGCAAAAACGCAGCATTCCATGTGAGTCCTCGTCTGGCTTTTGGATCGCCAACAATAAATTCTCGAGGAAAATGTCTTGTTCACGCTCTATAATTATTATAAGCCTTCTCGACACTGAGGCTATTTAGTAAAGGATTGCGAACTTTTTCTAGCCATTGTTTCATTTTTTCGGCATCTTTTGGAAACCGGAAATAGCTGCTGTATTTGTCGCCGCACCCCGGAACACAGTATTTCTGATGCTTTTCAATTAACAAACTGGGAGAAGACATTTTGAGATAATAATTATTGATAATTGATAGGTAATTGATAATTCTAAATGTTGGGAGAAATTCAAAATTTAAATTTTGACGACTGGAAATGACAAAATAAACTTCAAATCTTGGCGCACGGTCCGGCAGGAAAAAGAAAACTTTAATAGGTTGATTGAAGCGCCTCTAGTGATTGGAGGGGAAAGCTGAAACGACTAGACTGACGTCTCTCATAAGACTTACATTTCTAAGGGGGGATGTTTTGTGGTGACAAGGGCCGGTATTTCAAAGTCACCTTAAGGCCGCGTTAATGGCCGCCATGTTTAAATTTAGTTTTTGAAAATGACGACTGCTTCATTCTACACATAGGGTTCAATAATTTATTATTTGTCCAAAACAAAATCTGTTTGTCGGTGAAACACTTAGTGACAGAGAAAGACAAATATACAATTATGATGCTCCCAATGTAGCTTTTTTGCCGTGGCGCCATCTACTTGAATTTGCTTGAACTGTTTTCACCTTCAAAATTCGTTTTAAGGTCATCTCAAAAAATCCCCAATAATTTCCAAAATCCTTTGGCATAAACATTATTTGATATATTATCTACAATCTCTACAAGAAGCATTTTTTAGTTTTTCGTGATTATCAATAAAATATGCTTTTCACGGATCCAAGCTTGATAAATATGCAAATATGCAACCACCAACACATTTAGTTGTTTTGGTGGTTGCGAACATGATTTTTGAATTTAGAAAAAAAGGCTGAATATCAAAGAACCAAAATAAGGAATTGTAGATAATCGATCAAATAATGTTTATGCCAAATTTGAGCCAATTCTGATGTGCCGTTTTTTTAAAGACCTCCAAACAAGTTTCGAAAAATCAACCAATCACAGTTTAAACATGGCGGCCATAAACGCGGCCTTAAGGACAAGGTACAGAATAACGTTAAGTCATCCTTAAATACAAGTTTTGCCGTTCATCAAAGTTCCCTTAATTCAAGGTGGATCTTAAAAGCCCCCCAAAAGGGACTGATTTCAAGTTCACCTTAACGTTAATGGCACTTTAGCTGAGTCCTAATTTTAATGTAACATTGATGAAATATAATGGCCCTAACACTTCCGGTTATATGATGCTACAGAATCTTTCAGAATAACTTTATTTTGTGATACTAGTTTGGTCGGCTGTAAAAATATGATTTATGTTTCCAATTCTGTTACTAACTTCAATTTGTATCTTCCCATGGGTAGTAAATTTGTGGAATTTAACAAAATTGAAAATTAAAAATTAAAATTTGCAGATACAATTATCAAAAATTGTGAGTGCAATGTACCGTAATATATTTGAATTTATTATACAGGGTGTCCCAGCCGAGAGTGACCCATTTTAAATGCTTATAACTTTTAAACCAGGTGAGCTAACTACCTGCGGTTTGTGCCATTCGATTTCTCTTAGTCTAAAGTTTTTTCTAGTAGGTTTCAAATTTTTTTAAAACTTATACAGGGCAAGTAAAAAAAAATCCGTTTTTCAACACCGAAATTCTCCACTATTTTCAATGGAACGCAACGTCAAAAAATAGATTCATGTTTAAGGTATCCATGTACCAATAGACATCGTCCCTAAAACTTGAAGTTTTAGCCGTAAAAAATCAAACTCGAAATCTTGGTATTTTTGCAAACACCTATTTTCAAAGCTTCAACCTTATGTTTGCCTAATAAAAAGTTAATAACAACTGCATAAAACTATACAAAAAGCTGTAGGTACCTATATGTATATGTTAGCCATTTTGTTCCAGGCATTTGTGGATCAATAAATGGTTGAATGAAGTGTGTAACATTTCCTGGAGAATCGCTTCAATGACATTACAAATGTTCCACTTAAGATCTTTCAGGCTATTTTAACAAAGTATTGCCGCATCTTTCCTTGACATAACGCCAGAGAAAAGAGTTTAGAACTCTCGTCTGAGAGTGAGGTGTCCATTCTATAGGCCAGCGGCCAGCTCTCCTTATCCCTCTTTCCCCAAATGTCATATCTAGTGATTCCCTTGCTATTAATGAATAATCAGGTGGGGGCATCATCCTGCTGAAAATAGATATCATTCAAGATAACCTCCTGTCTCAACTATGGGAAAAAGAACATATCAGTGTATACAGCTTCTGTTATTGTTGGTTCATCAATGAAAATGGTCTGTATTTTTTCTCAATAGAGATTGCACACCAAACTGTTACTGTTGGGGTATCTCTATTTAATGAGTTCCAGAAAAAATACATTGGCACTCGTTAAATCTTGGAAAATGTATCTCAACTTAATTGATATCTAACTAGACAGTTACAAAATTATTTGCCATAGTAATATCAAGTTCCTACAACATGAAGTTGCATGCGTTTGCAAAAATACCAAGATTTCGATTTTGATTTTTTTTCGGCTAAAACTTCAAGTTTTAGGGACGATGTCTATTGGTACATGGAAACCTTAAACATTAATCTTTTTTTTTTGACGTTGTGATATACAGGGTGTTCCATTAGAAATAGTGGAGAATTTCGATGTTGAAAAACGGATTTTTTTTTACTCGCCCTGTATAAGTTTAAAAAAATTTGAAACCTACTGGAAAAAACTTTAGACCAAGAGAAATCGAATGGCACAAACCGCAGGCAGCTAGCTCACCTGGTTTAAAAGTTATAAGCATTTAAAATGGGTCACTCTCGGCTGGGACACTCTGTATTCCAAAATATTTTTTCAAATTAATTAAAAAAAAAAAAAAAAATGGGTAGGTTGCTTAGTAAAATTAATTTTAATTTAATTAACATGTTAAATTCAACGTAACCATAACAATAATTAAGCTTAATAAATATGTTTTCCTACAGCCGTGCGGAAAAATCGATTTTCCGCACTGATATGCGTGCGGAAAATGAGTTTTCCCGCACGGTGCGGTAAAACTTTTTTTTTTGACATATCAGTGCGGAAAAAGTTTTTCCGCACGGCCGCCAGTGCGGAAAAAATTTTACCGCACCGATATGTCAAAAAAAAAAAGAAAAATTTTACATTTTTTCGCCTGTAGGAAAAATATTGTACCTAACACTTGCGGAAAATATTTTTTCTCCGCTACGCGTCGTTCGGTGAACGGCAGCCGCGTGCGGAAAAATTCATTTTCCGCACTTGTTAGGTAAATAGCTATTTCGCAGTAACTTTTTTTTCGGGTTTGGTCCAACAAAAATATTGGCTGCTGGTTGTAAGAAATGGCTTTACATCTAAGGTACCTGTCCCAAATAAGGCCATGTTAAGAAATTTTATTTTTTCTGAACACTATCCACCAAAGCCGACAAAATTCACGAGCTTATATGTGAAGTGTTTCGCTTCTATTACTTGAATATTAACCCCAATTTATTTATTTTTACATATAAGTGGTGGTTTTTGCGTAAAACAAAGACCCTTGCCATTGGCCTTATTTGTACCACTATGCTCCTAATAAGGCCATCAATAAAAAATGTTTAAAATAAATAGAATAATTTATGAAAATATTATTTTTTGACAAAAAGTTCTCAAAATAGAACTTCAACGTTTGCTGCATTCTAAAAAAACAATAATTTCAAGTCCTGGGATGGTGATCCAAATAGGTCTACATACAACTAGGACAACTGAACCGCAGCTTTTCTTGCTTGGTTAGACTCCAGGCGCTCTAAAACACATCACTTAAGTTATAATATGACACATTCTTTTAAAAAAACACTGTGATGTGATGCCAATTGGAAATTTTTCATGTGGCCTTATCAGGAACATGTTACATTGATGAAGAAAAGTCTGTAACTAGAAATCTAGAAAAGATATTATTCTGTACTTACTCTGTGGCTTTCTCAATACATAAATGTCCGTGTAAAAATTAAATTCGCTCCATTCCCTTTATGAACATGGTGTATAAACTAATTAAGTTCTAGCCTCAAAGTTATAACGTGACATATGAAATATGTGGTTGGCCATTTTTCGACATATAACGAGTTGCTACGAATCCTTGCAATAATTTTTGATTTGCATTATAGATATCTTTTTAAATAATATTGTAATTTTTGAAGATGGGATTCAATATTAAGCAATAAGGGGCACTGGCCTTATTAAGTACATGGCCTTATTTGGGTCAGGTACTTTATATTTAAACTATACCTACCCCAAATATATCTGGTACCTAGTTGGGCTTCAATTATTATTCCCTGAAGAACCTCTGGTGCTTTTCTCGAAATAGCGGTAACATTTTGTTATCTCCTATTTCCCTTATTTTCTCTTGAGAAATTATTTTGGACATCTTAAATATGAAATAAATTTGACAATGCCGAATTCTGAAAAATGTCAATGGATTTTGCAGGTATGCAGAATAGTAAGGTATGGTTTATATATTGCACTATTAAAAATTATATTGACAAATGTGTCAAATTTGATTCGCCAGATAGGCCAGAGAATTTTAATACTGCGACACTTACGAAATTATGTGAAACACACTTAAAACTGTCTGGAATTTGACATGTACTGTCATTATTATACGAGGGTCAACCTGCCAAATTTCCATGGATAATGCTACGCCAATAATATCTGAAAGGCAATACCACTTTAATAATATTGTCGTTAAGGCTTCCTAATGTTCGTTCTAAACGGCCATTAAACCGTATTCTATGGTACCAGTGACAATGCGGGTAAGACTTTCCCGTCAAACTTAATGTCAAACTTCATACCAAATTTCCGTAGCTTTAAGACAGTATGGTAAAAATATCAATAATGATCTAAAGAAAATTCCGCGGCAAATTCATTTCAAGGGGTAATTTAGCTATATGGGCGAGAAAAATAAATTACGAGTCAAGAAAAAGTGATAAATGGCTGCCAGACTCAGCCCCAGAAATTCGGAAGTGAACGCATTGGAACAGAGGGGTTATTTGATTGGCAAGAAAATTGGTCAGGGTTCGTACGCAACCGTTCATCTTGCTGACTATGTCGATAATACGGGTCCGAAAAAAATGCGACTCGCATGCAAGATTTTTGACAAAGAAAAGGCACCAAAGGATTTCCTAGAAAAATTTTTCCCGAGGGAACTGGAAATACTCACAAAAATTGAAAACCCGCACATAATCCAAGTACACAGTATACTACAACGAGGGCCCAGAGTATTTATTTTCATGAGGTCAATTTTGGATACATTCTAACATTTGAAACAAATTAAATTTTTGACGCTTACTTTTAGATATGCTGACAATGGAGATCTACTAGACTTTATCAAAAGAAACGGAGTCGTACCTGAACAGCAAGCCAAAATCTGGTTTCGACAAATGTCCAATGGCTTACATTATCTACACGGAAAAAATATCGCTCACAGAGATTTGAAATGTGAAAATATTTTACTCAGCAGAAAATTTAATGTGAAACTAGCCGATTTTGGATTTGCTAGATTTTGCGTGGACTCGGACAACCGTAGAATCTTGAGTCAAACTTACTGTGGATCAGCTGCCTATGCTGCACCAGAAGTAGTCAATGGTAATCCCTACAATCCCAAATTATCAGATGTATGGTCTTTGGGCATAATTCTTTTTATAATGCTGAATGCTTCAATGCCTTTTGACGATTCCAATTTAAGAAAACTGCTTAAAGACCAGATGACAAAGAACTGGGTTTTCAGATCCAGGGTCAGAGATACCTTGTCCTCGAGCTCAAAATCTTTGGTTCGTCATTTGCTTGAGCCTGATTTGACTTTAAGATTAACATTGGACAGAGTGATGCAACAAGATTGGTTGCGTATAAGAAAAGATCGCCCGTCTTCATTGATTGGTCGACTCGTACATTCGGCTCCTCATGGACAAGGACCTGGACAATCTATAGCCACTGGAGAATACCGTACAGAAAACGACTCGATCCCAGGTGATTTCAAACATCCCGCACTGAAAAAGAGCGCAATGATGATCAATATTAATGACACCGCTTCCTGAACAAGGTTTTTGGGGCTTTTTGATGGAATTTATTTTTAAATTTCCGATGTGATTTTACAACTCACAATAAAAATATTTGAAAAATTATATTTTGAGTGTATATTGAAAAAAATCATTAAGGTTCGTCGTAAAACTATTTACCTTTAAAAAAAAAAAAAATATTTTTCAAAAAAGGGTTGACTTTCGGGTTGAATATAAACTAGGCGAAGAATAATATGAATACCAATGAGCCTTGACACTATTTTATTATAGGTTAATTGTAACCATACATAGATTTCTCAAATAATCTAAGGGCGGGTATTATAAACCGGCTTTGTGAGTTAACTTGAAGGTAACTTTTTGAATTACATGTAATTCCAGAAGTTAACTTTAAGTTAACTCTCAAACTAGTTTTATAATACCCGCCCTTAATTTTCTTAATCTTAATACTAGGGCAGCAACAAAGGTGATCAGTTTCGCAATAATTATGGGTTTCCTATTATTACTCTTCCGACGTCCTCGTGATGATTTTTTGGAAGAATTTCACACGGATTTCTTTCTGTTTTTGCCAAAGATAAATGACTATGGCTGAAAACCAGAAAAAAAAACATAATGGAATAGTGATGACTGATGAACCCGAGTTGTGACTTTGCGTTGAAAAATTTTGGCAACTTCCATGAGGGCTTCTTGCTTTTTGTTGGGCTTGTCTAGATGTATTTATTGTATGCAGATTTATTGATAGATTTCAGTTTTGTTGTTTAGTGGGTTCGGAAGGTAGAACTGAGACACAGACTGAGATATTATTTAGGTCCAAAGCCTATTATTCGTGATAATGAGGAATTTGCAATTTTTTTTTCTATTCTCTTATTGAATTCTTCACATTGTAAAAAGTTACTTGCCACATAAATTTTGAATTTTCAACTAATAGTTTTCCTGCAAAAAAAATATAGAAGTTCAAAATAACTCTCGTAAAGTCAATTCGTCGCATACTTCAATTCGTCGCAAAGTCAATTTGTCGTACACGTCAATTCGTCGTAAAGTCAATTCGTCGTATATGCCAATTCGTCGTATTTCAGATATAATGTTAAAATGTATAAATTTGCACTTTTTCTATTTAATCAGACATTACCAAGCTTACCTATAATAACGACGTATTACCACAGCTTGTATTACCATATTGTCGTATACGTCAATTTCTCGTAGCGTTGATTCGACGTATACGTCAATTCGTCGTAAAGTCAATTTGTCGTATACGTCAAATAGTGGTAAACTAGTGTATACGACAATATAGGTAATTCGTCGTTATTATCGGTAAGTTTGATAAGGTCTGATTAAACAGTAAAGTGAAAGTGCAAATTTATACATTTTAACATCGTACCTGAAATACGACGAATTAACAATACGATGAATTGACGTGTTGATAGTTTGCAGTTTTAATCAGACATTATCAAACTTACCGATAATAACCCGGTTAGTTTGCAATGTAATGCCTGATTAAAATTGAAAACTAACCGGGTTATTATCGGTATAAGTTTGGTAATGTCTGAAATAACTAGACAGTGTAAATTTATACATTTCAATATTTTTACATAATACCTGAAATACGACGAATTGACGTATACGACGAATAACCTATACGACGAATTGAAGTATACGACGAAATAATGTTACGACGAATTGACTTTACGATGAATTAACGTATACGACGAATTGACGTGTACGACAAATTGACTTTACGACGAATTGACTTCACACCGAATTGGTGTATGACGAATTGGCGTACGACATATTGATTCACCACGAATTGACGATGACCCATTTCTTTTACCTATTTCTGTTAGACTTAAAACTTCAAGGTCTAGTCCAAGGTCTAGAGTCTCTAGATGACAGGATTCTAAGGATTTTTTCTATGTATTCGTTAAGATCGTTGATTTGCATGAAATGATTTTGTAAGAAAATCTTGATTATTTATTCATTATCAAAATTTGAAAATTCTCTTTGAAAACTTTTCGCATTTTTATTTAAATTGTCAATTTCTCAAATGTATCTCTTTGTTTCCTGCAAATGAACTTAAATCGTTAATTTCTCTCATAGAATTTTTTTTGTTAACTTTTATTATTTGCAGATTTTGTGTAATCGTTTCTAAGTCGACTGAGATCGCAAACCGTCAATTTTGCAAAACAAAGTAAGTGACTGTGTATGAACGTGTATATTTTTTAATTGAATAGAAAAGCGCTTTGCTTATAAGTCATCATCAGTGCTAACTAAAATTGCATGGAAAGTAGTATAAAACTTAAAATAAAGAAGATAGTTGACTTATGACTCATAAATTGAATAGGGAAGACCATCCGTAAGGACATCCAAAACATAGAAAAACATGCCTAGATACTTAAAATCTCTAATTATAATTAACATCTAATCAGGACTGGTCCAATAGCTATTATATACCTAGGCAAAGTTCAATTCATTTCTGGCGCCCCCCCCCCTTTCAAATTGTGTTGTTAAAAAGAAATACCGCAACAGTGAAAAGTATTTTTTGGCACCGATTTTGAAGTTTCTTTTACAATTTTTCATTAGTCTGGTGAAAAATGGATAGAGGACTAAATATTTATAGATGATGATCTATACTCTATTTTTTCCCAAGATAGATTTTGAGATTGTCAACTTTGAAACATAAACAATGCCGCTTATTGGTCGCAAGATGCCATTTGCACAACATAACATGCATTCTAAAACTGATGCCAACTTGCGGGGACACCTCGTTTCGCGACCAATCAGGGCCAAGCGGTATTGTTTATGTTTTTCCTTAACTTTCTCTTCATTCAATTTCCACGCTTTTCGGTTTGTTGTAACTGACAAAAACTTCATTTCTTTCAATAAGTAACAAAGACAAAACACTCATTCTCCTGGTAATGCCACCCTCCTTCAAGAATAAGAACCTAGAGAGTAAACTGACGAATTACATTTATTACTAGAACAGCTCAATTTTCCAGAAATTATTGCCATAACTGAACATTGGCTGAATGTCGATGAGCCTGTATTTGTCAAAAATTACACAACAATATCTAGGTATACTTAGAAGTACCTATATTATCTCACGGAGGTACAGTGATAATGTCTACTAATAACAACTTTTCGGCAGTGACTAAATTCGACAATTTATTAATTGAGAAATTATTTGAATTTTTTATCGTCTACAACAATATTTACGACCTCTAAGTACATTGTTTGCATTTACAGAACACCTGACGCTGACTTGGTTACATTCTTTCAAAATTTACTAAGCTTGCTTGAGTCCCTCCCTCCTAATGGTAAATTAATTTTATGTGGCGACTTAAACATAGATTTTTCCAGTGTGTGTGCTGCTCAAAAATCTCTTGACTCTATATGTATTTGCAGTGGCGCAGGCCTGTAGCCAGGTTTTGATTCCAGAGGGGGCAACCGAAAATTTAGAGGGGGCAAATCTATTTTTGTTTTTTTCAGCATTACTTAAAATCACGGACAAGGTGCGAAAACTTTACTTTCCAAAGTACATAACTGATTATGAAATATAAAAGCTTAACAAAACACAAAGAAATAATAAAAATACATAAGAGCGCTCTTGAAGGGGCGCTAATGACATTGAAATCTGTCAGTTCTATGTGGATTTTTTAAAATTCGTCTGCAAAGAGACAGAAAAACTCACATCAGAATTGGCTCAAAAGTGGCATAAACATTCTTTGATGGATTATGTACAATCCGAATATTTTGGTTTTTCGATAATTTGCGTTTTTCTCGAAATGGAAAGTGTATATCTGGACTAGGACTCTCTAACGAATAGAGCTTTTTTCTCTATTGATGTACCCTCTCTATTGATTTTCAAGAGAGAGAAGAAGATAGCAAGTACCATAGCGATAGGGATAACGATCTCTATCCATTACAGAGTCCCAGCCCTGGTTGCCTATAGTCGTTATGGATTATTTCTAAAATCTCGCAAAATATCGAAAAACCGAAATATTTGGACTGTAGATCAAAGAATGTTTATGCCAATTTTGAGCCAATTCTGATGTGAGTTTTTTTTCTCTTTGCAGACGAATTTTAAAAAATCAACCAATAAGAGCACAGAAGTAACAGATTTCAAATGTCATTAATGCCACCCATCTTAAGGTAAAATATGAACTAAACTGTGGTTTTATAAACGATCGCAGTAAATAGGCGTAAACTTTTTCAAACTAATTGGAGTTTATAAAAGCATTGATAATATTATCCGGGAAAACAGAAATTAAATCACATAATTTGCTTTGTGATTTTATGTTTTTTTTCCTATATTATATATATTTTTTTCTAGTCTACTCTAGAGTGGGCAACTTTTTCTTTCAGAGAGGGCAACGCCCATTCTGGCGCCCCTCTAGCTACGGGCCTGCAGTGGCGGCTGGTGAGAGGAAAAATTGACGGTGCACACACTCACTCAGGGGGGAAGCCCAGAGGCGCGCAAATTTTTTTGGACTGACCCAAACTAACCCAAATTTTGATCTAAAAGTTGTAAAAAAACACGCCTCAGAAAGTTTTTTCACTTATTCTCAATTCAAACGTGGGCATTTACCATTTCTACAAAATAATAAATGAAGCACAGGCGGAGTACGAGAAATTTATTAAAACAGTTTTATATAAAATAAAACATAAGGCACCATACAAATCAAATAGGAATCAAATTTATAAAAAATATCTACTGCAAACTGCACTGTCTTTCCAGGCGAAACTAATTTCTTTGCGGCAGGCGCTTCAAAGAAATATGCCGCCCTATGGCGCCAGGGACGCCGCTAAAAAATCTAACCAATAAGATATTCCTGGAGTCAACGTTGGCTGTCTATCGATAGTCAAATCAAATGAGACAGTAAAAAAAAAAAAATTCCTTCCAGTAAGTTGATCCAGATTTATCCAGACCTTATCCAGACTTGTACAGACTGATCCGGATTCTGGAAAATGATCCCCAGGTCTTTTGGGACCTTTTCCAGAATTTTCCCGACCCTTTCAAGAAATTTCCAGGCCTTTTCCAGACGTTTCCAGAGATTTCCAGACATTATCCAGACTTATCCAGAGCTTTCGAGTTTTCCAGACTCCATCCAGATAAATTCCGACTTTATCCAGACTTGTTCAGACTGATCCGGATTCTGGAAAATGATCCCCAGGTCTTTTGGGACCTTTTTCAGAATTTTTCCAACCCTTTCCAGAAATGTCCAAGTCTTTTCCAGACGTTTCAAGAGATTTCCAGACATTTCCAGACAATATCCAGACTTATCCAGAGTTTTACAGACTTTATTCAAATTTATCCAGACTTGTATAGACTGAACCGGATTCTGGAAAATGATCCCCAGGTCTTTTGGGACCTTTTCCAGAATTTTTCTGACCCTTTCAAGAAATTTCCAGGCCTTTTCCAGACGTTTCCAGACATTATCCAGATATCCAGAGCTTTCCAGACTTCATCCAGATTTATACAGACTTCATCCAGACTTGTACAGACTGATCCGGATGCTGGAAAATGATCCCCAGGTCTTTTGGGACCTTTGGCAGAATTTTTTTGACCCTTTCCAGAAATTTCCAGGCTCTTTCCAGACGTTTCCAGAGATTTCCAGACTTTTCCAGCCTTCATCCAGATTTATCCAGGCAGTTTCCAGACTTGTTCCAGCTCTTATTGTGTATTGTGTTCCAGGTTCTTATTGTGTGTTAATATAAGCGTGGTAAAAAAGTGTCGCTTTTTCGTTTCATCGAGTCTCAAATCACTCCCAGTCTTTCCAGACCAAACTGACTTCTATGCGGTGCGGCAAGCGGCAAGCGCTTCAAAGAAATATGCCGACAAAGATGCCGCGACACCGCTAAAAAATACGAACAATGTCCGCGAACCGACTCTCAAATTAAATTGCCGCAAAAACTAATCCGGGCCGTTCGCTCAGGTGGCCCCGTTTATACGTATAAAAACAGCTGGTTACTGCGAGCGCGGCGTGACCTCCTCCAACGTAATTGCCGTGTTGCAGCGGGACCGTTGTGAGATGGGCTCGGACGGATAGTCCAGCGAGTTTAGTTTCAGTCGCTTAAATTATTGTCTAGGAAATTTAGGAATAATATCGACAGAAATTTTTCCGTCGGGATCAAATTATAAAATAATAAGTAATTTGATCTGACGATTGTAATAACTACTATTGAACTAAAAAAAAAAAATATTTTAAAAGGACCGACATATTTTGCGCCAGTGCCACGGCCCCTTCTTGGCCCCTCAGGGCCAGCCGCCACTGTGTATTTGAATCTCTTGGTATAGTCATGCATGTTCAATCTCCGACACGAATAACTGAAAACAGATCTAGCACTATCGACTACGTCGTGTCATCTTTTGATCCAAATTTCGTTGACTGTTCTGTTTTAAGTTCAGGTTTTTCAGATCATGAAGCAGTACTCACAGTGCCGGTTTAAGGTAGTTTGCCGCCCGGTGCTACAAAAACGCAGCGCCCCCCGCCCGTTCGGAAAAAACAAAACAATTTTTTTGGAGCATTTATTTCAAAAAATCTATTCAATTCTTTTATACAGGGTGTCCTAGGGAAAACAGTCCATCTCGATTTATTGGATTTGGAATATGAGAATCTGGAAAAACGCTCGGACACGTCGATTTTTGATTTGAGGGGGAACCATTTTTCAGTTTGTTTAACCGCCGTAGTTTTAACCCCCTAGCTGGGGGGGGGGGGGACAACCTCCCAAATTTGAATAGGGGATAGGGGGGGTCCTGTCCTACCTCTTTTTAAAGGTCTCATCGAGTTCTTTATGGCCCTAGATTTTCGTCTTATCATTTTCATCCGTAACGAAATGACAGCTTATCAAAATCTTGAAAATAGACTATTGTTTTAGTGGGAGTGAAAGCGATACTTACCTCCCCTTAATAGAATCAAGTATTTCTATTGAAGTTTTTTATCATTACCTATTATTATAATCAGGTGAACACGTTAATTGTAAATTGTGTGTGTCGGATGAAAATAATAAGACGAAATTCTAGGGCCATGAAGAACTCGATGAGACCTTTGAAAAGAGGTGTGACACGACCCCATCCCTTATTCAAATTTGGGGGGTTGTTTTCCCCCTAGCTAAGGGATTGAAGCTATACGGGGATGAACAAAACTGAAAAATATTTCACCCTCATATCAAAAATTGGCGTGTCCGAAATTTTTTTCTGATTTTCATTTCAAATCGAAAAAATCGGAGTAGACTGTTTTCCCAGAGACACCCTGTAGGTATATATTTATTACGCCACGACGACACCGCCAAACAATATTATTATTATCTTGAAATTAATAATAGACCCATGTCGCATAAATAGAAAAAGAGAGCTTAATTGTAGTATATACAAGTTAGAAAGTAATAAAAGATGACCTGCGCGCGCAACTCGTGGCTGCCGTGTAGCCAGATTGTATTGTTGCAGAACAAATGTAGATAATACGAATCGAACATTATAACATTAAAGAAGTCATATAGTGTCAAGTGTTTTACAACGCAGCTCTTTAAATTTTGGCGCGTTAATAATCGAATGTAATTTTAACCTCAAATGTCAAGTTTGATGTGTGGTTTCAAGACAAGCTGACGCTGATACTTTTGAAAATATTCTTTAAGGGCCACTGAACGTTTTGGAAGATATTTTAACATATTCACTGTCCATTGTTCATATGTAGTTATCTTTCCTTTTACTTATTAAAACGGTTTAAAACTATTGACATTTACCGCCAAAATTCAAAGCATGCCAAGTTCATTCGCGCCCTCTACATAATTTTGGGGAACTTGACTGGATATTTGCTGCCATTGCAAAGGAATATGTCAAGTATAATCTTAACATAACCTTAAACGACACTGCGGTAAATTCAAATAATAGGTAAAGTATTAGTTTTGCTCTTTGTCCAATTACACATTACAAAGAAAGAAGGAACGATTCATTCTGAACTGGTTCCTGAATAAGGATATGACGCAAGCCTGTAACAAACTCGCTTCTCATTGGAGGTTCACCTGCAATCTACGAGTTGCGCGCGCAGTCCAGGTAATAGGAGATCGCTCTATTGAAGTGAGATGCGAGCTGACTGTTATCTGTTATCGTCCGGGAATTTAAGTAGAGCTGGGCATGGCTATAGAGACGGGCGTAATTGTACTTACTTATTTTTTCTATACGTATGGGTAGTAATCCCTAAACTAACTATTGTAGCTCTTTGCTTTAATTTTTCGTATTATGGTTCAAAAAATAAAAATGTAATAATAAAGGGGATACATTGAAATTTTGAGCGTCGTTACGCCCCTAAGATTTTGCCGCCCGGTACTACTGCACCCAAAAGACCCCTGGTTAAACCGGCCCTGAGTACTCACAAACTTTTCTGTGAAGACGATTGGCAGGGACGCTCCACATAAGTTACGCCGAATTTTCTCGGAATTTTTTTTTTCGAAATTTTGTGCGCCTATGTCAATCAATTGCTTGGGATTGCGTCTCTGATGACATTGATAGTGCATTTTCTACATTTGCAAATACACTTTCTGGTTTGGCTTCCAAGACATCCTCTTAGGCCTATCAAAAAAAAGCAACATAAACCTTGGATTACTAAAGGCTTGCGCGTATTGGCAAAGAACATGCGCTCGTTGGCACACCTTGATTTTTCGAACAATCCTTTTAGATTAGGTACGTTAAATGTTATAGAAAAACTTATCATAAAACAATAAGCCGCCAAAAACCTCTATTATGACCATAGAATAAGGTTTATAATGGGGATAGAATGGACACTCGCGTTATACGGATCGAACCACCATTTGTGGTGCCATCTGTTGTCTATGAACAGAGCTCATCCATCCCATTGTAGCAGCTTGTAGAGCAGTTTCCTTCTAATTTTTTTAGATTTGCTTTTTATTTATTTTATGTCATACCAATACATTATTGTGTTTTTATACCTTAGATACCATCTACATAATTCATTACTTTATGCCCGTGCGGGCATAAAGTACACATTATGGCCCGCGCGGGCATAAAGACGCAGAAAACAGTTTTCAATTAACTTATCCTTTAATAACAAAATATAAATTCACGCTTATAAACACATTATTTTTGTCAAAAAATGATGATGTTTGCACACTGATGACAATTTGCGAAGTGACACTTTCTTCCCAGGTATTTATTATTCACAACCAACTGGTATGACATAAAAGTTTGTATGCACCACGGGTACTAATAGATATACAATATACCCTCGGGCGACTTACGAACCCTCGGGCCAGAGGCCCTCGGCTTTGTAAGACTGTCGCCCTCAGGGCATAATCATCTACTTAGTACCCTTGTTACATAAATAACTATTATGATACCTATATAAACAATTTGATACAAATTTAAAAAATAACGTTTTATTACAAAGAAAGAAGAAAGTTATGTTGGGCATTTCGCAACTTATCAACAAAGTCAACCCTCAAGAACACAGAATTAAATAACAATAATACCTAGTCGTTACACTAAACACAACACTGTGAAAGTCCACAAATACACACAGATAGTCGCTCTATTAACAATACGAAACACTTTTTTAACAAACAGGAATATTAAAAAACAACAACAAGAAGCACAACGTTTTGCAGAGGGGGGCTTTATTTGAAATTGATGCAACTTTGCGTACACGCAAATGACGGCATTTGCGATCGCAAGTCCATTTACGCACACGCAAGTTATGACAATTTGTCAATTTATTTTAATTTTGATAGAGTACTCTTGAGGTTCACTCGGATAAGTTCGAATATTGTGGTGATTTTTATAAATATGAAACATTCTTAACAACAATGTGCTGGCTCGTCTTGAACTAGCGAAGGCTTTTAACGAAAATCTCGCAGTTACGCTGCGATTTTTTCCCTTTTTTTCATAGTGACCGGGCTTTCGTAAAAAAAATTCGGCTAAATGAAGCTACTTTTGAAGCTATGATGCTAAAAAGAGGGCTATTTGGTAGCGCCAAGAAGAGCATATGCCACCGGGCACCGTATTTAATACCGCTGAGGCTTCTTGCCACATTTTTTTACTTGACTTTTTGGTAAAGGTTGGGGCGTTCTTTGACAAAAGGGACAAGGAGCCTTTCTTCCTCCCCATCTGCGTTTGCGAAGCTCTTTTTCCTATCTACTGGATCAGGGCTTGGTGAAATAGTATTAATTTTTTGTGGTAAATTGGTAAACTAACCCAAACTAGCCCAATTCATCTTCATCGTTTTGTCATCATTTGTCATTTTGTCATTTAATTGGAAATAACGTCACCCCATAGAGAAATATAATAAACCAAGGTAAGAGTACCTGATTGATAACATGAAAGTTTGTATAGCGCTGACGTCACAGCGACGGTGGCGTCAATAGTGGCAGCCGGAACAAATACTGAAATGGCGGGAATTTTGAAGTTTGACTTGAATTGATTGCACAAAAAACTTACTTATGTTGTTCCACATCTTTGTTTCTCAAATCCGAATGAGAAAAATGATGTGGTACTCCATAAAGTTTTGTGCCATTTTTTGATGTAGATTAAAAAAAGGCAAAATAAACACTAAATTGTACTAGAAAAAATATATATTATAGCTAGATAGGTCAAATACCTAAAGAGTTTACAAACCCAGTTATTACATCCCTTATACTATGCTTTAATGTATGTATCGGGTCTTCAAAAAAAAAAAACAATCGAAGATTGCTTTGATTACGAAAACGTACGTCGCATTACTGTTTTTCTATTGGTCACGATTTTTGACATGCCATTTTGACATTAGGTTCATTGACAAAATGAAAGAAAAATTTTGCTAAGACATACGTTTAAAAAACCATAGCAATCTTTGATTGGTTTTTTTTTTGAAGACCCGATACAAGCTAAGCTGGCCAAGGCCTAACATCTACATTTTATCTCTTCTGACTGAGGTCTCCTAAAACACTAAAAAAAGATGCCGTATATCACAAAACTAACATGTATACTTACTGGTTCAGTTATCCTAGTTGTACAGGTACGCGATACCGAGTGCCTCAATCAAAATGACAATTTCTTCTTCTTGTTCTTTAGATTTTGTGAGTTCGAGTCTTCTCAGACGACCGCCCAATCGGTTAAAAATGACAAATTTCAACACGGAAATGTCGTTTTTTCAAGGTTACTTATTTGTTTTCTCGGTCACAGTTTCTATAGTTATGGATGTTTGATAGGTTTCTACAAAACAGCTAGGAAAGCTCTGTAACTCATACGGTGTCCTTGTCTTGTGAATTGGTATGACAGAGAAAGATGAAACAGAATCGAATGATCGGACCGATCTTTCGTAAGTCTCTAGCTTCCCAAAAATTCCGTAATGCGCTATGCGCAACCGGATGCGCAGTAATAGTATAACCTATTTCGGCTATACTTTTGAAGGTCTTTTTATTTTTTATTGTCTATGCGTCACCCTTCTCCTCCAGAAGCGGTCGAAGCGGAGATACCTTGGAGATACAATCAACAACGCATACGCAAATCAATTGGTAGCGCCTCTACCGGGCATGAAACAAGTTTTTTTTATCAAACCAAGTGGTACATTTAAAGATCGCGGGGTATGATTATGACAACCGGTTCGCTCAAACCGAAAATATTACCAAGGAAACGTGGTCTATTGTCAACGATTTGAGAAATAAGGCTTCCTCATCCAGTTTAACCTCTACCTCACCTGAGAACCCGACCGATTACTTCGTTAACCTGGGAGTACACGCGTGCCGGTCGAAAGGACCGACCATTGATAAAATCAGTAATTACGCTACTGGTACAAGGGTGACAGTTTTGTCCATCCAGGAATGCCTGATGCAGGTTTTCCACTACCCATTGGCCCAAAGATATTTTGGTTTTTGGTTGAAGAAGGGTTCGTTGTTCTCATAGTCGGTGCTTTTGACTAGGCGCGTGAACCTGAGTATCTGAAATATTTGTGTTCAAATTGGCATTTTCTGATATTGGAAGTACTTTTGGCTGTCGATAATACGGTAACTGTACTGCATAATATAATTCCCTTTGTAATAATTATGAATTCTAGGAATTATAGTGCTTGTACACTTTTTTCGCGGAAACGGTCCCAAACGTATCCTGAACGCTAAGGCATGACTTACGCAGGTAATATTTGAAAGTTTCATGTCTCTATTGTTTAGTAAACTTGCGTAGGTCATGCCTTAGCGTTCAGGATACGTTTGGGATCGTTTCCGCGAAAAAAGCTAATAATTCATATAAACTTTTGGGCAGTAGGTCGATTTGACCGAACGCGTGTAACGACGTAAGTTTTTTGGCGCGTGAAATGCCGGGTTAATGTCGCAAAAAACTGAATGACTACAATAGTTCCGTCCCGCAATCCACTTATTCCACTTTCGTATCTTTCGAATACCAATATGAATTTACACATTTTTTTTCTAACACCCGTGGAAACATCAGAGCTTTGCAATACAATCAAAGACATCAAAAACAAATTGTCATCTGGGATTGATGGGCTCACTTTAAAAATGTTTCTCAATTTATCAGAATGTACATTGAATCTCCTCGCCACTTTAATAAATACAGGGTTCCGTGTTGGGTCCAATATTATTTTTGCTGTTTATCAACGACGTTGCTAGTCTAGACATCAGCGGTAAAATCTGCCTCTTTGCTGATGATACTAGTTTCACTTGGAGCAATCCGGATATTGTAGCACTCCATAGAACCATGTCCAATGATTTGTTTACCATTAAAACATGGTGCGACTCTAACCTTCTCTGTTTCAACGCCGCGAAAACCAAAGTTGTCATACAAAACTACGTTGCAACCTATTGCACTCAATAACACCGCTATTATTGACGTCGTTGATTCTATGAAGTTTTTGGGCCTTATTATAGGCGAGTCCCTGAAATGGAGCTTGCACATCGATGCTTTGTCCAAAAAATTGAGCTCCGCTTGTTTCGCAGTAAGATCTGTTTCCAAGGAACTTAACTTTTCAAACTCTAGATCAGTCTACTTTGCCCGGTTCGAATCACATCTTCGATAATCGATACGCCCTTCCATTCTGGGGTACATGCGGTGCGACTCAATTTGAGCGTACATATCTTTAAATTGCAAAAAGGGCTATTCGTTATTTTCTTTAGGCTGAAGAATGGAGCCCATTGCCAAGTTTTTTTCAAAAAATATAAAATATTGACACTTCCTTCCTTATTAATACTAGAGTCAGGCTGTTTAATCCGCAAACACCTATCAAGTATTTCAGAAAGGCCATTCCATCATTATCCACTTAGAAACGCGGAGCATGATCTTTACCTGCCAGCCCCATCCTCAGAATTAGTTAAGAGCTCTATTCTGTACAACGCAAAAAAATGCACAACCATCTGCCAATGGAAATCAAGTCCATATCTTCTCTTTCTAAATTCCCCATAGCTCTCAAAGCATATATGTTGGAAAGAGCCTTTTATAAAGCGAATGACCTTTTTGCGAACACATAATTTTGAGCATTCCACACACTGGACTCTGGAGCATTGTTTATAGGTAATTTGTTTTGTTAATAATTTATTAGATTAATTTAGTTTATTTTATACTTCGAACTTGATGTACCTACTATGTATTTTGTTTGTTTTGTTTTGACTTTGTATACAGATAGATGTATATTATTTTTAAGGCTTTGTCAACAAATTTTGTTAAATTTTTTTCTGACAATAAAGCATTATTATATTATTATTATTATTATTATTTTTTTTTTCTTTCTTTGCAGGGTTGTTCAACAACGTGGGATTCGTGATCATTCACGCTGCTTCAAACTTGCGATTATTTCAGCCGGATTTCGCCATTACATGTTTTCAGGTAAGTTAAGAGTCTTCCTGACAATCCTACACGTCTCCAATACGACAGATTTCTGCATTTCAGGAAACACTTCTTTATGATTTATTTTTAGAGTTTCGACGTATTTTTTCAAGTTTTTTGTTGCCAATCCGGTTGCAGAGATGACTATCGGTAAAATTTCGACTTTTCTCAAGTTGTTAATAGATTTGAATTCTTCTGCCAGCTCAAAATATTTACTTATTTTTTCCCTTTCTGTTTTATTTAGGTTGTGATCGTTCGGATGAGCAACATCTACGAAGTACCCAATCTTGTCCTGTTTGTTGAGAAGCACGATATCTGGTCGGTTGTTTGCCACAGTTTTGTCGGTTTGTATTGTTGTGTCCCAGTATAAACGGTAAGCATTGTTTTCAAGAATGGGAAAAGGTACATATTTGTAGTATCTTTCTTTTTGTTCTTTCAGATTGCACAGTATTGCCAGTTCTTGATGGATTATATGTTCGCAGTCAAATTATGTCGTTGGAGGTATTCAGTTGGAGCAAGGTAAGTACATCCTGAGATAACGTGCTCTATTGTTTCCGCATGTCTGTTACACAGTCTGCATAGGTCGTTATCCAGCTGCACTCCATGTACAAATTTTATGTGATTTTTTGTTGCAATTACATTATCTTGTATTGCTACCATGAATCCTTCTGTTTCTCCAAACAGTTGTCCCTTTCGTAGCCACTCAGTTGAGGACTGGAGATCGGCATCATTCAGCTTATTGGGAAATCTGCCGTGCAACGGTTTTGACAGCCAAGCAGTCTTTAATTCAGCCATAGTTAGCACAGGAACATCTTCATTGGAGGACAGATTTACAGGTGAGTAGTGATCTAGGACGTAGATTATCTTATGCAGCTCTGATTCTTCAGTTTTGATCCTAAAGTACTTTTTCAGTTTATTTATCTGTCTCTGATATAGGGTTTTGAGATCTAGCAGGCCTCGCCCGCCCGTGCTACGTGGCATATACAGCCGTTCAGGCAGGCTCTTGCATGGTGTATGTTGAACTTGGTCAGTTGTACTCGGATGGATCTATTTGTAGCTTCAAGTTCAGTTTGTGACCATCCAATAACCCCGAAGGAGTACGTCAACGCTGGCACTGCCCATGAATTAATAGCCTTTATTTTATTTTTCGCTGTAAGTTCTGTACGAAGAAGACTCTGGTTTCTAAAGTTTTATTTAATTTTTCTTTTGCACATTTTCGGTCTATTATTAGTCTCTGTTCGTAGGCCAAGTACTTGTAATTATCTTTGTTTAAATAGCGGATATTTTCATTTTCTAGATTGTCAAATTCTTGGGGCTTTCCTTTGCGGGCTACCAATTTAGCACATTTGTCTAATCCGAATTTCATTTTTATGTCAGTGCTAAATGTTTCCGTGAGGCTAATTAATCGATTTAGGTCTTTCTCTGTTGGAGCGTAAAGCTTAAGATCATCTAGAACAAATGAGATATGATGTAACTCTGCTCACCATTCTTAAGTTTGTATCCCAGACCCGATTGACACAAAGCTTGGATAGAGGATTGAGACTGAGTATAAACCACAGCGGGCAAAGCGAATCTCCCTGGAAAATTCCGCTCTGTATGGGTATTTCCTCGGTTGTTATTTGTTGTTCTGCTGTATTAACACGCAGTTTTGTTCTCCAGGTTCCCATACATGTTTTCAGAAACTCCACAATTCCTTCGTGTACCTTGTATATTTCCAGGACTTCGATCAGCCAGCTGTGGGGTACAGAATCGAATGCCTTTTGGTAATCGATCCAAGCCACGGCAATATTTCTTTGACGATGTCTCGCATCTTGTGTAATCACGCTGTCTATCAAGAGCTGTTCTTTGCATCCTTGTGTTCGTGCTCGGCTTCCTTTTTGCTCTTCAGTAATTAGCTTCTGTCCACTAAGGTGTGTTATTATTATTATTATTATAGTTTTGGATTGGTGCAAATCGCCAACAACCAGTTTTCTACAAAAGAAATTCGCTCATAGGTTTGTGATTTCCGTGAGAACAGACCCATACTGTAGGTATATGTATTTTTCAAATTAACTAAATACAAAAATTATTTCTTAAAACTAATTAGGTTATTAACAATAAAAATGAACCTGTCTGGCTTTACTTCTTGGAAAGTGATGAGTTCGTTGATAGTTCTGTTCTCATAGAAATCAGAAACCAGTCAGAGCGAATTTCATTAGTTGAAAATAGTCAGAAAACTGGCTGTCGGCGATTTGCACCAATCAAAAACGCTGTGACTGGTTTGTGATTTAAAGATGATCGAAGGTGCCATGATGTGTGAGGTGACACGTAAATTATCTATTACCGCACAATGTTGTTAGATATTTTTTGTGGTACCCATTCTGTAAGTTGACTTTTTTGGCCTACATCCATGAACTGTAAGTGTCACTTACAGTCCGGGTCAAAAAGAAAAAATCGGATTAATTTAGAAACAACAATATTCCTATTTAAAAAAGTTCATATGATTACATTGCGTTTTTTTAGACAGGATCTATTTATGACATCCTTGGAACTAACATTAATTTCTCTGTGAACTGACATTAGAGCTAAACCTTTCAAACGTTCGTTCACCATTGAATTTCTTAGCCAAGATTTTAGGCGTCTTATGGCCGAACCATTTTAAGGAAGGTTTAACGATAATCAACGTTTAAAGTAACATTTTTACATGTAATAAAGCCACTTTAAACGTTGATTATCGTTAAACTTCCCTTAAAATGTTCGGTGCAATCGGCTATTAGAGTCGAGAAAGATCTCTCTCAATGGCCGTTCTTGGCAAATGGTTACCACTACCAATATCATTATTATTCCATTTTTTTTGCCATATATCTAATTCAGCCGGTTCAAATATTTCAAGTTCAGCGGCCGAATATTTTTTTGTGGCATGAGTACCTAACTATACCTAAGTATGAAATGGATTTGTGATGCTCAAAGAAACGATCTTTTAACTCAACTATAATATGATCTAAGAACAGAATGAAGAGATTTTCAAGGTAGTACTCAGGATTTTCAGCCGGAACATTTCCACGCCGAGTCTGGCGACTTAGTTTTCTAATCTCGCCACCCATACCTTAAACAAGCTTTCTTGCTTCATTATAAATATTTCTAAAAGATTGATCGCATGACGCATATGTCCCTAGATAAATGGGCTCATTGCAGTATTAAATCAACATGTTCGACACAGGCTACCAGATCTACATTCACTTTTTGCAGATTTTTGGTTTTTTTGATAGGCACACACATTGATTATTTTCATTGTTATTTTATACTTATTTTTTGATTTTAGTTGTATCTTTTATTGGCGATTATTTTTTAAGAAAAGAATATCATGGGGGGAGTTTCACCAATATTTCAGCAAGCAAAGGTGACAGGGAAGATCCACCCAAGTAGATAGTCAAAGCGGGTTCAAGCATAAAATTCCGACCATAACCTCAATCTTTCATTCTTGACACAATGGTGGATGCGCCGCCGTTGACACGAAGGTGGATGCATCGTCGGCGCCATCTTGTCAAACGTCATGGCGCCATCTAGCGTACATAGTGTGAAGTTCGTAATACAGGATGCTGTAGTTGGGACCCGTAGGGCTCCGCCCTCCAAAAAGGGGGCCCGTAGGGCTGCGCCCCCCAAAAAGGGGGCCCGCAGGGCTGCGCCCCCCAAAAAGGGGCCCCCGGATTTTATTATGGGTACCAGAAAAAGGGGTGGGGGGAAATGTTTTCCCGCCATCATGTCAAACGTCATCTGTCAAACGTCATCTGTCAAACGTCACCTGTCAAACGTCATCTGTCATCTGTCAAACGTCATGACGTCATAGCGGGAGTTTTGAGTCGTTCCTGGTTCTGTGATGACGTCATAGGGACCTGGGTCACGTCCGTGGAGTCATTTAGAGTACATAGTGCAAAGTTTGATTCAGGGTTCGGGTTCTGTGATGACGTCATAGCGACCTGGGTCACGTCCGTGGAGTCATTTAGAGTACATAGTGCAAAGTTTGATTCAGGGTTCGGGTTCTGTGATGACGTCATAGCGACCTGGGTCACGTTCGTGGCGCCATTTAGAGTACATAGTGCGAAGTTCGTTTCATGGTTCTGTGATGACGTCATAGCGACCTGGGTCACGTGGGTTACGTCAGTGCGGGTCCGTGGCGCCATTTAGAGTACATAGTGCAAAGTTCGATTCATGGTTCGGGTTCTGTGATGACGTCATAGCGACCTGGGTCACGTCCGTGACGCCATTTAGAGTACATGTGTCAAGTTTGATGTGTCTTATAACAGGATGCTGTGGTGGTGACGTAACTATGAGGGTCCAGCAGCTAGCTTCATGTTGTACCTGGTAGAGGGTGTTCGAACTTAAGGATGATACACACATACAGTATTGCTCATTGACCTCGTGTGTTACCATTTACGACGCCATAACTAAGTCATCAGCTGTTTAAACAACCTACGTCAAGGCGAGAAATAACATGCTGCTTACGTCACAACTGGTGATTTAACGTTGGGGAGAGAGTGGATTTGTTCCACACAGGCCTTATGAGGATAGGCTATCCTGTAGTAGTAGTGTGTATTATCCTTGGTTGGAACCAACGTTTGATGGGAAAGGGGCCTCGTTTTTTTATTAAAAACATACATTTTTTAAGACAACGATTTCAAAAAGCGAATATTTCCCATCAATAAACTGCTTAATATGATCCAATCATTTTGGTGGTACGTCTTGGGAGCAACACTGCGTTATCGTCAAATTCGACGAGTATTTCAAATCCATAGCTAAAAATATGCCACAATTGTATCGATTACCTAAGTATATAAGATATTTACTTACTAGGTTAAAATAATAATTTCTGTACAATAGTTTTATGATCTACCTTAATTTGTATAGTTTATTGGTTCCAGTAAAGATTTGCAATTATTTTGAGGTCTCTATCGTAGAAAATATTGGGAACTTTCACTTTATACCAGATCTTATAATTTTCTCAGTGTTTTTGATCCTTTGTTATAAAAAGACAGGCCTTGTTGATTGATTTCAAATCCATATCTAAAATATTCCATAATTCTATCGATATCAGTATATAAGATATTCACTTACTTGGTTAAAATGATAATTGTTGTGCAATAATTTTATTGTTGTTGACGAGTCTCAAACAAGACTGAAAGAGCTTAATTATAAAATCCGATTCAAACTTCGAATTAACAACATAACATACAAAAAACGCTGTCAAAATATTGGAAATTTCACTTTCTATGAGGCTTCAGGTCTTGTAATTTTCTCAGTGTTTTCAATCCTTTGCTAGGAAAAGACAGGTCTTGACGGTCTTGTTGTAGATTGATATTAGTATATAAGATATTTACTTACTTGGTTAAAATCAAATTAATTGTTGTGCAATAATTTTATATTTTCCACTGTTGACTAGTTTGAGCGAGAAGCTTGTTATTATAAAATCCGATTTAAACTTCGAAGTATCACATACAAAAAACACCGCTAAATGCAAACGCTTAATCGGCAGTTTTTTTATCTGAATTATATCAGGACCATTCGCAGAAGCCGCCCGAGAAAAACAACAACACATTTTAAAGATAATTTTTTAGTTTAAGGTGTAATTATTAAGTTAGATAGGTATTAATATGTCCATTTTTATTTTAAAAGGTGACAAATTCAAACAATTTATCAAAATTTAAAAGTATAGATTTAAATTAGCATCGTTGACATTTTATGAGCCAATACCCTTATGCAATACAAAATTTCAGTGGATACATTGTTACCTGTAAAATATGAGGATTCAATTTTTTTTCTTTGTACAAAAAACGCAGCATCCAGTACCAGTACTTTGAGCCTGGATTTTCAAAGTTTAGTTTTTTGGGCGATAAGTGTCGGTTTCGAAAAACTGTAAGTACTATTTTTAAATATCTAAGTGATGTAGGATAAATCATGCCCCGAGACATATTTTGAATTAACACAAACCTCGATTTTTGAATTATTTTTATTTTCCTTAACACATAATCATATTGTTTGTTTTTTAAAAATACAGACAACCCTGAGTACCTACCTATTTCTTAATTTAATTCCAATAGTTTTTTAAGCAGCAACTTGAATTTACTTTTTCACTTACATTTGCACAAAACTCAAATTTCTTTTTCTAAAATTTAGGTAGGTTCTTTAACCAATTTAAACTGGTTTTATTTTTTCATTTACTTTAAAACAAACCTCCATAAACAGCGAATTTTTAATTTTGTGTACAAAATGGTTCACCAGGAAGGAGATAACCTGAAGCATCATGAGGATTGCTAAACATCTTCCAAGATCTGTAACCAATGTGGTGGGATTTTTGAAGCACAGTGGGCTATCCAACACCACCAAAACACCCAGCTCCAAGAGAGCCTCCAAACGAAAGGCTGGAGATCCCGCCGCCCCCATGATGAAGCAAGCTAGACTTTTGCTGGTAAGTTGGCATTAATCGAATTTTTTAAATCTAATTCAATTATTTTCAGGACTTTCAATATCAGCCACATGCCGGTGGTGTGAGAATTGCGACTTGGAGAATCCGATAAATCAATGAGTTGGTCATCTTCGGTGTCTCTAGCACCGAGCCAACACCTGTTGAAGCAGGAGGAAGACGTTAGTCTTGTCAAAACATCTTTCAAGAACCGAATTGCAACATAGCGGCTTTCATCAAAGCAGGACCCTATCAGCGTGAAGCACGTTTTGAAATTAGCTGTGGCATACCTATTCAGTATTAGGACGGACGGAGGTCTGAATGATTTTATGACACACTTACCAGGATAGCAGAAAATGCGTTTGCGAAAAAATAATTTAGAGCAAACAGTTAAATAGCGCAAGGATATGAGAAAACTAACTTCGCACATTCTTGAGCAACCGACCCACCGAATTCAACAAACATGCGTACACGTAAACGAGAAGAAGGGGTTTTAAAACTAGTTTTTCCTTCAACAAATCAGGGTAACTATGGAATAACATAGAGGACTAAAATATGACAACCACTTTCAAGTTGAAACTGGAAGTGGATACCGGCTGCCACTACCACCCCCTGCTCATAAATAAATTTGGTCATTTAGGTTTTCAGTCATCCTAAACAAAAAGTTCACAGAATTCTAGGAAAAAGAAAGCGGTGTGTATCATTTCAATTGCAGTGTTATATACTAAACAATGTCTCTTACAGGCTGGACGCTCCAACAACTTTAAGCTCTAAATATGAGTATTAATAGGATCATAACCCTCTAAAAGCCTATTCATATCTGCCAGTACCAGGATATTCTGTAACGTCATGGGAGTTGCCGAACATCTGCCAAGATCTGCAATCAATGTGGTGGAATTTTTAAATCATGTCATCCAGAAATAACATGGGTTGAGGAAAAAAGTATTCCAGTACTTCCAAGCTAGATATTCAGGAATGTGAGAAATTAGCAGTTTATACGAATTACTTCCAGAGGAGTACCTACGTTCGCGGATTTCGTTCGCAGGCGGAAATTTGGGATCTGTTTTTATTTAAATACTCAATATATATTGAAAAAAAAAAAAAAATTCAAGGGTGCCGATAAAGACGTATTTCATTTTTATGATTATGAATATTGCTACAATTTAGATGGTAGTCGCACTCACAGTCCTATTAACCATATTGGCAATGATTGTTGAGAATAAAAATAAGCTTTAGTATAAACTATGTTTTATTTTCCTGAGAATGGCAGAGATGAAGCCACCATTGATCTCTGTAGACCACCAACCCAAACCCACAGTCAAATAGCGCCAGCACACACTTAAGATATCCTACAACTTTTATTTATGTTCCAAAATTGTATCAAGATTATTTCCATTTCAATAATTTTTGAAAAGAAACTTCTTAAACGGCGTTCTGCTATTTGGACGACAATGGAGAGCGATTTGAAAAACGCGTCACGGGCAAATTTCGTTACTCGAGAGACAAGAAAGATGTAACGTAAAGGAACAGAGAAAGACAGCTATTGATTGACACAAACCAAGGATTATAAGCGTCGAGAGGACTGCCCATTATTGACAAGCGCCGATATTGACACAAACCAAGGATTATAAGCGTAAGGATGATTGCCTATTATTGACAAGCGGTATTGGAAAAATAAAATCATTTCTGGCGAATTTCGGGGTTTTCCGGATATCTCTGGAAAGCACTCGGAATTTTTGAAATATCAAAGCAGCATAATAATGAGCACAAACTTGCACTATACTTTTTTCTGATTCAACCGACGTCGGGTCTCTTTCCGTAGGATCCTAATACAGGATTCGAATAGGATTCAAAATAGCTAGTATTCGAATGATACCCAAGTCTCCCAAAGTACCAAGTGTTATCACAGGAGTTTATTCAAAACATGCCGCATTAGTAATAATTATCAAACTTCAAAATTGTATAACAGGAGACTTTCTCATTGAAATCAAGCATTATGTTGATAGACTTGATACTGTTTACAATGCCAATCCCCATTAAGTATACATGCCCCAGATGTAAGGGTGAAACTGATATACCTAATCGACTTTGTTTGCCTTGCGAATTTTCACAATTTGTTGAACAAAAAAGGATACCATCTCATTATTTTGCAAAACCCGAACGTAGAACCTAAATTATGAAGTTGTACCAGTAAATTTTCTGTTAAATAAAACTTTTGTTATTATATTTTTCTGCTTTTTATTTATAGCCTCTAGACTAGGTTAGGCTATAATAATTTAAACAAAATTCAACGAGAGCATTGTGCACAACATTAGGATAGGCCATCGAATACTATATTGTTAAGCTTTTTTTTAAGTCGACACTTTCCGTATGGGGAGCAAAAGAAGGAAGGATACGGCAAAAAACAGGTGAGATCAGGTGACCATTGACGTACAATCGTAGGGAGCCACACCAACTCATATTGGAGTATCAGCTAGGGGATTCTTATCTTGTCACAAGTCGCTATGGCTCGCTAGCTGTCATTCGATACCTATTTCGATATCGGATGGAGAGTGATTCATATGTAATATTGACAATTATTATCGAATTTCGTATCGACATCAAATAGACGGTGGTATGAAAAACGAGAGAAAAATCGACCTTCAAATTTGAATGATAGATGATAGATTATGTTTATTATTTTATAATTTATTTTTCGCTTCAATTCAAACTATTTTTACTTCTAAAGATTCCTTTCGCGTTGAAAATAATTTCAATTTTTAATTATTATGTTGCAACGAAATTTTAAGGCAGCACCGTCAACAGCAAAACCTTCACTTTAGACGCACGACTCGTAGGGTAGGAGAAACTTGATTTACATTTTTCTTCTCGCCTCTCAACTCCACACTCCCGTCTTCCTTATGTGAGACTGACCACGTCCACCAGCACTCAACATGTTGAGTGATTAGTCAGCGGCTTTGTTGAAAAAGATGAAATATAACGAAGGATTACATACACAAACGTCAAACATAAAACATAAACATAACACATGACACCACAACTTGTCACTTCAAAATAAAAAAGGATAGCCAATCATTCAAACAAAGATCAGCAAATCGAAAAGCCGAAACGGGACCTCTCACTTACGCCAGAGAGTCGATACCGAATCAGCAATTCGACATCGAATTGGTCTTAAAAATTCCGCAGGATTATAAATGATGGACTGTATACGCATGCAATTTAATTCATTTTACCTACTCATCAATAACTGATAGACCGTGCCTGACTCATCCATATAATATTATAGGTCCTGCGAAATATTAATGAAACCGAACAAACAGACTGCATACATAAAACGTTCATTTTATGTCATATTCACGTTCATACGTCCATATGACCTATTCACTGATCTCGTAAATAAATGGATAAACAAAGAAAGCTCCTAATGCTGCTAATTTACGAGGTCAAAATCTAAACAAAAACAACTGACTGGGACAGCTGTGAGCATGCGCAGTAGATACATGTATTGTGCGTAGACAAAATATGGCCAATGAAAATGAAGGAATTTCGAAACTTAGAACAGTTGTTCGAAAGATAAAACACTGCGCAGGCGTTAGGCTGTTCCATTGCACAACTGTTCGTAGAATATGGACCCCAAATTTTCGCACAAATTATGCAAATCAAGCCGTATGAATTGTTTATCCATTTATTTTTTAGATCAGTGGACCTATTCAGAACATACATAAGACGTACAGTTTAGTAAAAACATTCATATTACGTACATTTACATCCACCATTTTGGTTTTATGTTAAAGTGTAAAACACAAACAAGTCACTGTTTATTTATTTAATTCCTCGTGTCTAAGTTTAACTTTGTTTGAATCTCTGTTAATCATAGTAATTCAAATCATTGGCTTAGAAAATCGTGTGTTTATTTTAGTGGCAATCAGACGTAATAATTAAAAATTGATAAAAAAATTTCTTGCCTCGACTGGGATTTAAACTCAGGACCCCTGAATTTCCAGTGCAATGCTCTAACCAACTAAGCTACCAGGAGCTGTTTCATTTCTACCTTTTCGAATGTGGATCAAATCTGGAACGCGAAATAAATGAAAAATAGTATAGGACTAACCACACAGCGTTTTTATGCCTAGGGAGTTTATCGATACCGTGGGAAAAATCTAGATCGACGATGCATTTGATCTGAAATTTCGGGGTTTGACCCGAACCAAACCCAAATTTTTGGGGAGTTTCCCGGAATTCGACCGCAGCTCCTTATCTCATGTTATCATCATCAAAACACAGTTATCGTCCCGCCATCGGGCGTCATCCTCATCGTCGTCTCGTCATCGATCGATTGCAAAAAGTCTAGCCGGGGAATCGAGTCCTCAGACCATCACACCAAAAACCAGCACTGTAGACAAGGCACTAGATCATTGAGTAATTATTGATAAAAAATGTTTGTAAGTAAAGTCTATACCAAGTCACTTGGACTAGCATAAAAACTAACTAAATCCCGGCATCCATCAGCTTTTTCTTTGTCAAACATGGACGGCGTAATTTCAAAAAACTGTACTAAAATTAATAATCAATAGACAGTATGTCAATCAATCATGATCCGCAATGGCCAATCAGATCTATTGAGTCCACGTTTACTGGTATCGAACGTGTACATGGAGGATGAAGCCAATCAGATAATATACCTATCCATTCTTACTTGTCTGGCTTCCAACGGGTACGAGGAGCAATCAGTATAAATTTTGCTATATTTTTCAATATGTGATGCAGTATATTGACAATACGTCTATTTTAGGCTTGGTCCAAGTAACTTCGTATAGACTATAAAACGTTCTAACTATACAGGTCCAGAGACAATTATAAGTGTGTAGACAGCTATACAGGTCCAGAGACAGGTCCGATACAGCTTTTCGAGACAGATCTGTCTACACAGACTGCTTTTCGAGACAGCTTTTCGTGACAGGTCTGTCTACATAGACTGCTTTTCGAGACATGTCTGTCTACACAGACAGCTTTTCGAGACAGGTCTGTCTACACAGGCAGCTTTCTGAGACAGGTCAGTCTACACAGACAGCTTTTCGAAACAGGTCTGTCTATAGAGGCAGCTTTTCGAGACAGATCTGTCTATAGATACAGCTTTTCGAGACAGGTCTGTCTACATAGACAGCTTTTCGAGATAGGTCTGTCTACACAGATAGCTTTTCGAGACAGGTTAGTAGTAACGGGGGCACCTGAGCCTGAGAATTTTTTCGATACCGTGGGAAAAATCTCTAAATCGGCGGCGCCTTTGATCTGAAACAGCTATCCAGGTCTAGAGATAGGTTTGTATACACTTATACAGGGCTAGAGACAGGCCTGTATACAGCAATGGTAAGCAAGGGATAGTTTGGGTTAGTTATAGGTTAGCATAGGACCCCCCACGTCGTTGGGTCAGTTAGGGAAGATTCGTAACTGACCCAACGACGTGGGGGGTCCTATGCTAACCTATAACTAACCCAAACTATCCCTTGCTCACCATTGCTGTATACAGGCCTGTCTCTAGCCCTGTATAAGTGTATACAAACCTATCTCTAGATCTGGATAGCTGTTTCAGATCAAAGGCGCCGCCGATTTAGAGATTTTTCCCACGGTATCGAAAAAATTCTCAGGCTCAGGTGCCCCCGTTACTACTAACCTGTCTCGAAAAGCTATCTGTGTAGACAGACCTATCTCGAAAAGCTGTCTATGTAGACAGACCTGTCTCGAAAAGCTGTATCTATAGACAGATCTGTCTCGAAAAGCTGCCTCTATAGACAGACCTGTTTCGAAAAGCTGTCTGTGTAGACTGACCTGTCTCAGAAAGCTGCCTGTGTAGACAGACCTGTCTCGAAAAGCTGTCTGTGTAGACAGACATGTCTCGAAAAGCAGTCTATGTAGACAGACCTGTCACGAAAAGCTGTCTCGAAAAGCAGTCTGTGTAGACAGATCTGTCTCGAAAAGCTGTATCGGACCTGTCTCTGGACCTGTATAGCTGTCTACACACTTATAATTGTCTCTGGACCTGTATAGTTAGAACGTTTTATAGTCTATACGAAGTTACTTGGACCAAGCCTAAAATAGACGTATTGTCAATATACTGCATCACATATTGAAAAATATAGCAAAATTTATACTGATTGCTCCTCGTACCCGTTGGAAGCCAGACAAGTAAGAATGGATAGGTATATTATCTGATTGGCTTCATCCTCCATGTACACGTTCGATACCAGTAAACGTGGACTCAATAGATCTGATTGGCCATTGCGGATCATGATTGATTGACATACTGTCTATTGATTATTAATTTTAGTACAGTTTTTTGAAATTACGCCGCCCATGTTTGACAAAGAAAAAGCCGATGGATGCCGGGATTTAGTTAGTTTTTATGCTAGTCCAAGTGACTTGGTATAGACTTTACTTACAAACATTTTTTATCAATAATTACTCAATGATCTAGTGCCTTGTCTACAGTGCTGGATTTTGGTGTGATGGTCTGAGGACTCGATTCCCCGGCTAGACTTTTTGCAATCGATCGATGACGAGACGACGATGAGGATGACGCCCGATGGCGGGACGATAACTGTGTTTTGATGATGATAACATGAGATAAGGAGCTGCGGTCGAATTCCGGGAAACTCCCCAAAAATTTGGGTTTGGTTCGGGTCAAACCCCGAAATTTCAGATCAAATGCATCGTCGATCTAGATTTTTCCCACGGTATCGATAAACTCCCTAGGCATAAAAACGCTGTGTGGTTAGTCCTATACTATTTTTCATTTATTTCGCGTTCCAGATTTGATCCACATTCGAAAAGGTAGAAATGAAACAGCTCCTGGTAGCTTAGTTGGTTAGAGCATTGCACTGGAAATTCAGGGGTCCTGAGTTTAAATCCCAGTCGAGGCAAGAATTTTTTTTTATCAATTTCTAATTATTACGTCTGCATGCCACTAAAATAAACACACGATTTTCTAAGCCAATGATTTGAATTACTATGATTAACAGAGATTCAAACAAAGTTAAACTTAGACACGAGGAATTAAATAAATAAACAGTGACTTGTTTGTGTTTTACACTTTAACATAAAACCAAAATGGTGGATGTAAATGTACGTAATATGAATGTTTTTACTAAACTGTACGTCTTATGTATGTTCTGAATAGGTCCACTGATCTAAACAATAAATGGATAAACAATTCATACGGCTTGATTTGCATAATTTGTGCGAAAATTTGGGGTCCATATTCTACGAACAGTTGTGCAATGGAACAGCCTAACGCCTGCGCAGTGTTTTATCTTTCGAACAACTGTTCTAAGTTTCGAAATTCCTTCATTTTCATTGGCCATATTTTGTCTACGCACAATACATGTATCTACTGCGCATGCTCACAGCTGTCCCAGTCAGTTGTTTTTGTTTAGATTTTGACCTCGTAAATTAGCAGCATTAGGAGCTTTCTTTGTTTATCCATTTATTTACGAGATCAGTGAATAGGTCATATGGACGTATGAACGTGAATATGACATAAAATGGACGTTTTAATTATGCAGTCTGTTTGTTCGGTTTCATTAATATTTCGCAGGACCTATAATATTATATGGATGAGTCAGGCACGGTCTATCAGTTATTGATGAGTAGGTAAAATGAATTAAATTGCATGCGTATACAGTCCATCATTTATAATCCTGCGGAATTTTTAAGACCAATTCGATGTCGAATTGCTGATTCGGTATCGACTCTCTGGCGTAAGTGAGAGGTCCCGTTTCGGCTTTTCGATTTGCTGATCTTTGTTTGAATGATTGGCTATCCTTTTTTATTTTGAAGTGACAAGTTGTGGTGTCATGTGTTATGTTTATGTTTTATGTTTGTGTATGTAATCCTTCGTTATATTTCATCTTTTTCAACAAAGCCGCTGACTAATCACTCAACATGTTGAGTGCTGGTGGACGTGGTCAGTCTCACATAAGGAAGACGGGAGTGTGGAGTTGAGAGGCGAGAAGAAAAATGTAAATCAAGTTTCTCCTACCCTACGAGTCGTGCGTCTAAAGTGAAGGTTTTGCTGTTGACGGTGCTGCCTTAAAATTTCGTTGCAACATAATAAGTAGAAATTGAAATTATTTTCAACGCGAAAGGAATCTTTAGAAGTAAAAATAGTTTGAATTGAAGCGAAAAATAAATTATAAAATAATAAACATAATCTATCATCTATCATTCAAATTTGAAGGTCGATTTTTCTCTCGTTTTTCATACCACCGTCTATTTGATGTCGATACGAAATTCGATAATAATTGTCAATATTACATATGAATCACTCTCCATCCGATATCGAAATAGGTATCGAATGACAGCTAGCGAGCCATAGCGACTTGTGACAAGATAAGAATCCCCTAGCTGATACTCCAATATGAGTTGGTGTGGCTCCCTACGATTGTACGTCAATGGTCACCTGATCTCACACCTGTTTTTTGCCGTATCCTTCCTTCTTTTGCTCCCCATACGGAAAGTGTCGACTTAAAAAAAAGCTTAACAATATAGTATTCGATGGCCTATCCTAATGTTGTGCACAATGCTCTCGTTGAATTTTGTTTAAATTATTATAGCCTAACCTAGTCTAGAGGCTATAAATAAAAAGCAGAAAAATATAATAACAAAAGTTTTATTTAACAGAAAATTTACTGGTACAACTTCATAATTTAGGTTCTACGTTCGGGTTTTGCAAAATAATGAGATGGTATCCTTTTTTGTTCAACAAATTGTGAAAATTCGCAAGGCAAACAAAGTCGATTAGGTATATCAGTTTCACCCTTACATCTGGGGCATGTATACTTAATGGGGATTGGCATTGTAAACAGTATCAAGTCTATCAACATAATGCTTGATTTCAATGAGAAAGTCTCCTGTTATACAATTTTGAAGTTTGATAATTATTACTAATGCGGCATGTTTTGAATAAACTCCTGTGATAACACTTGGTACTTTGGGAGACTTGGGTATCATTCGAATACTAGCTATTTTGAATCCTATTCGAATCCTGTATTAGGATCCTACGGAAAGAGACCCGACGTCGGTTGAATCAGAAAAAAGTATAGTGCAAGTTTGTGCTCATTATTATGCTGCTTTGATATTTCAAAAATTCCGAGTGCTTTCCAGAGATATCCGGAAAACCCCGAAATTCGCCAGAAATGATTTTATTTTTCCAATACCGCTTGTCAATAATAGGCAATCATCCTTACGCTTATAATCCTTGGTTTGTGTCAATATCGGCGCTTGTCAATAATGGGCAGTCCTCTCGACGCTTATAATCCTTGGTTTGTGTCAATCAATAGCTGTCTTTCTCTGTTCCTTTACGTTACATCTTTCTTGTCTCTCGAGTAACGAAATTTGCCCGTGACGCGTTTTTCAAATCGCTCTCCATTGTCGTCCAAATAGCAGAACGCCGTTTAAGAAGTTTCTTTTCAAAAATTATTGAAATGGAAATAATCTTGATACAATTTTGGAACATAAATAAAAGTTGTAGGATATCTTAAGTGTGTGCTGGCGCTATTTGACTGTGGGTTTGGGTTGGTGGTCTACAGAGATCAATGGTGGCTTCATCTCTGCCATTCTCAGGAAAATAAAACATAGTTTATACTAAAGCTTATTTTTATTCTCAACAATCATTGCCAATATGGTTAATAGGACTGTGAGTGCGACTACCATCTAAATTGTAGCAATATTCATAATCATAAAAATGAAATACGTCTTTATCGGCACCCTTGAATTTTTTTTTTTTTTCAATATATATTGAGTATTTAAATAAAAACAGATCCCAAATTTCCGCCTGCGAACGAAATCCGCGAACGTAGGTACTCCTCTGGAAGTAATTCGTATAAACTGCTAATTTCTCACATTCCTGAATATCTAGCTTGGAAGTACTGGAATACTTTTTTCCTCAACCCATGTTATTTCTGGATGACATGATTTAAAAATTCCACCACATTGATTGCAGATCTTGGCAGATGTTCGGCAACTCCCATGACGTTACAGAATATCCTGGTACTGGCAGATATGAATAGGCTTTTAGAGGGTTATGATCCTATTAATACTCATATTTAGAGCTTAAAGTTGTTGGAGCGTCCAGCCTGTAAGAGACATTGTTTAGTATATAACACTGCAATTGAAATGATACACACCGCTTTCTTTTTCCTAGAATTCTGTGAACTTTTTGTTTAGGATGACTGAAAACCTAAATGACCAAATTTATTTATGAGCAGGGGGTGGTAGTGGCAGCCGGTATCCACTTCCAGTTTCAACTTGAAAGTGGTTGTCATATTTTAGTCCTCTATGTTATTCCATAGTTACCCTGATTTGTTGAAGGAAAAACTAGTTTTAAAACCCCTTCTTCTCGTTTACGTGTACGCATGTTTGTTGAATTCGGTGGGTCGGTTGCTCAAGAATGTGCGAAGTTAGTTTTCTCATATCCTTGCGCTATTTAACTGTTTGCTCTAAATTATTTTTTCGCAAACGCATTTTCTGCTATCCTGGTAAGTGTGTCATAAAATCATTCAGACCTCCGTCCGTCCTAATACTGAATAGGTATGCCACAGCTAATTTCAAAACGTGCTTCACGCTGATAGGGTCCTGCTTTGATGAAAGCCGCTATGTTGCAATTCGGTTCTTGAAAGATGTTTTGACAAGACTAACGTCTTCCTCCTGCTTCAACAGGTGTTGGCTCGGTGCTAGAGACACCGAAGATGACCAACTCATTGATTTATCGGATTCTCCAAGTCGCAATTCTCACACCACCGGCATGTGGCTGATATTGAAAGTCCTGAAAATAATTGAATTAGATTTAAAAAATTCGATTAATGTCAACTTACCAGCAAAAGTCTAGCTTGCTTCATCATGGGGGCGGCGGGATCTCCAGCCTTTCGTTTGGAGGCTCTCTTGGAGCTGGGTGTTTTGGTGGTGTTGGATAGCCCACTGTGCTTCAAAAATCCCACCACATTGGTTACAGATCTTGGAAGATGTTTAGCAATCCTCATGATGCTTCAGGTTATCTCCTTCCTGGTGAACCATTTTGTACACAAAATTAAAAATTCGCTGTTTATGGAGGTTTGTTTTAAAGTAAATGAAAAAATAAAACCAGTTTAAATTGGTTAAAGAACCTACCTAAATTTTAGAAAAAGAAATTTGAGTTTTGTGCAAATGTAAGTGAAAAAGTAAATTCAAGTTGCTGCTTAAAAAACTATTGGAATTAAATTAAGAAATAGGTAGGTACTCAGGGTTGTCTGTATTTTTAAAAAACAAACAATATGATTATGTGTTAAGGAAAATAAAAATAATTCAAAAATCGAGGTTTGTGTTAATTCAAAATATGTCTCGGGGCATGATTTATCCTACATCACTTAGATATTTAAAAATAGTACTTACAGTTTTTCGAAACCGACACTTATCGCCCAAAAAACTAAACTTTGAAAATCCAGGCTCAAAGTACTGGTACTGGATGCTGCGTTTTTTGTACAAAGAAAAAAAATTGAATCCTCATATTTTACAGGTAACAATGTATCCACTGAAATTTTGTATTGCATAAGGGTATTGGCTCATAAAATGTCAACGATGCTAATTTAAATCTATACTTTTAAATTTTGATAAATTGTTTGAATTTGTCACCTTTTAAAATAAAAATGGACATATTAATACCTATCTAACTTAATAATTACACCTTAAACTAAAAAATTATCTTTAAAATGTGTTGTTGTTTTTCTCGGGCGGCTTCTGCGAATGGTCCTGATATAATTCAGATAAAAAAACTGCCGATTAAGCGTTTGCATTTAGCGGTGTTTTTTGTATGTGATACTTCGAAGTTTAAATCGGATTTTATAATAACAAGCTTCTCGCTCAAACTAGTCAACAGTGGAAAATATAAAATTATTGCACAACAATTAATTTGATTTTAACCAAGTAAGTAAATATCTTATATACTAATATCAATCTACAACAAGACCGTCAAGACCTGTCTTTTCCTAGCAAAGGATTGAAAACACTGAGAAAATTACAAGACCTGAAGCCTCATAGAAAGTGAAATTTCCAATATTTTGACAGCGTTTTTTGTATGTTATGTTGTTAATTCGAAGTTTGAATCGGATTTTATAATTAAGCTCTTTCAGTCTTGTTTGAGACTCGTCAACAACAATAAAATTATTGCACAACAATTATCATTTTAACCAAGTAAGTGAATATCTTATATACTGATATCGATAGAATTATGGAATATTTTAGATATGGATTTGAAATCAATCAACAAGGCCTGTCTTTTTATAACAAAGGATCAAAAACACTGAGAAAATTATAAGATCTGGTATAAAGTGAAAGTTCCCAATATTTTCTACGATAGAGACCTCAAAATAATTGCAAATCTTTACTGGAACCAATAAACTATACAAATTAAGGTAGATCATAAAACTATTGTACAGAAATTATTATTTTAACCTAGTAAGTAAATATCTTATATACTTAGGTAATCGATACAATTGTGGCATATTTTTAGCTATGGATTTGAAATACTCGTCGAATTTGACGATAACGCAGTGTTGCTCCCAAGACGTACCACCAAAATGATTGGATCATATTAAGCAGTTTATTGATGGGAAATATTCGCTTTTTGAAATCGTTGTCTTAAAAAATGTATGTTTTTAATAAAAAAACGAGGCCCCTTTCCCATCAAACGTTGGTTCCAACCAAGGATAATACACACTACTACTACAGGATAGCCTATCCTCATAAGGCCTGTGTGGAACAAATCCACTCTCTCCCCAACGTTAAATCACCAGTTGTGACGTAAGCAGCATGTTATTTCTCGCCTTGACGTAGGTTGTTTAAACAGCTGATGACTTAGTTATGGCGTCGTAAATGGTAACACACGAGGTCAATGAGCAATACTGTATGTGTGTATCATCCTTAAGTTCGAACACCCTCTACCAGGTACAACATGAAGCTAGCTGCTGGACCCTCATAGTTACGTCACCACCACAGCATCCTGTTATAAGACACATCAAACTTGACACATGTACTCTAAATGGCGTCACGGACGTGACCCAGGTCGCTATGACGTCATCACAGAACCCGAACCATGAATCGAACTTTGCACTATGTACTCTAAATGGCGCCACGGACCCGCACTGACGTAACCCACGTGACCCAGGTCGCTATGACGTCATCACAGAACCATGAAACGAACTTCGCACTATGTACTCTAAATGGCGCCACGAACGTGACCCAGGTCGCTATGACGTCATCACAGAACCCGAACCCTGAATCAAACTTTGCACTATGTACTCTAAATGACTCCACGGACGTGACCCAGGTCGCTATGACGTCATCACAGAACCCGAACCCTGAATCAAACTTTGCACTATGTACTCTAAATGACTCCACGGACGTGACCCAGGTCGCTATGACGTCATCACAGAACCAGGAACGACTCAAAACTCCCGCTATGACGTCATGACGTTTGACAGATGACAGATGACGTTTGACAGGTGACGTTTGACAGATGACGTTTGACAGATGACGTTTGACATGATGGCGGGAAAACATTTCCCCCCACCCCTTTTTCTGGTACCCATAATAAAATCCGGGGGCCCCTTTTTGGGGGGCGCAGCCCTGCGGGCCCCCTTTTTGGGGGGGCGCAGCCCTACGGGTCCCAACTACAGCATCCTGTATTACGAACTTCACACTATGTACGCTAGATGGCGCCATGACGTTTGACAAGATGGCGCCGACGATGCATCCACCTTCGTGTCAACGGCGGCGCATCCACCACGTGTCAAGAATGAAAGATTGAGGTTATGGTCGGATTTTTATGCTTGAACCCGCTTTGACTATCTACTCACCCAAACCACTTTTTATAGAACTATAACAAATTCCGTTTTAGGGTTACATTATTATCTACTACGGTAGATTCCCTCTCATCTATGTATGGTGAAATATTCGTGTGCAACAAGATGCGCCTATGTATGATCGGATTCTTTCAAGACCAAAACATATATGTCGCTCCTGAACTTTGGTCAAGCCCTTAACCTAATTGAAATCAAGTTTTGGGAGATTTTGAGTTTTCCTTTTCCCTTTATTATCCTACTCTACCTACATAAATATGGATTAGTCTATGAGGTCATTATCAAATTTGAGATGGTACACTTGTCTTCTTGATTGCGCCCTTGCTGTTTTTATATTGATGGTACTCTGGAGTAACAGCTTGAAGCTAAAATTTGCATGTTTTGTTGAGTATTCCAAAAAAAGCTCTACAGAAGTTAATATATCTAATTATTTGAGGTTTATTCAAAGCAATCTAATAAACTTAAATGGATGTCCACCGTTTTGAACCATCTATTCACATCGATTGTACACTTGATTTTGCTGAAATTTGATAATTTTTTCATATTTTTATTTAATCTCAATGGTAACTGCCACTATATTGTAAATGGTTTGCAGATTATTTTACCGAGTGACTTGAAAAAAAATTTCATCTAGAATATTGTGCAAAAGTGTTTATTTGTATAACAGAGTGACAAAAAAGTAGCGCATAATACCACCTGTTTTATTACATTCTAATTACTTTATATGGAAATAGGTCCTGGAAAGTTACAGGTTTCACCTATGCCTTACTTTTTTACCACCGTATGAATTAAACGTGAAGTAGGTATATTTTTACCACGTAATAAAATACCTGACGTCCATAAAATTTCAACACATTTAATCCGCGCTATTTTCTATTAAAAAGAAATAAAATCTTTATTGTTTATTATAAAAAGTAATTTCTTTTTAGTTTCTGTTCTTACCAGAACTTTTTTCATTTAGAACTAGGTTTCAAAATGTACGGCCTTATTGGATGTGTTGTTGGTTTGTGTATTATTAAATTGTCCCTATGTTCACAACGTAAGTATCGAAACATCTTTCAAAAATATCATTTCAATTTATTTCATAACAATTTTATGATAATATAGTACATACCTACTTTTTATAAGATTTTATCTACGACCTGCACAATAAGTGACTATTATGTCACTAATTTTTGTTCATTTGCGTTATGTAATGAGTCCTATTACCGCACTAGTGCGGTAATGAATCATAACGCGTTCATTATCGCACTAGTGCGTTAAGAAGTCATCATTTTTTTATAACTACACAATCGAGTACACAATATTATAATTTTTTTGCTTTAGTTAGTGACCTCAGTAGATATTCCGATTGTTTTTTTTTTGGAGCAAGGTTGGATTTAGGATTTAGGTGAAAAATAAACGGCGTTGAAGAAGATAGGCAAAAACACATTTTCTTCTTCATCGCCGTTTATTTTTGACCTAAATCCAACCTTTCTCGAAAAATCCAACTTGGTTATTCCTTTTAGACAAACAGCAATAGTCACTTATTGTGCAGGGTGGTTGATAAAATATTGTATATTACACGTACGGTAAGGCTCATTACAACACTCGTGTGGTTACCACGACTCGGTCTACGACCTCGTCGTGGCAATATTCCCCATTCGTTACTGTAATGAAGCTCATACCGTACTAGTAATATAAATAACTATTATATAATAGGTAGCAATTCAACTAATTTAAAGAGGTTATAGGAGGTATTCATTTGTTAAAACATGATGATTTTGTTGTAAGTTTTAAAAACTGAGTAATAATCACTTTTGCGGATCTTAGAAAAATGAAAACGTGTTTTAAGTGCCGCACCCAGGTTTTTTATTTACAGGGGGTTTTCATAATGATGAAGGCTCGGCGCAAGCAGGCGCTGCCGTAGGCCGGCCGCCATAGGAAGACTTTTTCTTCGGGTGTCACATTGGGTGTCACGCCCAAAAACGTTTTTCTGCGATTGACAAGAAATGTCCGGTTGACCGGTTGACAGGTCGCAAAACTCAAGATTCTGGTATTTTAATTATAGTAGAAGATCCGAATAGGAAAGGATTTGCACCCATCTGTTTATTGGGTGAAAATTATTTTATATCAAATTTAGTATGTTAAAAAATATATCAGGTGTGGGTTGGCTAAAAAATTCCTGGCCAGACTATTATTAATAAATAATTCAAAAATTATAATTGTCAAAGGCATTGCACTCATTTGTTTAACGAACAAATTTCATACTAATCGAAAGTATAGGGCCTAAAGATTATAGAAACGTTGGGGTGTCTATTTTTTTCCTGGCATAACTATTGGGTTGACAGGTTTGAACAGGTGAGTCGATACTAGTAATTTACACCCATCTGTTTAATGTATAAATCATACACCACTCTGTCGCATATTTCCGCACCAAAATTTCGCTTTTCAAAGCTCGCCAACCATCATTCAGGCCAGATTTTTCGCCGACAACCCTATATCATCGTGTTCGCAATAAAATTACTTTTTTTTTGATGTAAGATTTATTCATTAAACAGATGGGTGTGAATTACTAGTATCGTCTCACCTGTTCAAACCTTCCAACCCGATAGTTATGCCAGGAAAAAAATAGACAATACAACGTTTTTATATTCTTTGGGCCCTATACTTCCGATTAGTATGGAATTTGTTCGTTAAACAAACGAGTGCAATGCCTTTAACAATTATAATTTTTGAATTATTTATTAATAATAGTCTGGCCAAGAATTTTTTAGCCAACCCACACCTGATATTTTTTTTAACATACTAACTTTGATATAAAATCATTTTTATCCAATAAACAGAGGGGTGCAAATCCTTTCCTATTCGGATCTTAGACTGTTATGTTTCAATAGTTGCTAGGGAATCAATAAATAACAATACGGGAATCACTTTCCTGGCCTAGGCCGGGAAAGTGATTCTAGTACTGCTGAATTGATTGGAACAAAAAGACAACCATTTAACAGATATTTAACCGATCGCAGAAAAAATAGTATGTGTATTTCGGTGGAAAAGCACATTCTCAGCCTTCGGTGTTTGCCGGTCTCGGCTACGCCTCGCCCGTCAACTTACACCATCGGCCGAGAATGTGTCACTTTTCCACCTAAATACACAGTATACTATTATTTGAAGCCTTCAAAAAATAACTTTTTGTAAGTGATTGTATAAGTTATGTGTTTACCTCGCCGTTTACTCACCTAAGGGCCGGTTTATCAATAGAGGGTTACCCCATGAGTTAGGGATAGCCCTGGGTCAAAGTTGTGACAAGTGTTTATCTATCCAGGGTCAACTGCTAAAAAAAAGTTAACCCTCGCTCTCACGGCAAGTTAGCGTATTTAACCATGGGTTAACCTCAACATTTTCTGTTATTTTTTGTCTGAATTTTTTTGAATGTTGTGGTTGTGGGCAGTTTTGGCTTAGATCTTGAAATTCTGAAAAAATGAAGTACCTAGATTTCAGTGATGATGATCGAGATGTTCTAGAATTTCCAGAACATGAGCGCGCCCCTACCGCGTAAAGTTGAAGTCAAATCCCTAATCCCTTTGACGATTTTGATGACGTCGGCGCGTTTCCGCTTACGAAAAGAAACAATATTATTTGTTCTATGTAGAAAAAATCGAAAATAGACTCGAATTTCCAACAGACAGGTACCACATAAGTATTTACCTATGCTTGTGTTTTTTTCTCTCAGACATTTTCTTCTCTTTGAAACAAAACAACATATTTCCACACAGAATAAATAAGTAGGTACAGGATACCGAAATTCTCGTTACAGAGACAAAAAATACCATAAAAAAGTAAGGTTATGACCAGAAAATGTCAAAAAATCGACAAAAGGGAGCTGGCAACGTTGCATAAGTAATGCCAACCTTCAAAGAACCCAAGAGTTTATCAGCCCTGGGTTGAAAAAGCTTGAATAAACACTTTTCGAATTAAGTAGGTAGTTAGCCCAGAGTAAGAGTTAACCCAGGGCCAGCAAACTCTGCGAGTTATCCCTCGATTGATAAACTGGTCCTAAATCAACTCGCTGTCGGAGGCAAAACCTTTTAGGGGTGCCATGCACAAATTATCACCAAAAATTGTCAACATTTTAAATTCCGTCTCCACCAATCAAATAAATTTGTTCACAAACATTGCTGATCATTGGCAAATTTGCAATCATTTTGCGCGCTTGGTGGAAATTCACCTTTACATGACCGCGAATGGCAGCAAATATCCAGTTAGTTTAAAACTGATTAAAATGAGTAGAAAGAAAGATGACTACATATGAACAATGGACAATGGATAAGTTAAAATATCTTCTAAAGCGTTCAGTGGCCCTTAGAGAATATTTCTAAAAGTGTCAGCGTCAGCTTGTCTTGAAACCACACATCAAACTTCAGTTTTGAGGTTAGAATTACAATCGAATTTTTACGCGCCAAAATTCAAAGAGATCCAAGTACAGAAGCGCCCTCTTCAACTCAACTGTCAATATTACATGCCATTGCAATGTACGATGCCAAGCCGGGTTGCCAGATTTCCATTTTCTTGGTTTCGATTCCAGATTCCAGAATTTCGCATAACGTAAATTCGTAAATAGAATATTTTTTTTATGTAAAATGGAAAGTTTGTAGGTACCTATTAACCAAAATCGCAAAAAAATATTTTTATCGGAAAATTCTTTGTACCAGTGCTAAATTTCGGGGGTGGAGGGGTTTAACCCCCAAAACCCCCCCTTGGGTGCGCCACTGCGTGTTTTTTAATACAGGGTGACTCACGAACAACTTTTTTTTTTTTTTTGAGACGGTTTCCGATAGAGCTCTTTGAGACGAATCTAATCGTGTTATTTAAATAAAAGTTAGTCCCATTTACCTAAGTAGTATAGTCAATTCGCATGTTTGGTTTTCTCTATTTATTGGGATGTTTCATGTCTCAGAGGTATATGTTTATATTTATTTGTCCACTATTTCCACACAATTTTTTTTATTTTGAATAAGTGGGCTGGGCAGGCAACATTTTAGTCATCATCGTTGTTTTATTGATAACAGGTCTTCAAAAAAAAAAAAAAACAAAGATTGCTATGGTTTTTCAAACATAGCAATATAGATAAACTGACACATTTTGCAGGTAAATATTTCGAAAACGGGAAAAGATAACCAGATGCGGTTTGTTCTGGGAGAATATAGTATATTGTGTATGTAGGTGGCAGTGGCGACGCCAGGGAGTCCAGGGGGGGCCGGGGCCCCCCCTGAAATTTAGCCGGCCCCCCTGAAAACTTGCGCTTGTGCCAAAAGTCGCATGAAAAAAGTCTACACCGAAAATATAACAAAATGTTATATATGATATTATATACAGTGTGTCCATTTAAGTTCGCAGCATATGGGAAACTTTTTTATTCTCAATTTTACGAAAAAAATTTATTCCTTATAAAAGTTTCTGCTTCTTGAAAAAATACTATTAAACTATTGAAACTTGAAATAACATATGTATGTACAGGGTGGTCAAAAAATAGAAAAATATACAGGGTGTTTCCGAAGTACGGTTCGTAACTTCAGGATGTGATTCCTTACAATATTTTAAGAAAAAAAGTTCCCATAAACATGTATCCGGAAATGCGTAGTTTCTGGGATACACGGTGTCAAAATTTTAGAAAAAATCGTTTTTTTAGCTCAAAAATCCCTTTTCCAATTTTTTTTTCAAATTTGGCAGGTTCGTTTGTGATAACGAAAGGTATCCTTTGACTGTAATACATGTCTTGCTTAATCAGAAAAAAATATCAAAGCTTTTTTAAAAAAATAGTGACGTGCCATTTTTTTCTACTTTTACCAAAAGAACCTGTATATTTTTCTATTTTCTGACGACCCTATACATGCTATTGCAAGTTTTAATGGTTTAATAGCATTTTTTCAAGAAGCAGAAACTTTAATAAAGAATAACTTTTTTTCGTAAAATTGATAATAAAAAAGTTCCCCATATGCTTCGAACTTATATATATATAATATGAATCTTGATAATATTGTTGATACTTTTGCTAAAAATCATAATAACCGAAGAATTTGCTTAAAGTTACACTTTTTCGCACTCTGTGCGCATAAGGTCTTCATCCGCATTGAGTGCGAAAAAGTAAAACTAATTATCAAGCAACAATAAGTGCACCTGTCGACTTTGACACATGATGAAAATTTTTTCCTCTGTATCTATATCATCTATACAAACTGGATTTGCTTGCGGAAAATTAACACTTTGCGCACATGTTAGGAAAATAACTATTTTCACTTGGATATGTCTTGCGTTGATGTTTTTTTTCACCCCCTAAATTTTTCTGCTCCAGTCTGGCCCCCCCTAATTTTTTCTGGCCCAGTCTGGCCCCCCCTAACATAAAACCCTGGCGTCGCCACTGGTAGGTGGAAAAGTGACACATTCTCTTTTCCACCGAAATACACATACTATTTTTTCTGCGATCGGTTAAATACCTGTTAAATATTTGTCTTTTAATTCCAATTATTCAGCAATACGAGAATCACTTTCCTGGCCTAGGCCGGAAAAGTGTTTCCCGTATTGTTATTCATTGATTTCTTAGCAACTATTGAAACATAATTGAAATACCAGAACTTTGAGTTTTGCGACCTGTCAACTAGTCAAAAATGCTGACATTTCTTGTCAATCGCAGAAAAAATATTTTTTTAAAGTTTTTTTTCACATTATTTCCGAATCCTGAAATTTTCTGAAATTTGGTTTCACAGACATGCGATTTTTTGAAATAAAATGACTGCCTTATTTTTAATGAAACACCCTGTATATTGTGTCATCGTCAGAAAGCCTGATTTTTCTACTTTACAAAAATGTATATATTTTTTTTAATTATCTTAAACTTGCATCGTGAAAATTGCACTTTGTCGAAGAGAATACCATCGACTAACTAAAAAAAAATTGAGTAATAATTTGTGTTTAATACTTCTATTAACTAATTAGCGCATAGTTAACTAATAATATAAATAATCAGGGACGTAGCGAAGGCCTCTGGTTTGGGGGGGGGGGGGGGTTGTGACATTCCTAATTTTCCCAACTTTATTGAAACATAAAAAAAATCATATACATATAGCATCATACGTCGTACACGTGTTAAGAAGTGGAACTTCTTAATAGTATATTACATTACGAGTGTAGAGAAAGTGACAAATTTCACACGAGTATATGAAAGTCGCTTTCTTAGGAGTGATGTACACCATTTTTCCTACGACCAGCTTTTCATTTTCAACACACGTGCTGAAAGTACTTTCAATCCACGTAGTGAAAGTAAATTGTTATGTCAATCACAAATGTTGTCAACAGTATTTTCACACGTGTGCTGATAGTACTTTTAGCACGAGTATTGAAAGTACTTTCAGCACGCGAGTGATATTTAACGCTTTTCAAAGAACCAGCTAGTGCGAATTTTGTAATTTCCGTATCTGGTCGTAGGAAAAAACTTTTTCCTCCCTCATGAATTTGTCTCTCATACAACTTTTAGACAGCATATGAGTCGGGGTATAAAGATGAAAGGCTACACAATACACAATACACAAACGCGCATATGTAGAGACGTCACAAAGGTTACACGTAACGCTCTATACAGCTTTGAGACAGCTTATGAGTCGGGGTGAAGACGAAGAGCCCGCGTATCTATGGTGACGTTACAAGGGTATCGGCGCTTGACAATAATAGGCAATCCTCTTTACTTATAATCCTTCGTTAGTGTGAATTGTTCGTCGGCTGTCATTGTCATTGGTTGATGTCTTTCTCCGTCTCTCTACGTTATAGCTTCCTTCTCCCTCATCTCTCCTGTAACGAAATTTGCCAAAACGTGACGTTACATGATTAAACTCTCCATATTCTCCTCTGAATATCAGACCGCCGCCTAAGAAGTTTCACTTCAAAAACTGATAAAAAGTTTGACATGTACAGTCGTGAGCATAAAAAGTGGGACACCCGTTTTTTCCTATTGTAAAACGATCTCATCAGCTATACCTATGGCAATGACAGAGATTGTCATATTTGACAAAAAAATCCATTGTAGAGAAAAGACTGATTTACCCAAAATAGTGAAAAATGACAAGACCTGTCAGTCCGGTGTCCCACTTTTTATGCTCACGACTGTATATATTCCAAAGCCAAGATTACTAAAGTTAATAGGTTGCCTGATAATGGGTAACTTGATGACGCATCTAATCTGAGGTACCTTGGAGATTTGCATTATGTTGAGGCACCCCAGATGACGGAGGCTGGAACTCTGTGACGGATAAAGATCGTTATCCCTATCGCTATGGCACTTGCTGTCTTTTTCTTTCTTGTCAAAATCAATAGAGAGGAGACGTCAATAGAGATAGAGAAAATATCTCTATTCGTTACAGAGCTCCAGCCCAGAGGCAACCTACCTCTCTCAAACAACCTTGTTCCAGACCTACAAATAATATAATCAAATAAAATAAACAATGTATAAAAAACATGTATAAGAAAAATGTTCGAAAAAAACATTTTTTCAACATAAGAGTACAGGATTTAGAGCTTTGCTGAGATCTGAATAGCGAGCGAAGAATGCGCAGAACGCAGAAAGTAATAAGAAGTTTGGATTATCTAGTATACTATATTGTCCATCTCTCTCAAACACGACGCGCTTGCAATAACAAATATAGATATAACTACGTCGGTCGTCGGTCTTGACTCTCGAATAGTGAATAGTGCTAGTGGCGCTAGAGCCACTACTGTCACGAATGCCACGTGCCACTGCCACAGGCTAGTGGTGCTAGTGCAGTGCAATGTGCAACGCAAGAGATCGCCCCGACCATTGGGATTTCGTCAACCTGATGTACGGTGATTTTGCAATTCATTACAACACGTGACACGATCCTAATGTATGTTAATCTTAATTAGTCCTCGCAAATTTTTGTCTACCAATTTTTCCCAACTTTAAATTTTTTATCCAAGTTTTCCCAACTTTCGATATATTTCAGGAACTTTGGGGGGGGGGGGCGGCGTTGCCCCCCCCCAACCCCTCCCATGGCTCAGTCCTTGTAAATAATAAACACAAATAAGTGCATATAAAACAAATTAATTATTATCATTTTTTTTGGCCAGTCGATGGCACACTTTTCAACAAAGTGCAATTTTTACGATTCAATTTCATGATAATTGAAAAAAATTATAAATTTTTGTAAAGTAGAAAAGTCACGCTTTGGAATTATTTCAAAAAATCAAATGTCTGTAAAACCAAATTTCAGGATTCGTTAATTTCATGAAAAAAAACTTTAAAAAATCCTTGTTCTTCCAGAACAAACTGTATCCCGTTATCTTTTCTCGTTTTCGAGATATTCACCTGTAAAATGTGTCAGTTTATCTAAGGAAACCCTGTATTTCTCTTTAATTTTGTCGATAAACTTTAATGTCAAAATGTCTTGTCAAAAATCCTGACCAATAAAGAAACAATAATGCAACTTACGTTTTCGTAATCAAAGAAATCTCTGATCTGTGAGACAGTTTCTACACCTATAAAGAATTGGAACCATTACATTGATTTTATTAGTTAAATGCTCAGTATGCTTTTGCCAATTGAGCAATTCATCTATTTGGAGACCTGAGTATTTAATTGATGAGACATTTTCTAAAGGAATAATTTAATTTAATCTCGAGATTATCAAACACTTTATTTTTCTGTTTAAAAACGATAATTTGGTTTTGTCAATATTAATTGCTAAATTATTCTTATACAAAAATTTAGGATACCTATCCAAGTCCTTATTTTCTTGGCTTTCCAGCCCTGACGAATCTGACCCAAATATACCAAAGCCTAGCCTCCAGATACGTTCTCATAAAACACAAAAAAATTCTTCATGTATAGGTACTTATTTTCCCAGTCATAATTATTTCACATTCACTACAATAGAACATAAAGTATATGAACATAGCAATTTGGCTTATCTCAGATGGTAGAAAGTTAGTAGGCTGAAGATTTTCGGATCTTCACTTTTTTCATTTGTCAGACGTATTATCCATACTCACAGATTAGCCGGACTATTTTTTTACGTAACTTCAGTATACTTCTCATTGGTAGAGCTATTTTTATCACTGGAAAAAAAAGGACCGCGCATTGGTAAGCTCTAACGCATTCTGTGGCTCAACCCATCAGAAAACCCCCCCCCTAAATATACAGGGTTAGTAAAAAGTACTGCAACACTTAAATATCTTCAAAACTGCTTAAGCCGCGTTCACACAATTCGGAATCTGACAGTTTTCAGGCATGCGGAATTCAACAGTGCTATTGGCAATGTTGCCAGATTTCTCCGTTTTGCGCTACACGTAGTCTTTTTGTTATCTTAAATAGAATGTCCCATTTATTTTTATTGCAATGGATTGGGCGTGCCAAATTTGATAAGATTCCAAACTTTCAGAATTCTATCTCTACTAGTTGCTGAAATTGTTGAAATATGTATCCGAAAGGATAATATAATATACAAAAACAAATCTACCTTACCAGGAATCGACCTGAGAATTGACAAAGAGCAATAAACCCAAAAGGTTGGTATTTATTGCCTTATTTATTTATTGTACTTGGGTATTACTTTTTGCGTTGTAAATGTATTTTTCCCACACCCCGAAAAGGTTTAGGATGTGAAGATGAAATATAAAAGCTAAAGTTAAGTTAGTCGTTCTGTTATGTTTTAAGACGAAACATTGAAATATATTATCGTGCCTTAAAACGTATCTATCGTGTTTTAATTAAACCACTGATAACCTGAAATATTTAATAGGTTATGGTCCCCAGTTTCGCGTAACACTAATATTGTTACTCAGTGGTGAATAAACGCAATTAATAGACTTTCGAAAACATGGAAAATCGCGGCGCGAGCAAAAGAAACATCCAACCTTTTAATGGTGACCGGTACGGTGTTTGGAAGTTTCGAGTAAAATCATTGCTAACGGAATTAAACATTATCCAGGTGGTTGACAGTGAAATTCCCAGTGATCGTAGTGATGAGTGGCTCAAAAACAATAACATTGCAAAAAGTGTGATCATTGATAACTTGAGCGAATCATTTTTGGGTTTCGCTAAAGGACCAACTACAGCGAGAGAGGTATTTCAGAAGTTAGATGAAATATATGAGCGGAAGAGTTTGGCCTCACAGTTGGCATTAAGAAAGAGACTTCTGACTTTGAAACTACACGGAGATATTAGTTTGTTACAGCATTTCACAAACTTCGATGATATCGTCACCGAATTAATAGCCGCTGGAGCCAAAATTGATGAAATGGACAAAGTTTCACACCTTTTGTTAACTCTACCGTCATGCTATGACGGAGTTATCACAGCTTTGGAAACATTGAGTGAGAATAATCTCAACTTATCCTTTGTCAAAACCAGGCTGCTCGAACATGAGGTTAAATTAAAAAATGATCGGACGACCACCAGTCTAAAAGTGCTCAATGTTGGAACACATTTACCGGCGGCAGATGGTAAAGGTAAAATGCAATTTAAAAAGAAAAAGCATTTCAGGAAACCATCCTACCAACATCAAAACAAAGCGAGCCATCATTTTTCTCAGTATAAAACCACCAATATTCAGTGCGACTACTGTGGTAGAAGCAACCATATCAAGAAAAACTGCCGATTTTACAAAAGGAATTCTGATGAAAAACAGAGAACTTTGCAAACAGTTCACGGAATCCCATCATCAAATAATACTTCTGATGGCTTCGCTTTTATGATTGGACATAAACAAATTTCAGAGCAACAATCATACAAAACATTGACCTTCTTGTTAGACTCGGGTGCAACTGATCACATTGTAAATAGCCGGGATCCGTTTGCCAGTATCCAGAGACTAGACACGCCGATTCAACTCGCAGTGGCCAAGAATGAAACCACTGTTACTGCCTTTGAAAAAGGAACCATCAACGTCGAATCCAATCTTGGTGATCCGGGAAAACTAGAGAATGTTTTATACATTCCCGATGCAGTTTACAACATTCTTTCAGTTCGCCGCATTCAAGCGTGTGGTATGATCGTTGTATTTGACCAAGATGGGGATAAAATTCTACACGGTAACAAACTTCTGGCAACAGGTAAGCCATTAAATGGTCTAACTGGAATTTCATTCAAAATAATAAGAAATTGCAGTTCTAAGATTGAGCCACAGATTAATGTGATTAACAATAAACACTACCAACTTTGGCATGAACGTTTAGGTCATGTCAGTAGCCAATCATTTTTAAAATTAAAGCAACATCAAATGGTAGAAGATGTTAACCACATTGACAATCTTAGTCCTGCAAACCATACCTGTGAGGCTTGCATATATGGTAAACAAACAAGATTGCCTTTCGCTAAAGCTAAATCCAAAAATCATGTTCAACGACCTTTGTTTATAATTCATTCGGATGTTTGTGGACCCATATCACCCATTACTATCGATGATAAAAATTATTTTGTCACTTTTATTGACGAATTTACTCACTACACAGTTACTTACCTGATAAAATATAAATCAGAGGTTCTTTCCGTCTTTAAAGATTTTATTGCTAAAGGCGAAGCTCATTTTAACTGTAAGGTAGTGTACCTGTATTCCGATAATGGGGGTGAATATTTGTCCAATGAATTTAAAGAATTTTGTGTTCAAAAGGGCATTACTTTTCATTTAACAGTTCCACACACCCCACAACAAAATGGTGTTGCAGAACGCATGAACCGTACACTTACTGAAAAAGCACGTACGATGATAATTACCTCTGGCTTAGATAAATCTTTTTGGGGTGAAGCTGTACTTACAGCCACTTATTTAATTAATATCTTGCCAACTTCTGCTCTGCAAATAAATAAGACGCCATACGAAATGTGGCATAATAAAAAGCCATAATTAGAATTGCTAAAAGTATTTGGATCTACCGTTTACATACATAATAAAACGAGAAAAACTAAATTTGATGACATATCTTTTAAAGGCATTTTTGTGGGGTATAATCCTAATGGGTACAAAGTGTGGAATGTTAATACGAAAAGTTTTCTGACGGCTCGCGATGTAATCATTGACGAGACCAATTTTAAAATTACAAGGCCAACAATAGTTGAGAATACCTTATTGCCCAATACGAACCATAAAAATTCTGAATGTTCAGATGTTCATTTTGAACAAGGCGAATCGTCTAAAAGCGTCTCACATTTTCCCGAAAATAACGTAAATTTAAGGAGGAGTGAAAGAGTTAAAAATCATCCTACTCCCACTTATAAAGAAGATCTCGATGATAATATTAACAATGACATATACAGTCATTTGCTCTATGCAAAGTCCCTTTCCAATGCAATACCAAATTCATTTGATGAAATAAAGGCAAGGGATGACCGAGATCAGTGGGAGCTAGCTATAAAGGACGAAATTGACTCCCTCCTTTTAAATAAAACATGGTCAATAGTCGATAAACCCACAAATAAAAACATAGTAGGTTGCAAGTGGGTATTTACTACAAAAATCGATGAACATGGTAATCCAGTAAGATATAAGGCAAGACTGGTAGCAAAGGGATTTAGTCAACAATATTTAAGTGATTATAATGAAACCTTTGCGCCAGTTGCACGAATATCTACCTTTAGATTTCTATTGGCATTTTCAAATCAGTATGATTTATTAGCCCATCAAATGGACGTAGAAACTGCATTTTTAAATGGCGTCCTAAAGGAAGAAATATTTATGCAACTTCCAGAGGTTATTAAAGCCGATGCCAATAAAGTATGCAAATTAAACAAGGCTCTTTATGGCTTAAAGCAATCCTCCAGGCGTTGGTATGAAAAATTTGATAAAACAATGAAAGAGCTCGGTTTTAGAAGTTCCTCAGTTGATCCTTGTTTGTACTTTCTTAACAAAGGTAATATTAATAAAAATTTATATGTTATACTTTATGTCGATGATTTAATAATCTCAACAAAAGATATGACTACAATGTCAAAATTTAAATCATATTTAATGAGTAATTTCCATATGAAAGATTTAAATGAAGTAAGGCTTTTCTTGGGAATAAGAGTACAGAGAAACAGAGATACAATTACTCTGGATCAGACGAATTATTTGAAATCTGTATTAAATAAATTTAATATGGCTGAATGTAAACCAGTTTCAACCCCACTAGAAAATAAATTAAATTATTTTGAATTAAATATTGATCAGCCTAATTCGAACCTACCATGTAGAAATCTAATAGGATGCTTAATGTATGCTATGCTGTGTACACGACCCGACTTATGTATAACTATAAGTATATTAAGTCGCTTTCAAAGTAAATGTAATGAAGAGCTTTGGAAATGTTTAAAGAGAGTACTTCGATACATACAAGGATCAATTGATTTGAAATTAACTTTCAAACGTAAAAACTTTGACAATATGCTTGAAGGCTATGTGGATTCTGATTGGGCTAATAATGAGATTGACAGACGAAGTACGACCGGGTATTTATTTAGGGTCTTCGAAAATTGCACGATTTCTTGGAGTTCGAAAAGGCAAACTTCTGTTGCCGCTTCATCAACTGAAGCCGAATATATGGCTCTTTTTGAATGTGTGAGAGAGGCAATTTGGCTCAGAAGTTTATTAGATAGCCTTAATTTAAACATTTCAAAACCCATTTCAATTTTTGAAGATAATAACGGTTGTATAAGCATCGCCAACAATCCTACGAACCACAAAAGAACCAAGCATATTGACATTAAGTATCATTTTACACGGGAACAGATCATACAAAATAAGATATCAGTTCAATATATTCCTACAGGTGAGCAACTGGCTGACGCATTTACAAAACCATTACCAGCAGTTAAATTTGTCAATGTAAGGAATAGTATTGGACTAGAATGAAGTTGATTAAAATCGTTACCTTTCCAAGAACACTTTATTTATGTACATATATTTTTTTTTTGATAATTTAGTAAGTTTTTTTTTTTGATTGTTATAATTAGATTAAAACCATATTTTGCTAATATTTAAAAAATGCATATTGTATACTTAATTTGTAATTAATATATATTCGCAATTTTTGTATCATAATAAAATGGTTCAATTAACTTAAATGTACATATGATAGCTTTTAGGATTATCTATTATTATTATTATTTTTCGATCTTGTTTTTGAGTGGGAGTGTTGAAATATGTATCCGAAAGGATAATATAATATACAAAAACAAATCTACCTTACCAGGAATCGACCTGAGAATTGACAAAGAGCAATAAACCCAAAAGGTTGGTATTTATTGCCTTATTTATTTATTGTACTTGGGTATTACTTTTTGCGTTGTAAATGTATTTTTCCCACACCCCGAAAAGGTTTAGGGTGTGAAGATGAAATATAAAAGCTAAAGTTAAGTTAGTCGTTCTGTTATGTTTTAAGACGAAACATTGAAATATATTATCGTGCCTTAAAACGTATCTATCGTGTTTTAATTAAACCACTGATAACCTGAAATATTTAGTAGAAATATGACAACACCGTATTTTCAGTGAAAAGTATAGCAACGCTCGAATATCTTCAAACGCCGCTCAAGCACGTTCACGAAATTTGGTATCTGGGGGTTTTTGGGCAAGCAAAATTCAACCGTGAAATCGGCATTGTTGCCAGACTTTTCAGTTTTGCGCTACACGTAGTCTTTTTGTTATCTTGAAAAGAATGCCCCATTTATTTTTATTGAAATAAATTGGCCGTTCCAAAATTAATAAGATTCCAAATTTTCAGTATTCTATCCTGAGATTTTATCTCTACTAGTTGCTGAAATATGCCAACACCGCATTTTCAGTGAACGGTTTCGCAACGCTTGAATATCTTTAAAACCCGCTTGAGCTCGTCCACTAAATTCGGAACCTATCTGGGAATTTATAGGCAAGCGAAATTCAACTGTGATATGGGCATTGTTGCCAAGTTTCCCAGTTTCGCGCTATACACGTAGTCTTTTTGTTATCTTGAATAAATTTATTTTTATTGCAATTGACTAGTTCAAATTTTGATGAGATTCCAAATTTTCAATATGCTGCTTGTACTGTTAAATACTACTAGGTGATAATTATTCTGGGATAGTTACCTACCGATTTCAGGAGGAGCCGCAAACTTATCGGAAACGCCCGGAAATATGAATACCTCATCAACAAGTAACGTGTATTATTGAAAGAAAAAAAAACCATAAGCAACGAGCAAGACTATGTGTAGCTCGAAACTGGGAAACTTGGCAACAATGCCGATATCACAGTTGAATTTCGCTTGCCTATAAATCCCCAGATACCGAATTTAGTGGACGAGCTTAAGCGGGTTTTTAAAGATATTCAAGCGTTGCGATACCGTTCACTGAAAATGCGGTGTTGGCATATTTCCGCAACTAGTGGAGATAGAATTCTGAAAATTTGGAATCTTATCAAATTTGACACGTCCAATTTATTGCTATAACAATAAATGGGGCATTCTATTCGCGACAGCAAAAAGACTACTTGTAGGGCAAAACTGGGAAATCTGACAACGATGCCGATATCACGGTTAAATTTCACTTGCTCAAAAACCCCCAGATACCAAATTTCGTGAACGTGCTTAAGCAGCGTTTGAAGATATTCAAGCGTTGTGATACTTTTCACCGAAAATACGGCGTTGTCATATTTCAACAACTAGTAGAGATAGAATTCTGAAAATTTGGAGTCTTATCAAATTTGGCACGCCCAATTCATTGCAATAAAAATAAATTGGGCATTCTATTTAAGATAACAAAAAGACTACGTGTAGCGCAAAACTGGAAAATCTGGCAACATTGCCAATAGCACTGTTGAATTCCGCATGCCTGAAAACTGTCAGATTCCAAATTGTGTGAACGCGGCTTAAGCAGTTTTGAAGATATTTAAGTGTTGCAGTACTTTTTACTAACCCTGTATATGAATTTTGCTTAGAATTACTAACCCTACAATTCTATCCATGTTTCGTGACTGGGAAAATAAGTACTGAAAATCGTCACTGCCTCCTAGACTAGTATAGTATTTCTTGTCTGTTGTACGTATAGATTCGTCTTTGGCTTGGAAATATTTCTTTCCATTGGCAAGTTTCCTTATTACTTTTATGCTTTTATTTTCCTCGATATATGTAGTATTTTACCGTTTTAATATTTTCTTGTCTCTCTTAGACTTAGCTATGTGCATTATTCATTTCTTTTGAAAAGTCTTGGTCTGCGTTTCTGACACTTCTCCAAGAGTTTCTCTTTGTTCAATTTCTGCTCTTGTTTTTGTACTGATTTTTTGCTCTTATCTTATCTTTTTATTATATGAGCAGTTCACAGCTTTTGTCTACTTCATTATTTTTCTAATTTTTTGTCTGAAGCCTTGGGAGGGCCTGGGCCCGAGGCCCATCTTCTCTGATGTTTCTTATAGAACCATCAATAATTTTAATAGATTGTTCTCTAATGAAAAATTGAGTAAGTTGTCTCCAGGATCATTTCTGACTGGACTTCCGAATCCATCTTGTGTCAGTTCCAATTTGGCTAGAAAACGATTTCTGTCATTTCTGCAGGAATATAACATATATACTAACTACTCACCAATTTGAATTACTACCCAACACTGCATTGCACTCTTGATGCTATGTTGCCTATGTTCTCTGTCTTCAATAATGTCTAATCCAGAGCGTGATAACTCACTTTACAGCATAAATTCTCTATGTTCATGTATGCCTCCAGACTGTGGAGTTCCTCATCAGGGTTTCCTGATAGGTCCAATATTAATTTTGCTGTTTATCAACGACATTGCTAGTATAAACATCAGCGATAAAATTTGTCTTTTTGTTATGATAGTAGTATCACTTGGAGCAATTCGGAACCCGGATATTCTGGCTCTCCCTAGAACTATGTCCAACGACTTGTTCACCATTAAAATCAAAAATCAGCTTATATGCCTCTCCATCCAGCACGTTTAGTACCACTGCCCGCATTTTCTCGTGTGTTTCTTCCAAAATTCCATTGGCTTGGAAATAATTTTCCAAACGTGCTCTAAAAATTGTCCAATCGGAAGCTTTGAGGGAAAATTCACGTAGATGCACAATTTCTGCCATTATTTCATGCAACGGTTTTCCGCCTACTTGCACTGTACTTCAACATTAAATAACAAATACGCCAATTTTGTGGTTTTTTCTACTTTTGAAAACCACCTTTTGAAAACTTGGATGGTTAAATTAAACACTGATAATTGTAGAGTTATTTTATTGTAATGTTTAGTGGTTGAAAGTATAAGATAGAGGGAGAGTACCGTCCAACATGGCTGGTACTTATACCCAAAAATCTAAACCTATAAAGAAGGGAGCAATAGGACAATGCGCATGAAGCAAAGCGCCAAAACCTAAAACTTATAATTTAAATACATTTTTAATACATTACAGTAATAGTAATATAATTTGAACTTATTTTTCTAGCCATGAGCGTGAACAATCATCCTGGTTACAGCTTTCTGCCCAAAAAATGTGGAGTTTCAGTATTTTCGGCTACAAGAATTATCGGAGGCCGACAAGCTTCTTTAGGCCAATATCCATGGATAGCAAGATTGGGATACGACTATCACAGCGATAACCATTTGACTTATTTATGTAGTGGAACAATTATAAATAGATGGCACGTGATAACTGCCAAACATTGTTTGAGAGATCAACTGTTGTCAACGATGTGAGAACTTTGGAGATCTTATAGTTTTAATGTTTAGAAAAGTTACAGAGTAGGTAATTAGCATAAACTTGCACTCTTCTCTTTCGAACCCGAGAACTGAAATGATATGGCAAAGTTTTACAATCTGATGTGAAACTATATGTGAAGGATAGCTTTTTCTAGAGTTCTTTTGTATAATTTTTTGTGATAAGATGTTGTAGAGAAATTATTCCATTTAGGAAACATGAATATCATTCAATTTTTGAAGCTTCAACAAAAATAATTATAGAGGCATCTGCGCTGTAAGCCACAGCCACCTGGCGCACGAACCAAAGACAAGACAAAAGCATTGTACGTCATCGATGACGTTATGAATCCAGTGTAGTCATACCACTACATAATTTAAGATAAAAGATAAAAAGTTGAACACAGCGGGCTCTTGTAAAGCTTTAATTGTAAGCATCAGTTTGGTTCTACAAACTGGATTTACAGTTAGAAACTGACTGCTCGAGAATGACTGAAAAGTCAAACGCTTGACTTTTTATCTCAAACGTTCGACATTTTATCTCAAACATTTGATTTTTTATCTCAAACGTTTGACATTAAAAAAAATGGTTTGAGTCTTAAGCGCTTCCGTAATAACGCTAACCTTATTTTGTAATATAATTTTTTTGTAGATCAGAAGTGAGACTTGGTGAAAATTTTCAAGGAGAAATATTCGATTGTGATGGCAGTGTATGTGCACCTCCTCCACAAGATATCGGTATAGAATTTATACGTCTACTTAAGATTAACAGATCCGTTACTACAGATAAGGCTTATGGAGATATTGCGTTGATCAAGTTGTTAAAACCAATCGAATTCAATGGTAACTTTCTTGATTATAATCATTAATTATTAATAGTAATATAACGAGTGCAATGGAAATTATCGATAATTTTTGGGAAATTTGCCCGAATGCATTTTTAGTTGAAAAAGAGTGCACGTAGTGCCTTTTTCAGTTTAAAACGCATGAGTGCAAATTTGTCGAAAATTATAGTATATTTCCATTCCACGAGTTGTATTTTATGAGAGAATTTCATGAATCAAAAATTGAATTTTTTTGCCAAAAAATGTCAAAACTCCAGTTCTCGCACCAGTTACTATGCAATTATCCGATAATTTGCACTAGTACAAATTATCGGGTAATTCCAATCTGATTGGTTCAAATCAACAATCAAAACATGCCAGTTTATTGTTTGAATGGCAGTTTTGACAGATGCATGAAATTCTCCGTTATGTTGCGCCTGCGACTGAGGTAGGTAATAAGAGGTGATAAAATAATAAGGGAGTGTATTGAGTGTGTTCTTCTGCCATAGTTGAAATCATCGGAAAAGTTCCGAAAAATACTAGACAAGGTGATAATGTGATCATCAAAAAGATTTAAATGTCAGTTTAAATGCATGCATATGCTTATAGAGCTAGGTTCTTCAAATATCCCTGACCTAAATACGGAAAATAGTTACTTTCCAAGCGCGAGTATTTTAGGGAGTATTGCTTCTGCCAAAGCCCACTGCCTAAAACTGCAATGATAGTATAACCCTGGCCCTCTGAGCTTTTGGTAATTACGCATATGCTCGTCAACGTACAAGCGAAATTAGCGGGTGACCGCGGAGCTTGTCCTGAAGAAATTAATTGTTTATTGTTAAAAACTAAGAGCTATGGAATGATAGAATACCGTGTGCCGAGCATACCAATCGATATTTATAAATTAACATACATCGACAGCATCATCATCATAGGCGATCACTATTGTCGTCGATTGTGCGTTTTCTGATGGCTATATAAACCAATTCTAGAGCCACACACTCTGCCACAGGTTTGGTACGCCCAGTCTCTATCAGGATTATCTCTGCCTCTGTTCTCTGCGGTTCCTCTTTTCGCTCTCGGGTCTGCGTCGCTGTTCTTAAAAAGTTTGTGGTCCGTCGTGGAATACTCGACACAATGAGGGCCTATCATTTGCCGTCTTCTCTCAGTTGCTGTATGCGGACGAGGTGACCTGTCCAGCGAAGTTAGTGCTCAATGATGGGCTTCAATGATAGATGTTTTGGCAGCCTATAAAAAACTAATGTTCGTTCGTCGGTCTTGCCATTTAATCCGTAGGATCCTTCTTAGGAATCGGTGGTATTTTTCTAGGCTTTTTATGTGTCTTCTGTAGGTGGTCCATGTTTCGCAGCCATATATAAGTGTTGGTATTACAACTGCATTGTAGACGCAAAGTTTGGTCTCAGCGCTGATATCGTGATTGTTCAAGACTCTCTGAAAGTCGATGTTGGATTTCATCCGCCAATGGTTGCATTCGGTGACAGATGGCTCCCAAGGTATGGGTGTAGTGTTCTACGTTCTGCAAAGAATGGTCATTTATGGTTATATTTGGGGCTTGGGGATTAGTATTGTAGCATTGCAAATGTCACTTGCTTTTTTTTTCTATAATAGTTATTTACATTACAAGTGCGTTTATGAACATGATTACAATAACGAGTGTGAAAGATTAGAACGACGAAGTCGTAGACCGAGTCGTTCTAATCACACGAGTTTTGTAGTCATGCTCAAACGCACGTGTGATGTACAACTTTTTATCTACAAAGCGGAAAATAGGATTTTTTTTTCCAATCATTTTCATTTATTAGTCGTTGTATACCTTCATTTTACCTTTACAGGTTTACCTTTGACATTTGTCAAATCACCAAAAATAGTTGTGTTATGAATTCATAACCTTGTCCATAACACCACTAGTTGTGTTATGAATTCATAACCTGGTCCATAACACAACTAGTTGTGTTATGAGCCTCATGACATAACTCAAATACTGCGAAAATAGTTATGTAAAAACGTCATAACCAAACGCTTGTAGATAAATAATATTTATATTTTAAATTTTCTATAATTATTCAGTCCAGCTGGCGGCATCTATTGCCGGCTGAATGTATTATTTTATCGGCGACCTCGAGAATGGAGTAGGCGTTTTCTTTTGTACTACCTACGTAGATTTATTCGACGCCCAGTACTAGACCTATCTATTTTACCAGACAAAGAGGTAATAATACGAAAACTTTATTAGATAGAAAAAGACGCAGAACGCTTATTGCGCAAGACGAGGCAAAACGTAACAAATTATGTTAGACTTACGTATAGCAATCCGTTCTTATTATTTGCACGGGATAAAAAAGGAAGGAGGAGAACCGCGTGACGTGCAACCTATTTGTCAATCAAACACACAAACAATTGAAAATCGATCACTTGTCAAGCTACGTCAAGTTGAATATCAAGCATAATTTTATCCTTGTCAGACTACGGTAATGACCAAGGACAAGGGGATGCCCTGCGTGCAAAAGGATTACTTCACACCTGTTCTAGTTAGCCAATAAAAAATGCATTGCCTCGTGTTGGGCGCGCATACAGGTAAAAATAGATAGGTCTCTTCGTTGCTCGTTAATCTCGTTAATAGTTTTCGAACGTAGAAGTTTCTACATAGCTGAGAGTTGACAGGTTGACAGTTTTTCCTTTCAGTCACAGAATACATATCCTCACGGATGGAAGGCAAACTGCCTAATAAAATTTTGGGGAACAATGCGCCGTCACGGCGCTGTGGATGCGATCCGAACTATTTATAATAAAGGTTTCTGTAATCAAATCAGCTTTCAGAATAGTTCTCCCAATATCAATATTTTGAATATTAGATTTGTTCAAATCATTTGACCAAATGCGCAAGCGCACTCCAATTTAGAATTGATTTTGAACTGAAGTCCAAACAAACCTTTTTCCTCATTAATGAATATTGACGGATTTTTTTTCCGAGTAGAGCAAAAACGGCCAAACTTCTTGTGTTTTGAGTAAAATCTGATTTTTTTGAATTCAGGAAACATTTATCTGGATTTAAAATGCACACCAACACCAAGACGAATTCTCATTCAGAACTATTTTGACATATTTTTTTTTTAGCATAGGTAACAGGTAAACGTGAGGTAAACGTGAGGTAAACTGCCAAAGTAAACTGTGATATATTTTCTGGTGGCGTTCATTCCGTACCTGTAGTTCTGTTTCACTCCAGCGTCCCCAAGCGGATGCGATCCGAAGCTTTTTTTTTAGGCCCCGCCCTCCATTAAGCTTTTTTTCTATCCGTGAGGATATGTGTTCTGTGCTTTCAGTACTGTCATATGAAAACTATTTATTCTCGAAGAGAAAATTGAAATCCCTTTTCTACTCGTGCCTTTACCTTGAAAAGGTCCGCAGGGATGTGCGTCTACACGTAGACTTTCATTGTCTACTTTACGTGTAGACAATGTAGACAACGTGTCAACAATGTAAAATAATATAAATGACGTTTAATTTTAACCTCACACTTTCCTTTTTTTAAATTTTTTTTATTTTATTATTGGTTTTCCTGATATTTTATAATCAGTGAATGCTGATATCGAAGTGATAGTGATAGTATAGTAACTTTTGATATTTTTTTTTCGAATTTTTTAAAATAAGTTATTGTTTACGCCGCATGTAGACAATGTGTAGACAAATGCTCACGTAAACAATTCGAATTGTCCACGCGTAGACAATCAATTGTTTACGTTGACATTGTCTACAGGCACATCACTGGTCCGAGGTGGCCTAGGAGGCCAGCCATCTTTCCTTTCTCAAGTGAAATTACCGTTCTCGTAGAAGAAAAATAAAGTATCTTACCGGCCTTTCTGGCATTACCTTACCTCAACGAAATTCAGTTGCGTGAGGCAGTAATCTGTTCATTGCAGAAAATTTGAATTAAAAAGTCTAGTGATTACCTGTTTATTCAAGTTTGAATTTCGAAACTCACGTGGTAAGTTTCTTTAATTTTTTCTAAGTGATAGTTGTTCATGGAATGCCTCTATTATCTAGGGTTTTTCCGAGGGCCTAGTTTTTCCGAGGGCCTAATTTTTCCGAGAGCCTGTTTCTACCGTAGGCCTACTTTGACTTTTATCTTCCGAGAAGGTATTTTTCTCTAGAGATCCTTTTCTACAAGCTCCATCTCTGGGCATAGAGCTCTTGAGTCCTGCACGAGTCAATCCCTGAACCTCTGCCCTAGACGAGGAAAACTGAACTTCTAGCCTCTATCTTATAGGCTAGAATCTACGATTTCCAGTGACCATAAAGACTGGATGGCTACCGACTAGAGACCGTAATCTACCTTTCCGTTGGAATTGAGGCTGGTATAGAGTTTCGTTATTATCTTTTATATCTTTTTGCTTTTAATTCCGTTCTGTATTCAATTAACGTCATTAATTGATTACATTTTTACCGACATTACCTTTATATTTTTAAAAGTTTCAATTAGGTTATTCTTGACACTTTAGACACTTTGGTGAATTTTTTTTTTTTTAGATTTTTGATTTGCCGTGTATTTACTATAGATTATTATTTTTTACTTAACTTTTGGTACCGTTATATTTGGATATTGCCCTACATTTTATCTTTTCTTATTATTCATAATTATTTATCTAAACTGAAGTCATGGTTGGACACTATGTTCTAGGTTTGAAATTATTGTGTAAGTAACTATAACGTCAAAAATTGATCAATTTTTAACCCTGGGTCCTACGACTTGTATATTTGCGGATTTCTATTGAATCTCCAGACCATTTAACCATTATATAGCCAGCCCAACTTTTGATTTCTTTCAGGTACAAATTGATTTTATCGAATTATTTTATTTTTTTGTTGAACTTATATGATGGTACATACTATACTAGGTATATTGAGGTACATTTGAATATTATTATTTATTTATTTTCAGCTTTGAATTTGATGATACTGCTGATTGAAATTTGACCTCTATTAATTGATTTTTTAAATTGTATTAACAGCAATGTTTGATGTCATACGTTGAGATTGGTTGCTTGTTGATTTTCAATTTCACTGTTAAATATACAGGGTGTCCCAGAATATGTAGGCAAACTCTCGGATTCACATAGAACACAAAAAAATAACATGACAACTTGCTATAAAAAAAAATTCCTACGGCCCCCCCTACGAAGTTAGGTGCCCCTAAAGGACGCCTCCGAAAATCGGTTTTTTGTTGATAACTTTCAAAATACTTCGTGTATTTTTTTTTTTTTTTGAAATGATGGATACTAGATAAGACCTCTTAAAATGGACCCTTTCAAAAACACTTGGCCAATCTAGTTTGCCAGGGATGGACTAGCTTTAACACAATAATGCTAATTTTTCGTACACCCTGTATGATATAGGCCAGCAATATTATTTTTAGATTGTTTCAACCTTGAACTAGAAAAAAAATATTCTTATTCGATGTCAAAAAAATGAGCTTGTTTCGTGAAAAATCTGTTTTTGTGTATTAATGGTTTTTTAATAAATAATTTTTTATGTCGACCTAACATGAGATCCTTCTAATCTTATGCATTCCATACCTATTTTATTAAAAGATTGTTCGACTCTCGACAATGCTTCAATATTAACTTATTTCGCGAAAGTGAAAATTAATCTTTTCTACTAATATTTCCTCAGTTTTATTATTGCGTTAAAGCTAGTCCGTCCCTGGCAAACCAGATTGGTCAAGTGTACTTGAGAGGGTCCATTTTAGGGGGTCTTACCTAGAATCCCTCATATTGAAAGAAAAAAAATTACACGAAGTATTTTGAAAGTTATCAACAAAAAACCGATTTTCAGAGGCGTCCTTTAGGGGCACGTAACTTCGTAGGGGGAGCCGTAGGATTTTTTTTTTATAAGAAGTTGTCATGTTGTTTTTTCGAGTTCTATCTAAATCCGAGAGATTGCCCACATATTCTGGGACACCCTGTATACTATTTTAATTTGAAACACTTAATTGTTTTATTGGTTTACCTAAGTCAGGGTTTGTTGAGTTGTGTGCCTTATTTATTTCTTTTTCAGGATTACCAATTATCGTTTGCTAAATATTTTCTAGGTGTGTTTCTGAATTTTCACACTTCACAATTTTATTTTAAAAAAAATTAAATTCAGTGGCGCCCTAGCCATACTGTACTTATTAAATACTATCAACCCACCCCTAATAATTATTGGCTGAGCAAACCAAGCATATTATGGACCCATAGTTAATTCATTAACAAAATGCGTTACATAAATTAGCGCCCAACTTAAGGGTCGTCGAACATCTTAAATATTAACATCAATTGAATATTGTACAGGATGCTGCAATTTGGGGTGTTTTAACAGGAAAAACATACTTTCAGACCAGATAGAGGAAAATTGACTCAGATGTCATGGGATCAATTTTCGAGAAACGTCGATTGTCAAAAACCGTATCACGATATCTTCAATGGTACCATTGACACAGAGCGGTTTTAGATTTTCCCCTATTATGAAAAATACCTATAAGTTTTTCATTCATCAATTTTTTTAATTTTTGTTAAAACATTATGCAGATAAAATATTTGGTTTGTTTTTCTATGCTTTTCCATCCATAGACGCGTTTCGACCTATCAGGTCTCATCAGTATGGCTAGGAAAAGCAAAGAAAACCAAACCAAGTTTCGTGCCTGTAGGCAATATATACATAGTACAACGGTCGAAATTTGATCGTGGCGCCATCTAAGACAAAACTTCAACACCAAGCAGCAATTTTCGCTGCAATATGGTGACAGTATCTAATTGGCCGACCAAAATTCAGTTCGTGGGAAAAACCCAGAATAGGAAAACCTATTATCCACTGATGAGAAAATATTTGGTTTGTTTTTCTATGCTTTTCCATCCATAGACGCGTTTCGACCTATCAGGTCTCATCAGTATGGCTAGGAAAAGCAAAGAAAACCAAAAAATAGGTTTTCCTATTCTGGGTTTTTCCCACGAACTGAATTTTGGTCGGCCAATTAGATACTCAGTCACCATATTGCAGCGAAAATTGCTGCTTGGTGTTGAAGTTTTGTCTTAGATGGCGCCACGATCAAATTTCGACCGTTGTACTATGTATATATTGCCTACAGGCACGAAACTTGGTTTGGTTTTCTTTGCTTTTCCTAGCCATACTGATGAGACCTGATAGGTCGAAACGCGTCTATGGATGGAAAAGCATAGAAAAACAAACCAAATATTTTCTCATCAGTGGATAATAGGTTTTCCTATTCTGGATTTTTCCCACGAACTGAACTTTGGTCGGCCAATTAGATACTCAGTCACCATATTGCAGCGAAAATTGCTGCTTGGTGTTGAAGTTTTGTCTTAGATGGCGCCACGATCAAATTTCAACCGTTGTATTATGGAGATACTTTTTTGAGCACAATCCAGTGGCGTACTCAGTTTTTTTCTATCTCGATTTCGAGATATCGACCAAAGTTGGATATTTTTAAATAAAACACCCTATATATGAATAGCTCATTGGATAGCTCTGTTTTTGCTGATTTCAATGATATAAAGTTCGATAGGTTTATCTCTAACAGTTTTTGAGAAAAAAAAATTATATCTGTTTTTGTCATAAGGACCAATGTGTTAGAAAAGGATTTTATATCTGTAGGGAAAATCAGGAAGGTCTCTTTCTAACACATTGTTTCTTATGACTGAAACAGATATAATTTTTTTTTTCGGAAACTGTTAGAGTTAAACCTATCGAACTTTATATCATTGAAATCAGCAAAAGCAGAGCTATCCAGTGAGCTATAGGGTATATAGGGTATCCTATTTAAAAAAATCGAGCTTTGGTCAATATCTCAAAATGGGAGCGAAATAGAAAAAAAACTGAGTACGCCACTGGATTGTGCTCAGAAAAGTATTCCAAAGATGTTTTCACAGAAATAAAAAAAATTGAAAAACAAAAAACTTATAGCTATTTTTCATAATAGGGGAAAATCGAAAATCGCCCTGTATTAATGGTACCATTGAAGATATCGCGATACGGTTTTTGACAATCGACGTTTCTCGAAAATTGTTCCCATGACATCTAAGTCAATTTTCCTCTATCTGGTCTGGAAGTATGTTTTTCCTGGTAAAACACTCCAAATTGCAGCATCCTGTACAGTTTGGTATTATCTTTTATCTTTTCTTTTGGCATAATTCAACTACTTGACTTTAGGTGTACTAGTATTACATGAATAAATCTAAGTTACTCAATTTCTAGAATAATAATATCTTTTCCTATATCTTCAATAATTTACCGAACAAAATTCAATGGATACTTTCTTTACCTACATTTTAATTCTCGATATTTTCTCTGGAAATTTAATTTCGCATTTCTCTCGGCATTTCTTTAATGATTCCGAATTTTAATTTTCTTTTAAAATAACAATAGGTAGCGGACAGTACTTTTTAGCGATCCCGGCGAAAAAAAAGACTGTTCAGGAACACAGCGCTCCTGCCTTCGCGAGCTCTTGATTTTTCTCATTTCCCACTCCGAGGAAAATTTTGTCCTTATACCTATAGTCCCATAAAAATACCGCATTTTCGTCCCTATTTCATAGTAAAGTTTTCTCGCTCCTGTTGAATAATTTCACTACCTACCTCAGTGTCATGACATGTATTAGTATATTGCAATCCGAGACGGGAAATGCTTCATTACTGGTCGAGAGGTTTTATAGTTTATCGAGACGCGTAGCGTCGAGATAAACTAAACCTCGAGACAGCAATGAAGTTTCCCGTCGAGGGTTGTGTACTATTTTATTTTTAACCATAATTTCTTGAAAAGAAAAAATTCGGAGTAACCAGATGAGGTCGGCAAATGAAGAGGAAAATGAATTTTATTTTTAACCATATATGAAATGTTGTCATTACTGACTTTTCAAAAATTTGAAAATGTCACATTTCTGTCTTTTCATTTTCCTGCTCCATTACCTGTCCCAGGACGGGAAGTGAGGACGGGAAATTTTTTCCGTCCTCATTTCCCGTCCACGGACGGAAAATGGAGCAGGGAAATATTTCCCGTTCTCATTTTCCTATAAAACCTCTCGACCAGTAATGAAGCATTTCCCGTCTCGGATTGTAATATACTATTTGTTTTGCCTAATCAATTTATCTTTCCTTTTGATAATATACATCACCCTACCGTTGTCGATATGGACATTTTATCGTGTGTCATGCATTGGATTGCATTGACATAATATTTTACCGTTGTCTTATCGAATTATCTCTGATGTATATAATGTCAAAAGTTATCTTCACATTGATTAGGACATTTAAATTTTTTGTTTTGTCTAATCAATTATTTACCTTTTGTTTGGATATTATACATCACCTTACCGTTGCCGATATGGACATTTTATCGTGTGTCATGCATTGGTTGGCATTGACATAATATTTTACCGTTGTCTTATCGATTTTATTATCTTATTTATGATGTATATATTGTCAAAAATTTATCTTTTTTTTTTTTTTTTTTTTTTTTTTTTTTTTCTGCTTTCTTGTCAGAAACCACCACTGTGGTTTGTCGACAAAGCCTCTAACATCACACACAAACCAAATCAAACAAACAAACAAACATCCATGCACCTAGCCGGGATTCGAACCCGAGACCCACTGCATGCAAAGCGAAAACACAACCGCTGAGCTGCTTGGGTCTGCTTTGTATCTTGGTTAATGTGAACATTTTGTCTTATACCATGTCATTGTCATCGTTTCATCCCTTAGCTTTACTATGTTTCCTTACCTTTACCTTTATTATCTTCCGTTTTTTTTTTGAATACCTGGCTCTAACTGACTCTGGAGTGAGTTCTAGTTTCTCTCACAGTACCGTACCGATTTAAATGAGTTTTCCTACAGCCGTGCGGAAAAATCGATTTTCCGCACTGATATGCGTGCGGAAAATGAGTTTTCCCGCACGGTGCGGTAAAACTTTTTTTTTGACATATCAGTGCGGAAAAAGTTTTTCCGCACGGCTGTCAGTGCGGAAAAAATTTTACCGCACTGATATGTCAAAAAAAAAAGAAAAATTTTACATTTTTTCGCCTGTAGGAAAAATATTGTACCTAACACTTGCGGAAAATATTTTTCCGCACGCGGCTGCCGTTCACCGAACGACGCGTAGCGGTGAAAAATTCATTTTCCGCACTTGTTAGGTAAATAGCTATTTTCTACTGACGTTTCATAATAGCAACTTTTCGATTGTCATTTTAGTTTTGAAACGACATTCTTTTAAGCACTCAGTGCGTAAAAGTGACTTTTAGGCACACAGTGCGTAAAAGTGACTTTCAAGTGCGTTAAAGTAACTTTCAAGTGCGTAAAAGTAACTTTTAAGCACTAGTGCCTAAAAGTGTCATTCATTTTTCAGAAATAAAAAACACACTAAACACAGATTTGAATTTTGTTTTGTATATATTATGAATATTAGTCACCACCATGAAAGGTGTCAAGCAAAAGCAGGTGACAAACATTGAAATAAAATTGTGTTTTTTTATTATGAAACGCCAGTAGAAAAAATCTTGTATACAATACGTTACGAAACGAAGTCTTTTAGTCACTCGACGTGTTGTCCAACTCGGCTTTGCCTCGGACAATTTTCACGTCGCGTGCCTAAAAGACGCTCATTTCGCAACTTATTGTATAAATAGCTATTCTGCGACTCAGCTCATCTATCTGTTTCCTTACCTTAGGGTTGAATTTCTGTCTGGTAGTTTGCTGACGTTGCAATATCTTATTTTCTCGATTACCTATTTCAATTATCGTTGATAATACTATCTACTTAATATCTTGCCGGTGTTCATGATTCAGAATCAGATTTCACCACCCCCTATCGTCATGAATTTTGTTCGGAATTATTCCCTGTACCTTTACTAACTACTTATCTTTACATACCTCTCTATCTTTATCTATATCTCTCTCTTTCTTACCTTACCATTATTTTGCTGTTATCGAGGATGTTACCGTTGTGGCCTAGTACAATATTGCTTAACTTAATAGTTACAATATGTTTGCATTGGGGAGTGGTTGAGGGCTAGTTTGCTTTTCTTCAGTAAAGACCTTTACTGGAGAACAACCAAAAATTTGAATTCAATATCGACTATGACTGCGCGCCTTTGCTCCGGGGTGAAGTTATTTCAAGTTTTCCTTTATAAGAGCTGTGCCGACTTCTGTTTAAGTGATTTCTCTTGTCCGTTGGGGGAAATCAATTGGACAGGCTGCTACATACCACCTTATTGACACAGGCTTGGTAGTAGGAGTTAGAGTCGGGTGGTTCTTTGGGAATAACAGCGCTTTCAATGGAAAGCCATTCTGGAGATAATTGCATTCCTAGGTGTGTTCGTCCGCACACTGATTTCTTTTCTATCCCTTCTTCATTGAGCCTTTTTACGGATAACTTGTATATGGCGGCTGATCCCCGTTATATGCAAGGGATGGAAGGTTTCTCTTATTTCCTCTCTGGGAACCCCGCCCAGAACGAAATACCGCAGGTATAAATTGGCGTTTTATCTTTTCACTTCATGGAGTCTTTCGCTGTGTAGTTGTTTTGCACCGTTTCTCTTCTTAGTGTTTTGGATGGCAAAATAATGGTAAAAATCACGTCGCAAGTTCTGTCAAGTTTTTAGAGGACCCTACCGAATTATGAGTTTTTCTCGAATATGTTTTTTTGACTATGCATGCTTTACCGATAAGACTTCCGTACGGACGAGTAATACACGTGAGATATCAAGCTAAAATACTTGACAACCGCTTTCAACTTTCCTCTTTTCTTCCTTTACTATCTGTCTATCTTTACTATCAATCCACCTCTAATAATTATTGGCTGAGCAAACCGAGCATATTATGGGCTCCTTGCTAATTCGTTGCGTAGATAAACATTCATTTAACTCACTTGGTGTATAAATAACTATTATCCCATTTTGACGTTTAAAAATGACATTATTGAACGCATAACAATAGAGGTGAGTAGACGTTTATCACCTCAGTGATTTAAAAACATTTTAACTCACTCTCGGCATTTTAAGTCACGCTGCCCAACTAAAAATCTGAAACCTCAGTGATTTAAAATATTTTTAACTCACTCCCGGCATTTTTCCTTCTACTTTATTTTTAAAATTTTCACAAAATGGGATAAAATTTTGTATACATCACGTGAATTAAAATGTTTATTCATTTAACTCACTTGGTGTATAATAGTTATTTATACACCAAGTGAGTTAAATGAATGTTTATTCATGAGAAGAAAGTTTAACCCACGAGCCCTAGCGAGTGGGTTAATTTTCTTCGAATGAATAAACATTTTAACTCACGTGATGTATACAAAATTTTATCCCATTTTGTGGAAATTTCAAAAAATAAAGTACAAGGAAAAATGCCGAGAGTGAGTTAAAAATATTTTAAATCACTGAGGAGTCGGATTTTTAATTGGGCAGAGTGACTTAAAATGTCGAGAGTGAGTAAAAATGTTTCTAAATCACTGAGGTGATAAACGTCTATTTACCTTTATTGTTATGCGTTCAATAATGTCATTTTTAAACGTCAAAATGGGATAAATAACTATTATGTGCGGCTTTTCTACGCCTTCGTACTTTTGCCTCTAAAATAAGAGAAAAAAAAAAAAAATTCAAATTAAGTACAATATGTAGGTACAGGGTGTTTCTGCTGTTGAAATAACAGAAGAGGAGACATCATAGGCCTGATGGACACCCTACCTACATTCTTTACAGGTAGAAGAAAGGTGTGGATACAAAAGTTATGGAGTTTTGGCAAAATTTTTAGAAACCATGGTCAGAAAAAAAAAAATTGAATGTCAGAAACGTGAAGTTTTCCATACTATTGGCGATTTCAAAAATCAATGCGGCACCTGGCGGAAATATTTGGAACTTACTAAAAAAGTTATAGATAGTTTGTTTACATACCGTATTGGAATATTTTCTTTCTTTTTCGATGTTTCCTGTTCGTTCCTAATTTAAATTACTGGTGTTTTGTGTCCAAAAGTGAGAAATAATAAGAGAATAGCTTTTATCGTGATTCTGTGAGGTGCTTATTACAGGAATTGCATGGTATCTGCCTCAAAGTCCAAGCACAACACAAATTGCTGTGTATACGAATGCCATTCCCGAAAAGATGCAGACAGAACTATTCATTTTCACTATTTTCCTAAGAAAAATAGTGAAAATTTTGAATGTACTGGGACAAGAAGAGGTGAAAAACTGTGGCCAGACTAAAAAACAGGCCTCCATTTTCCATATTTCGTGTTGTATGGATACGAAATGCACAAAAGAAAGTCACAACGTTCAAAATTTAAAAAATATTGTAAAAAACCACCAAAAAAACTACGAGAGCAACGAGAAAATCAGCGAAAGAAATACGAATACATATAAATACAATGCTGAACGTCAAAATATTACTTGTTTTCTGCCATATTTGTTTACAAACGCCAGCGCCCCCATCGGTAGTCGAAATCGCCAATTAACTTTTTTCCAAGCCGTATATATTTGATCCTATATTCTTGAAGAGCACAACTTTCCTATTACAAAAATATATGTTTAGTCTGTCTATCTTTGGTTGAGCAGTTTCTCATATATTTAGCTTTAAAAATTGTGAAAATACTTTCCTACAGACTTAGATTTTGTGAACCATTCTACATGTAAAGGTGAAGATGCAGGTAGAATTTGAGGCTCTAGATTTCTCTGATAGTACATATTTGTGAAATTCTTAGGGCCAAACATGTTAGGGACGGCTTAACCAAATATAGGCAAACTATGTAATTCTGAAATCGGAAAATTGTGCTGTTCAAGAATATAGAACCAAATATAGGGCATTCTATTTGAAAAAAGTTGAAAATACGCAAAATTTCAAATTTCTGATATTAAATTTTTGTTTCTGACGATGGATTCTAAAAATTTAGCTAAAATTGCACATCCAATATATGGGGATACATCCTGTACACAGTAGGGGAGTTGTGCCTAACGTTTAACACTTGTGTTATTCGTATTATTCGATTATATTCCACTACACTGTATAGAAGTTTAACTCATATGCTTTTCACAATTTGCACTAGGTGAATAAAATTTCTAAAGACGGTTTTACACTTACAATCTATTGGTCAATTTATTGATCAAGTCGCTTGTCAAGAAATATTGATAATGTAAAACGCCAAATTGGCGACAATTTAACTTGTCCAAGTTCTTGCTCAATTTATTGACGGATTAGCGCATGTTCTATTTTTCCGTCAATTTTTGTGTCAATTCAGGATTTCAACCTAGAAATGACTCTTTAAAAATATTAAAGCTAGGTGAGGATATTTATTTTTATTTATCAAAGTTGGTAAAATTGTTCATTGTCGTTTGTATTGTCAACAAGCTGATCTGGTGTAAAGCGAAGTTGTTCCATTGTTGAGCCAACATAAATTGGCAAATAAATTGACAAACAAATTGATCAAATTAAATTGTCAGTGTAAAACTAACAATGGTTAAACTTTGGATTTAATCTTTGTTTCCTAAAAAATGTTCAAAAGCGTTCTATCTTCTTGACAGTGTAGCAGAATGCAATACAATAGTTAGTGATGCCGCGAGACGAGACTAAAATGACACTCTCGTCTCGTCTCGTCTCGTCTCGCCCTAATCTCGTCTCGTCTCGAGGCCATTTAGTCTCGACTTCGAGACGAGACGAGACGAGACGAGACGAGACTAAAAGAAGCGAGACGAGACGAGATTCTCGACTAATCTCGTCTCGTCCTTCAAATAATCGTTTTAGTTTCTTTTTCAATAATGTTTCAAAGGAGCTACCTACAGGAAATCTTTTATTCGATAGTAATATAACGAAAGCAATGGAAATTATCGAAAATTTTTGTCAAATTTTCCCGAATGCATTTTCAGTTGAAAAAGAGCACGAGTGACTTTTTCAGTTGAAAATGCATGAGTGCAAATTTGTCAAAAATTATAGATTTATTTCCATTGCTCGAGTTGTATTTTATGAGAGAATTTCATGAATCAAAAATTTGAATTTTTAGTATACCCTCGTAAGTATAAAAATGTCACTGGTCACAAAAAATGTCAAATGCCACCCATTAGTGTGCAATTATGTTTTGACAGATGAATGAAATTCTCTTCAAGATTGACGAATTCATTAACTACCTACTTACTCAAGGTTATGAAAAGTAAAACACACTATATTTTTGTATTTATTCCTGTTACATGAATTTTATTGAAAAAATGAAAAATTTCTAAGAAAATAAAATATACAGGGTGTCCCACGGTGGATGGCGTATTAGACGTTTATGGAGAACTAAAAAGCGAATCATTTTGAAAATTTGGCAACCGGGATAAACGACCATAATCTACACTTTAAAAATATTTTTGCTTATGCAGTGTTGCCGCTTTCACTCTAAACCAGTGGCAACATCGCTATTTTAAATGGAAAACCCTATATGTGATTGCATATTTGGATTCTACGTAAAATTCTGAGCAGATTTCTTGTGATATAGTCTATACCTAAGTTCAACTGTTTTGGAAATATTGACCGTTGAAAATTGACTTTTTGCAACTTTGATAGGCTGTAAAACCTGAACGGGTAATTTTAGAGAAAAAACGATTTTATATTTCTATCTTAGATTTTCAAGAGCTATCATTTGACACCAACTTTGAATTTAAGCGGAGATTAAATTTAATTGGAATTTTTAATCATGGATTAAATCTGAAATTGGTGTCAAATGATAGTTTATGAAAATCTAAGATAGGAATGTATAATCGGTTTTTCTCTAAAATTAACCGTTCAGGTTTTACAGCCTGTCAAAATTGCAAAAAGTCAATTTTCAACTGTCAATATTTCCAAAACAGTTGAACTTAGGTATAGGGTATATCACATGAAATCTGCTTAGAATTTTACGTAGAATCAAATATGCAATCACATACAGGGTGTTCCATTTAAAATAGCGATGTTGCCACTGGTTTAGAGTAGAAGCGGCAACACCGCATAAACAAAAATATTTTTAAAGTGTAGATCATGGTAGTTTATCCCGGTTGCCAAATTTCCAAAATGATCCGCTTTTTAGTTCTCCATAAACGTCTAATACGCCATCCACCGTGGGACACCCTGTATTTAGTACCTACCCTACCTATCTAATATTTCTGACTTTCTTAGTAAACTTAACGAGTAGGTAGGTAACTTATTTATGATTAGAATAATCATCCAGTAAAGGTCTAGGAGGCAGTGAATATTTTCGGTACTTATTTTCCCAGTCAGCAAACACCGATAGAATTTATCCGGTTGGTTATTCTAAGAAAAATTCATATATGTATACTCGTATTTCCAGTGATAAAAATAGTTCTAATAGTAAAAGATAAAGCCAAAATAAAAAAAAAGAAATAGTCTGGCTGATCTGTGAGTATGGGTAATATTATGTCTGGCAGGTGAAAAACTGAAAAACCGCAAATTTTTAGCCAGACAAACTTTCCTTCACTTGGGACGTGCCAAAGCCTTCATAAATGATAGGTATATGGTATATGCAGTGTTGTTCCTGGAGAAATTTCAAATGAACTGAAACCGCAAGGATAATAAACACTACAGGATTGTCCATAAGGTCTGTGTAGTTCAAATCTCAAGCTCTCCACTACGCAAAAGTACCACTGATGACGTAGTCAGCGTGTCGTTCTTCGCTTTAATGTCGCTTTGTCGTAGGGTGTTTGCACCAAAGGCTATGATTCTGCTGACTCGAGGGAATTTTCCACACTGTAACCATGTAACATTTCTACTTGTAGTTATATCATACCATTTTTTTTTCTACTTAGGGTTACCTCATACCTCACCGTTTAATATGTCAAATGAGATACCATGACGTCATAGTATGATCATACCTGCTTACTTGTCGTTACAGCGCGGAAAATTCTCTTTTGGCTTTATGAACTTGGTTTCAGTACATTGATTAGCATTCAAAAACAAACCATTCGTTAAAATCTTTTCCTTATCTTCATCTCTACATATTATGTCATCAATCATAAATTTGAATTCTTAACTACGACCGCTGGCGCAAATAGTCGTCGGCACCGTTGATGACGTTGGCAACGGTGCTACACCATATGATGTTGATGCGACAAATCGAGGCCGATGAGCAATCCTGTATCCTGTAGTAGTGTTCATTATCCATGCTGAAACGGGTCAAGCGATTTTACTGTTTTCAGAGCAAATTGTACTGTTTTCAGAGCCAATTGTACTGTCGTAGGAAGTTAAATAAAACATGCTGTTAGCCATAGCTGTATTGCTTACACACAACGAGGGGCTTCGGAACAGCTCCGTGACGCTTCGCGCGTTTGTTGCACTCGAAGTGCTCAAGCCCCAATCCCTCCCTTCGGTCCTTTCCTCTCACACACCATCTCACGAGCGGTTCCTTTCAAAGCGGGGTAGAGTCAAGTAAGAGCGCTAATGTTTCAAGCTCTCGAAACAAATACAGCTATTGCGTTTCTTCTAGCTCTGGACCAGCTGGACATTGGATTTTATTTAATACGAAATCCGAACCAAACCAGCAAGAAAAATCCATAGGTTATGTTGTACAATGCAAGCGATTTTTTCGCGAAACGAGATCAGACGAGACGAGACGAGACTCTCTACGAATCTCGTCTCGTCTCGAGTTAATCTCGAGGTCGAGACGAGACGAGATTGATGCTCAGGCGAGGCGAGACGAGATCAACCGCTAATCCCGTCTCGTCTCGTCTCGCGGCATCACTAACAATAGTACCTACGGATAACACAACTAGATATTAAATGTAGAGTCCACTGCTATTACTCATATTATGACTTTGTATTGAATCTGGATACTGCCAGAATACACAATGTTGGGCCTCAGGATCAATACAAACTCATTATGAGTTCTTCTAAGTTTATCACTTGTGCTATTCGTATTACACGATTATATTCCCCAAACTGTCAAGAGAATTCAATTACTTCTGAAACTATTCTGTTCAAAAAAAAAGTTGATACTTTTTACATCGACGCGCTGTCCCAATTGGAGAATTTTCTGAGATTGGGCGAAGACGCACATTTTCCCAAGTTTTTGAGGAAAACCGTTTTACTAGAGAACTCGACAGCAGTGTTCCTGAGATATATTATTTACGATAGACTCTTTCATTTCGATCGCGGAGTATTTTGACACGTTCGGTCTGTACGATTTTTCTGGAGAATTTTCAGGAAGCTCCAGGAGGGTAGTAATGCGAATTTTCCTTACACTAATTACTTAACAAAACATAATAGGACAATTGACGTGTCTCGCAGAAATAGAAAAAAAGAACTTAATTGTGATAAATACAAGTTAGAAAGTAATAAAAAATGACATGCGCACGCAACTTGTGGCTGCAATGTAGCCAGATTGTATTGTTGCAGAACAAATGTAGACAATACAAATCGAACATTATAACATTGAGAAAGTGATATATTGTCAAGTGTTTTACAACGCCTTAAATCAGACAAAAGAAGAGTTTTAAAGTGTATGTTAATATCGATGGCATTTTTATTTTGATGAATGTTTCATCCGGCAACATCGCACAATGAAATTGGCAAAGGAATATGTCAAGTATAATCTAACATAACCTTAAACGACACTGTGATAAGTTCAAGTAATACGTAAAGTATTAGTTTGCTCTTTGTAGAATTACACGTTACAAAGAAAGAAGGAACGATTAATTCTGAACTCGTCCCTGAATACGAATATGACGCAAGCCCCTAACAAACTCGATTTTCATTGGACGCTCACCTGCAACCCACGAGTTGCGCGCGCACACCAGGTATTACGAGACACGTCAATTATTAGCTTTTTGTGTTATTGTTGGGATGCCAAAATCTCTTGCAACTAGACAATCAAAAATGTATGCTACTTGCTTGGAAACTGCGCTATACACAAAATCTTGGTCTTGCTTGTCGGAGTTTTTTCAATCCTGTATTATCTGATAGATAGAAATCAATATTTGTTTGTTCGTTGTTTATGGACTCAGAAACCGCTGAACCGATCTCCTTGAAAGGACCCCGCACACATCTTATGGGTTTTTGGTTTTCTGTCAAACTCAATAAAATTTTGATATGTGATAGACCTTGAATTACTGATAAAAAGTTCTCATGGGCCCAACCCGATACTATGAATAGTTTCCGAAATACAGGTGGTTTAATGTCCAAGAAATGTACACATTTTATATGCATTCACATCTACCTGTCACCTTTTAATTGGTTTGTCAAAGTGAATTTCATTGGTTGAAACTAGTTTTCTGACTGTTTCTGACTGTTTTCAACCAATAAAATTCACTCTGACGGGTTTGTGATTTTTGCAGAAACACACCTATAATTAGGTGACAGGTAGATGTAAATACTTACATATAAAATGTGTACATTTCATGGACATTAAAGTACCTGTATCTCAAAAACTAATCATAGGATTGGTTCGAGCCCATGAGAACTTTTCATCAGGAAGTCAAGGTCTATCACATATTAAAATTTCATTGAGTTTGACAGAAAACCAAAAACCCATGAGGTGTGCGGGGTCCTTTATACCATGTAGTCTCTACATAAAGGATACAGTAATAGGCTACTTTTTATCCCGGAAAAATGCACAATTCCTGTGGGATAGATCTGAAGCGTAAAGCTTGGTTTAGTTTAAAACAATTGTTTTCCAGGAGGCGTAACAACGCACGTAGGGTACAGCTAGTTACCTATTTAATAAAAATACGACTTTCATAAAATTATTGTTTTATTCAGATATCTTCAAATTTAAAAATAAAATTCCTCAATAATAATGATTTTCTATTTTTAGATTTCGTTCAACCGATATGTCTACCAACACCAGATATGGTAGATAAAATAGATGAATACTTGAAAATTGAAAATACAGTTGAAATTGCTGGATGGGGTACAATTCACCCAAATAAAACGAGACTGCCTAAAAAACTAATGTACATTAAGTTACCAATTGTTGAAAAACAGTCCTGCATAAAAACGTTTGTAAAAAATTTCATTGATGAGTCTCAAATCTGTATAGGAGTTGGTAAGTTGGATCCTAGACTCGAGAATATTTAGGTATTAAAACTAATATTATTATCAACCCATAGTTTGAATCACACCCAGTATGCGAAAGTTTGCTAAAATAAATAGGTATTTAAAATCGTTTCTGAGCCGAAAACAAAAACGTAGATAATTGGGTTTTTTGATAATTTGTTCACAGAAGAATTTGTCACTTGCGCATTTTGGATTTTTATTCAATCGAAACAAAATTTTACAATAATTTGCTCTAACCTGTAGATTACAGAATATTTTATAGGATTGTAAATATGTCCGATCGGGTGTTTGGCAATCGATGCGTTTTGCAGTGTCTATAGGCCTATAGAAATTTATAGATTTGCTCACAGAACAGATGTGCACAGAATTGACCCGTAAATCTCCATCTTATAACTAGAATCATGGTGAATTGGTATGGGGGCGATTATCATATTTCAGAAACGTTAATTTGGAACAAAGCTGGATGGAGAGAATTAGTGAACGCCGTGAGCGGATATTCTGACAATGTTGCAGAATAAGTACGCGGATATTATGATTTCCAAGAATAATAAATAATTCCTTTTTTTGGTTGTCAACTTTATTTCAGAAAGCAAATCTCATAATTTACATTGTTATAAAATTGTCTCAAGAGCCCGGCCAAATTCCAATTCCAAAAATTCATTAGTTGTTCACGTCTAGAGCGCGTCTATCCTGGAAATTCAATTATCTTCTATAAACCAGTTCTTCTTGATAAATGTCGCAACGTGGTTACCACGAATCAAGATCGAGAGAAATTACTACGTTTTACATGAAAGGAAATTTTAGCAATAGTCAGAGCAGTAGATCATTTTAATGAGTACATGTTAAAAGAACCAGAAGGACAGGAAGCAACATGACTGGAGAAGTTATAGTACCTACAATTTTCAAATCAAACATCGTGCTGGTAAACTTCATAACCACTTAGATATCTAATCCAGGCGACCATGCACAGTTTAATGCAAGACTGCCTCAGCATTGATCAGCGTGAAGGGGTTCATGTTAGAAGCCTCCAGTTTGGAACGGTTCAAGAACGGAACTCCGAACAACTTGAAAGTGACCAATTAGAATATAATGACATCAAACTATTCTTGAATCTTGAATCTAAAGGAATCCGGTAAATCTATACCTTTACAACTTCAAATTGAGAACAATCAATTTCAAATTGGTACAATGCCCGTTTCAATGTAATTGATTACCTACTCTATCACTTATTTGAACTGCTCTGGGTGTTAGGAAGGCAACCGCCTACAGATGGGTAAAAAACCGAGACCATGAAAGACAACGAGGTGGTAGATGAGAATAGCGAAGAAAATAAAACGAGAAGATGGGAATATGTTAGACAACTTTTTTAAATTTTCAAGCGGAAAATATTCCTATTATATTCATGGATGAAACTAACTTCAATTTGTTCATTTCTCGAAGACAAGGGCGCAAAGGCAGAAAGCCGATGCTCATACATTTCAGCAGGAAGCCGCGGAGCAAACATCCATCTTATAGGATCCATGGGTAATATGGGTTTAATCCATCATGAAGTAAGACGAAGTTCGTTTCGAAAACAAGAGACAAATGTCCGAGTTTGTTTGCGTACTGCTCACGATTTGTACTAATCAGCCGTCATTTTGGTAATCGATAATGCCCATTGTTATGCTGATATAGAGGCAGTTTAGAGTTAGAAAGTTAGAGGAATTTAATCGCGATCATTTACTACGCTTAACGCTTAAGTCCCTAAGCCCAATGCTTGTCTGGTCAAGTTTGAAGGCTGGGATTAAACAAGACTTAGCTGTGGAATTGCCAGACATTCTACTTGGCGGAGAGAGAGCGAATATTGCACAAGCAGAATTTCGTTTACAACGATTGGAAAATACTATAATTCAACGAAATTTACCAACAGTTAACATCAACAATTGCTGAAGATATGTATAGGGTGGTCCAAAAAAAACCGGAATTTTGTTTTTGAGCTGTAACTTTTTTATTTGTTGACCAATTTTCTTTTGTTTGGGCTTATTTGAAAGAGAAATGAACAGACTAACAAATCAGGGTAAAACTTTTGACATTTGAAAAAAATCCAAAATGGCGGACACCTTCAAAAAATGCCTAGTTTTGGATAGCGCTGGAACTTTTTTGTGACACCCTGTATAAGTTTTTTTAATAAATTCTTAAATTTCATCATCTTGCGAACATTTTAAGACTTCGACAGAAAAAATCGGTTGAAAACTAAGTGAAATATTGAATTTTATGTAAATCGAATTTCAATTTTTCATATTGACAGCAAAATCTAGGATTTGCAATTTCAGGTAGATTTTTTTTTTCTACTCGACATATTCTTTCTATTTCAGGCTTGGGCTAAAACTAAATAGATAGGGTAAGGATTCGAAATGAAGATTTTTGACTGGTTGAGAAAAGAAATTAGGATTTCCGAGTTCCTTCAACATAGCCAATTTTGAAAATGTTAACGATAAGTTTTCTAACAATACGACTAATATTTTCATTTATAAATCTTAAAAAATAAAGTAAACACACTCTCTGTGGGCCTCAACAACCGATGCTAAACGTCTATGCCAAGAATCGATAGAATTGGCAATATTACGTTGTTCCAGCAGTTCTTCCCAACACTCAATGATTCGGTTGCGCAGCTCTTCTAAATTATTGAACGTAGCCCCATTTCCGTGGACTTTTTCTTCCAAGTCCCCTTATAAAGAGTAATCGCAAACCGATCAACTACGAATTTCCCTCTAAGCTCAAAAAGCAGATAAAGGAAGCGAAAAATTCAGCAGTTATTTAATGGTATCTATCTGCAGCAATTTCTCGAAGCTACAAACCACAACTTATCGACCAAGGAGTTCGTTTGGATTCACGCAAGCATTGTCAGCTTGTGTTCGCCATATGCTATCCGAAATCAAGGCTGTTTGAGAGAGGTAGGTTGCCTGATAACTTTTATGACGTCATCTGTATGCCTGAACATAATGCAAATCTCCATAAGGCACTCTAGATGCGTCATCAAGTTACCCATTACCAGACAACCTGTTAACTTTAGGAACCTTGATCCGAAATTGAACAGCTCACACCACAAGACTACACTTTTATGTAGGTACCTAATTTTATAACTTACCTAGTTAATATTATTTTATTGTTCAGATTTTGGTTCTCATAAAAACTTTGATAAAATTGTACGTTTTTGTATTTCTCTTTTTATGAGATAAAGGTAATAAATACTGTTTGTATATAAGACTGAGCCAGGTGACATAATAGCCACTTTACTATCAACTACCTAAGAGAGCAAGTTGCGGATTTTATACAGCCCGTTGACTGGCCGCCTAATAGCTCAGATTTGAATTCCTGCGATTACTTTTTATGAGGATATTTGGAAGAAAAAGTCCACGGAAATGGGGCTACGTTCAATAATTTAGGAGAGCTGCGCAACCGAATCATTGAGTATTGGGGAGAACTGCTGGAACAACGTAACATTGCCAATTTTATCGATTTTTGGCGTAGACGTTTAGCATGGGTTGTTGAGGCCCACGGAGGGCATATCGCCTCTTGCCCGTTAAGGGTCGCTTTTACAAGTAGAGTTTAAACTTCAGATTAAACTGCGGTTTAATTAAAAGTTTAAACCAATGTTTAAAATAAAATACCATCTTTTACATCTTGTCAGTAAAGTTCGGAAAAATTGGAATAATTGCTGATGCCACATTATAAAGAAGAGGAAATTGTCCCTAACCTATGTTTTAAACATCAATTTTAAAATTTAAAAGTAGGTAGTTGTAGTTGTTACATAGTGGTTATTGCGTTGATCTGAAATAATGGATTTGTTACAATTGTTACAAAAAATAAATCAAAATTTCTCGGAACAAGAAATTACTCTATTAAAGTTTTGATTATCCCAAAGTTCCAGATAATTTACCCGCTCCCGAATTATTTTTGGTCTACGAGGTCTTTGGATAATATTTAAATTGTCTTCATCATCACTCAGAATATCACCAGAAACAAAGTATATCTTCTTCCATTGTGGTTTGGTTTCAACAACTCGAAAGATTTATTATTATATTTTATTCATTGATTTGTTTCCCAAAAATAGGTTTATAACCTTAGGATTGTAGTCTAAACCAACCCCCAACCAACGGTAAAGTTTAAACTTAGGATTGACGATTAACCCAAGTTGTAAAAGTGTCAATTTTATAAAACTGCAGTTTAAACTTAAGATTGGAGTTTAGGCTCTACTTGTAAAATCGGCCCTAAATGTGTTTACTTTATTTTTTAAAATTTATAAATAAAAATATTAGTCGTATTGTTAGAAAACTTATCGTTAACTTTTTCAAAATTGGCTATGTTAAAGGAACTGGGAAATCTTTAATTTTTTCTCAACCGTCAAAATCTTCATTTCGAATCCTTATCCTATCTATTTATCTTTCCAACAAGCCCGAAATAGAAAAAATATGTCGAGTAGAAAAAAAAAATCTAGCTGAAATAGCATATCCTAGATTATGCTATCAATATAAAAAATTGAAATTCGATATTACAAAAAATTCAATATTTCACTTAGTTTTCAACCGATTTTTTCTGTCGAGGTCTTGTTGTTGGCAAAATGATGAAATTTAAGAATTTTTTACAAAAACTTATACAGGGTGTCACAAAAAAGTTCCAGCGCTATCCAAAACTAGGCAATTTTTGAAGGAATCCGCCATTTTGGATTTTTTTCAAATGTCAAAAGTTTCACTCTGATTCACTAGCCTGTTCATTTCTCTTTCAAACAAGCTAAAACAAAAGAAAATTGATCAACAAATAAAAAAGTTACAGCACAAAAACAAAATTCCGGTTTTTTTTGGACCACCCTAGCAAGGATTTATATTATACCAGATGCCATGAACTTAGCTGATATGCATATGAAAAATTTCATGTTTATCCATAGCGTTTTTAGGCTTTCTTTGGTTAATTTGAATTTTCTTTACATATAAGTAGGTACTTATACAGTGTGATTTTTTAAGTGTCCAACATATAGGAATTTTTTCTAGTGATAGCACAACCCAAATACAAACAAGACCAAAAGTTGGTGCATGTCTGATAATCATATAAAGTGCACTTAGAATGGTTGCAAGTCAAACAGCATATAGGGTAGCACAAAAAATATCACAATTGTACTGTAAAGTACCCTTATTTTAGAAATTTCAGCAAAATGTTATAGAGAAAAGTTGTTTGGAATTAAAAGTTATGCCTAAATACCTTTTTTTTTCGAAAATTGTCATTATAAGTAATTCAAAACAAACCCATTGAGATTGTTATTTTTGAGTAAAGATCATTAGGTTTGTATCATCATTCCATTAAGATAGAAATTAATATAAAAGGAGCTAAAAATCACATAGGGACTACTTTTAGATTTTGTAACATAACGATTAGTTATTTTGTACATAATAAATATATTAAAAAACGTCCCAACCGAGTAAGAGTTATTTTAGATTAGAGTAAATACAACATTTGTGGCCAGATCACAACATTGGCTATAGCGGTGAGATCACAACAGTATTGCCATATTGCAGCGGGGCCGTTGTGAGATGTGCTCGTATGGATAGTCCAGCGAGTTTAGTTTAGTCAGTCGCATGAATTATTTTTTTAGGAAATCTAGAAATAATAACGACAGGAATTTTTTCGTCGGGATCAAATCATAAAATTATAAGTAATTTGACCTGACCATTGTAATAACTATTGAACTAAAAAAAAAGAAATTATTTTAAAAATACCGACATATTTTGCGCCAGTGCCACGGCCCCTTGGCCCTTCAGGGCGAGCTGCCACTGAGCGGTCTATTCCTTGCGACGCAAAGTGGTAACATACGTACATCTTGATTGCCATGGACTATTTCAGCAAGTTCCAAGAAGTTTTTGCTATTCCAAAGAAGAACAATATTTTTACTAGGTTTGGAATCCCATTATAACTGCATTCGGATAACTGGCAACTTAGAGTCACGACTATTGCAGAAATTTTGTGAACTGCTCAACTGCTAGGCATTTATAGGACCAGAATTGAATCCGCAATTTCATGGCATGGTTGAGAGGTCCAACAAGGCGCCGGAGGAACATCTTTTTAAAACTAATTAACAAGCAACGGGACGATTATTGGAACGGGATATATTCTAGCTGTTGTTTGCTGCTCTGTACGCGCCTATCAAAAAAAAAAAAAACTTTCACACTCTATTTCCTCCCCTTAAAATGTGGAAGTCGAAAAGCCCGAATCACGTCAATATTTATTTAGCTCACAGCAACTTTAACTTTAATGCTACGCTGATGAACAAACCTAAGAATTTGCCTTGAGGACACGAATCAAAATCAGAGAATTGAAAATGAAATTAATTTAGAATGTTTCAAAAAAAATTAAATACTTATCTACTATTTGTGATGCGTTTTACAAACCATAAACCACTAAAAATTCCGTCACGGTTCGCGTCAGCTCGGTTTTTTTAAATGCATGCACTGCCCAACAAACTAATTATTTGTACCAATTTAACTAGTATTGTCTATTATTTCAGGTAGCGGTAAAGATACGTGTGTTGGAGACTCCGGAGGTCCTGTCATGAAGCCATTAGTCCTCGACGCCCCTCCAAAATATTTTCTTTATGGTCTAGTATCTTATGGCACCAAATTTTGCGGTCTGAAAGCAGCAGTTTATACCAACGTCTTCCATTATATGAAATGGATTCTAGACCATATTATGGAAAAAACTACGTAATTAACTCCTATATTCCATTTTCTACATCTATTGTGAAATAAAACTTTACTGAGAATAAAAGGTATAATTTTAATCCAATAACGATGTTCTCTTGAGAAAGTTACGTAAACTGTTAGTTTTCAAAAACGCAAGCAACAAATCGCTGGCACAAAGGCACAACTTAGCAATAGGGGTTGGGGTTGTATAGCTAGCACAGTATATAATTTAATAAGACCGGTACGCATATTCATATGTTACCGACATAAAGTGACAATCGTATTTCCGAACGATGTCGAACACGTAATTATAAGTTGCCGACGTAATTCTTAGTTTATGTCTGTAACTTAACGATTGGCAACGGACTGCGAGCACTGGTGTTATTAAAGTATGAAAAGTCAAACAATGCAATCTGACAGATAAAAAGCCAACCACGGCAATCCCTTTGGTCGGCCAGTTATCCGTCGACAAATAGGATTATAGATTCGTGAAAGTGTCTTGCAGACAGTCATCAGAAAATGTATCTGAAAATGAAGACCGGGCCTAAACGGTCTATGGGATTCACATACTAATCACGCGCTTGCTTGCAAGCAGAATAGCAGGATATCGGAAAGCGAAGACAAAGCAGAAATATATTTTTCTCTTTTTTTTATCATCAAAGATTTGGAGGTGCTGTCATATTCCTCCATAATATCATGACATTGTACCTTTTACGACCCTCGAATACTTTCCCAAATAATGTCTCGCCGTCGCCGAAAGCAATATTATTATATGACCCAGACTTTCTGTTAAAGAACCCAAAGATATTGTATGTAAATAAATTAAACATTTGTCCACCATAAACCCCAAAATTCCCAAATATCCTTAATGGTCATTCTTTGGGCGAACAGACTGTCATTTATTGCCAATATTTATTTAGGGTTTTCCAGTTGTAATTATGTAGGTTTTAGAAACGTTTTAGAAGGGATGTAAAGGTCGATTTGTAAGAGATCTAGTGAAGCAAGAAGACAGTCTTAAGACAGCTTCAGTCGTAGTAACACATTTTGTTAAAACTCTCTCTAAAATAAGTCTTACTTTTGCTGTAGTTCAATTTCATTCTATATTCCATTACCTAATAAAGCTACAAGTTTCAAACCAAAAACAAAAGTAGTTTTAACCAAGGCAAAACACTGAAGGAACACAACAGATTTTGACGCGGTCGGTACGATTCAGAAGTATTTCGCAAGATCCAGCAGGATTTGGATACAAAGATTCAAGACATACCATAGTCAGCCAAAGCTATCATCAGCGTTGACCAGTATTGGATTGAATCACAGTTGTTGTGTAACCACTAGCTTTCAAGTTTTTTGGTAAGTGATTTTTGTCTCTTAATGAGGTTACTCTTGTTTGTCTAACTCCTTTATTAATACTTATATGCCACTATGACTCCTCCTGCCGTAAACCCAGACCTACAAACAATATTATTAGAAACTTTTCAAAACATTTTTAATCAACTTCTTTCGTCAAATTCCAACCCAAATAATGGTAGGTTTTCCGTAGATTTTTTATGCAAACTAAATTATGCCAATGTATTAGCACAGGACGATCAGAAAAATCCTCTTATATATTTTATTTTATCTCGAATCGGTGGCAAAGCTAAAGAACAGTTAGCTACCCAAAACTTTGATAATTGGGATACCCTAAAAGACGCTTTAAAAACTTTATATCAAGACAAAAAACATTACGTTCAATTAATGGAAGAGCTAAATAATTGCAAACAAAGTCCTAACGAATCAGTGAAAGACTTTTTTCAACGTTTGGAAACAATTAACTCGCGATTGATATCTACTACTCAACAAAATTGCACAGAACCGGAAGAGATTCCTGGAAAACTGAAAATGTTGAACGAAATTGCTTTAAATAGATTTATTTATCATTCGAAACCCGAAATTTCGCGAATGTTGAGATGGAAAGATTTTGATTCGATTAATTCTGCGTATAGTGCAGCTATTTCTGAAGAACGCGCTGTGGCTATGTCGCGCAGTTCAACTCAGTTTTGCAAAAATTGCAAAAACAACTCGCATTCTACAAATAATTGTTTCAAAACAAGAAATCATGATGCAAACGTAAGAACTTTGTTTACGAATAATCAGATATTTTGTCGTTACTGCAAAAAACAAGGGCATGTTATTGAAGAATGTAGAAAAAGACAATATAATAATAATGCAGGAAGATCTAATAATTCGATGAATTTCCATGTTAATCGACAGCATACTAACCAATCTCATCAAAACTCTAATTCCCAAAACTCAAACTATCAATGTAATAATAGAAATCAAAACTCTAATTCCCAAAACTCGAACTATCAATGTAATAATAGAAATCCAAACTCTAACTTCCAAAACTCAAACTATCAACATAATAAGAGGAATCAAAACTCTAATTCTCAAAACTTAAACCAAAACTCGAGCAATCAAATTAATAGAAGACCTTATCGAAATTCGACAAATCATAATCCAGTTTTTCGCGACTCACCTCATACGAATTCAAGGCAGAACGCGAACGTTAATTCAATTCAATACAATTCTAATGTACCAAATTATCAACCAAGTCATTCAAATTCTTTAAACTCCAACGCTCCTCCAATGACGAACACCTCACTGGAGGATCATCTCAAAACTTTAGCGGTGTTCGAGAACGACGAGAACTAACAATATTTCTTGCTGAAAATAGCTCAAGTTTCATTGAACTAGAAAGTAAATATTCAAAAAATCAAAACAAAAAACTCCGATTTTTACTTGATACTGGTGCAAGCTGCTCATTGATAAAAGCCAACAAACTCAATCCTGAGATAACTAAATTTGTTCCTTCAGAAAAAATATCTCTTCATGAACTCTGTCCTAATTCTCCAATTCAAACAGTTGGAACTACCACTATTCCTTTTAACATTAACAATCAGATTTTGAACATAAAATTCCACATACTAAATCAGGCTACAAACGTCCCTTATGAGGGTCTAATTGGATTGGATTTTATTCAAGATCAAAACGCAAAAATCGATTTTAAAAAACGAACTCTATCTCTAAATTCATTGCCATTTCAAATCCCTATCGGATTAAACGCTAATCCTAACACTGGTTCTTATTTTGTTCTCAAATCTCGTACGGAAACAATAATAGAAATCAACGTTCTAAACCCGGAAATAAAAGAAGGGATCATACCAGATATGGAAATATCAATCAATCAATCAATCAATCAAAATATACTTTATTGTCGGAAAAATAAATTTCATTGACAAAGCATGATCTTAAATAATGTGCAAGTAATTAAAAATTATCGGGTTATAAAAAAACAAAAAGAGGTACAATCAATAAAATGAAAAATAAACATAAACATAAATGTCAAAGCATAATCCTAAGCAACACATGTACAATTTTTACTACATCAAACTATAGAGTCATATAGAAGGTACAGCCAATACAGAAAAAACATAAAGGTTGCGGTCAGAACAAAACAAAACAATGAAACAAACAAAATTAAAATTTTTCATTTAAAAATTCATTAATATGATAGTAGGCTTTTCCATGTAAAAATGTTTTGAGCTCTAGTCTAAACTTTTTAAAACCACCTATCTGCCTTAAGTTAACAGGCAGATGATTAAAAATTTGCCTACTTTTATAAATTAGTGAATTTTGCGCCAATGCAGTCTTGGGTATAGGAAGCTGAATTTTAAGAAGTTGCCTAGTTGGATAAGTTCTTGGATATTCTAACTCATCATAATGTTTTTTGTGCATAAGGCAAGCAGTTTCCATGATAAATATACAGCATACTGTAAGTATTTTATGTTTTAAAAATAGTGGCTTGCAATGCTCCCAATATCCAACCTTACACAAATAGCGCACTGCTCTCTTTTGAATGACAAAAACAGAATCAAACAATTTATTAGAACAGTTACCCCAAAATGCAATGCCATACCTGATATGAGATTCAACCAACGAGAAATAAACCAACTTAGCAGTATTCAAACCAAGTTCATTTGACGCTATTCTTACAGCATAGCAACCACTTGCCAATCGTTTGTTTAGATTTGTAACGTGCTCATTAAACTTAAGTTGAGTATCAACATGAACACCAAGAAATTTACAGCTAGTTTTATTTTCAATTGTGTGTGTGTCTAATAATAAATCATCAAAAAAAAATTTAAATGTCAATATGTTGGTTTTCTTAGAGTTAAAACAAAGCAAGTTAGAGTCACACCAGCTCTTTACAAGATTTAGGTCTTCAGAAATAATCTTTTTCAACTCTTCAATATTTTTTCCGTTCCAGGACAGAGTAATGTCATCAGCGAATGATGTTATTTTAGCTCTAATGGGGAGGTGATTAATATCATTTAAATAAAGTAAAAACAATATTGGTCCCAACACAGATCCTTGTGGGACACCATTGGTCACAGCCAAGTTTGATGACTGAGTATCACCAATCTTAACAAATTGTTCTCTTCCCGAGAAATAAGATTCAAACCATGAGTATGAGATTCCTCCGAAGCCATAAATTTCTAGTTTTTTAAGCATTATTTTATGATTTACGCAATCAAAGGCTTTAGAGAAATCACAAAACACAACGGAGACAAGCTCACTTTCATTAAGACTGACGAATACCTGTTCCAAAAGATTAAATATTGCATCATGGGTGCCCTTTAATGGTTGGAATCCAAATTGAGTGTCACTTATTATGTTGTGTTTTGAAAAATATTTCAACATTCTTTCTTTAACTAACTTTTCAACTATTTTTGACAACGTCGAGAGAAGTGATATTGGTCGATAATTACATGGGTTGTCCAAATCGCCACCCTTATAAACAGGCAACACAATAGCTTTTTTCAGGCAGTCTGGAAATACTCCTGTTAAAAATGAAATATTAATACATTCAGACAAGACATATAATGCATTATCAGGCAAGTTTCTAAGCAAATTTAATGAAACATTATCGTGCCCACTGGATTTATTGTTTTTTATTCCTCTAAAGATTTCATTAAGTTCTAATACGTTTGTAGTTTCCAGTACAAATGTGTCATTTATTTTAACATCCAATAAATAAGAACCAGGATCCACATTACTTTTCAAGTTTTGTTGTAAAGTATCAGCAAAACTACAGTAGAAGTTGTTGAGAATATGGGGATCTAATTTAACATCTGTTTGAAGAACTGAGTTTTTACCAGTTAACTGATTAATTATTTTCCAGTTTTCTTTGCTGGCATTTTTGGAAGAGTTTATTCTATTCTGATAAAACTTTTCTTTAGCTGCTTTTAAAACACTTTTGTAAATTTTTCTATATCTGCAGAAATAACTTATGAACTGAGGACAATCAGTAAATTTGCGAATATTTTGTAACGAACGCATGTTTTTTGATGAAACTTTAATAGCGGGAGTAATCCAAAGTTTACTTTTCTTTTGCTTAATTTTTTGTAATGGAAAAGATTTTAAAAATGCATCAGTTACTAATTTTTGGTATTCGTTTAGTGGTGATTGACAATTCAAAACTGCTGGCCAATTTAATTCCTTGCAAATATCTTTAAATTTTTTATAATTGTTGCTGCTAAGTAGTCTACCAACTTTATATTTTGGTGGTTTATTTATCGCAAGTTGAAATTTTGCTAAAACTGCCTCGTGATCCGAAATGCCTACAGGAATTACACTACAGCTAACAAACATTTGCTTTAAGACAAAATTTGAACACAGATAATCGATTTTGGTTCGAGAATGAACAGTTATTCTAGTAGGTTCGTTAACATACATCTCTAGGTCAAATGATAAAAACAAGTTAGACAGAGTTTGCTGTGCCTCTGATCTGTCATCATCAAAATTTATATTAAGGTCTCCCCCTAGTATCAAACCTGCCTTGGGTGGCAGTTTTGATAAAAGAATTTCAAGATTTTCAAAGTATTGCTTTAAGTTTGAATAATAGGGGGGCCTGTATATACACAAAATATGTAAATTATTTTTTTTTGTTATATAACAAGGAGAATTCAAAAACATTTTCAATTAAAAGGGTATTAAACTTTGTTATGGGGGTAACATCAAAAGATTGTAAAAATGTCTTATTGACAAGAAATCTAAGGGAATCTATTTATCCCGAGCATTGACTAAAGTAAATTCAAATAATAAAGCTTTTGCAACAATCTTAAACTCAAAAGTAATTGATTTTCAATGAAAACCTATTTCAATCTATTTAGAACAGATTCCTAAAGAAAGCTACTGTTATTTTGCTTCGGAACAAAGTACTGAAAATAATTTTATTAAAAATAGGAGCCAACTATTGAAACAAAATCTTAGATTAGACCATTTAAACCAAGAAGAAAAGAGCTTCATAACTAATCTTTGTGAAAATTATGAAGATATTTTCTTTCTACCTGGAGATACCCTTGGTTGTACTAACACTATTAAACATGAAATAAACATCTCTGATTCTAAGCCCATTCATACAAAAACGTACAGATACCCAGAAATTCATAAAACCGAAGTTAATAAACAAATCAATAAAATGTTACAACAGGGAATAATTCAACCGTCTGCATCGCCTTGGTCTGCCCCTCTATGGGTAGTACAAAAAAAAATGGACGCTTCGGGGGTTGATTTTAGAAAATTGAATGAAGTTACAGTTGGTGATGCATATCCAATGCCAAATATCGAAGAAATTTTAGATCAATTAGGCCATAGTAAATATTTCACCACACTCGATTTGGCTTCTGGTTTCCATCAGATTCCAATGAGAGAAGAAGATAAACCAAAAACCGCTTTCACTACACCTTTAGGTCACTGGGAATTTAATCGAATGCCTTTTGGATTAGAAAATGCACCCGCTTGTTTTCAAAGACTAATTAATGCAGTTCTTACTGGTTTACAAGGGTTACAGTGTTTCGTTTATCTAGACGACATAGTTATTTATGGATCAGATCTAAATCAACATGTCTCACGTCTTGAAGCGGTTTTCGACAGACTCAGAAATAATAATTTAAAGTTACAACCCGACAAATGTGAATTCCTCCGTAAAAAAATCTCTTATCTCGGTCATATCATTTCTGAATCAGGAGTAAAACCAAAACCAGAAAAAACTATAGCAATAAAAAACTTTCCCATTCCTAAAAATTAAAAAACAGTAAAAAGTTTCCTAGGTTTAATCGGATATTATCGTAAATTTATCAACAATTTTGCAAAAATTGCTAAACCATTGACTAATCTTCTAAAGAAAAATGTTGCTTTTATTTGGTCTCAAGAATGTCAAGAATCTTTCGACGCATTTAAAGAAATTCTAATAAATGAACCTTTACTTCAATATCCAGATTTTTCAAGAGAATTTATTTTGACGACCGACGCTTCAGACTATGCGATTGGTGCGGTCTTAAGTCAAGGTGAGATCGGGCAGGACCTACCTATTGCATACGCAAGTCGTACGTTAAATTCTGCCGAACAAAATTATACAACTATGGAAAAAGAATTATTAGCAGTAATTTGGAGCATTAAACATTTTAGATGCTACCTATATGGTAGAAAGTTTAAAATTGTAACCGATAATAAACCAATCACTTGGCTTTTAAACTGTAAAAATCCCGGAAGTAGACTGATTAGATGGGGATTATTACTTAATGAATACGAATTTGAGATTATTCATAAACCAGGAAAGTTTAATACTAACGCAGATGCTTTATCTCGATGTCTAAATATCAACATTATTTCTAAAAATGATACCTTTGAAAATTTTATAGAATATCATTACAAAACTTTAGATATCAATCCGCAACTTGAAATAAAAAATGGAAATCTATTCGATTTTTTTCCAAACGCAGTTTATTTCTCTACTGGTTTGGACGAAAGTAATCAGTTTTCAGAGTCCATAAAAAACAAATTCGATTTCAACGATAGCATAAAATCAAACTTTGAATTATATTCAACTTATAAGTTACAAAATAACAATAAAAAATCCTATTTAATGTTCGTGAAGACTTTTCATTTTGAAAATATTTCTTATAAAGACGTTTTTTATTCACTCCGGAACTTACGTACTGAACTAATCAGAGATAATATAAAATACTTCTATTTACCTAACATAACGAAAAATTCTCCAAATTTAAAACAATCAATGTATTTTGAAATGATACACTATCTTTTCAAGGACACGAATATAAAAATATGTGTTATTAGTTCAGAAAAAATTATTATTAGTTCAAAAGAGAAAATTTCCGCAATTCTAAAAGAAAATCACGATTCAAAACTAGCAGGACATTCAGGTTTTACAAGAACATATAAAAGGATAAAAGAACGTTATAAATGGCAGAACATGAAAACGGACATAAAAAAATATATAAAAAAATGTCCTTCTTGTCAAATAAACAGAACAAATTTCAAACCCAGTAAAGCTCCTATGATGATAACAACAACTAGCGAAAAGCCTTTCGAAAAACTTGCTATTGATATAGTTGGACCTCTTCCAATTACGGAAAACGGATCTAGATTTCACCTTACGATGCAAGACGATTTAACGAAATATTCGTATGCCATTCCTATACCGAATCATGAAGCAATAACAGTATCAAATGAATTATGCAAATTTATAACTTTATTCGGTATTCCCAAAACTATTTTATCTGATCAAGGTACTGATTTTATGTCCAATTTAATAAAAGAACTCGTAAAATTATTTAAAACTAAGCATGTCACAAGCACACCCTACCACCCTGAATCTAATGGCGCTTTGGAGCGTTCACACCTTACTTTGAAAGATTATTTAAAACACTACATTAACGACAAACAAAACAACTGGGACGAATTTATACCTTTTGCAATGTTCGCTTACAATACACATACTCACTCTTCTACTAACTATACACCATATGAACTATTATTTGGATCCAAACCATTTTTGCCAAGCTCTATAACTAGCAGACCCGAATTTAAATATTCATATGACGATTACATAGGCAACCTAAAACTCAAACTTAACATAACTCAAGAACAGGCACGTAACAACATCTTGAAATCAAAAGAAAAATCGAAGACTTATTACGATAACAAAATAAAAAAAAATCATTATAAAATAGGAGATATGGTTTACATTGTAAATAAACATATTTCCCCTCGTCTAAATAAAAAACTGAGTCCTAACTTTAAAGGCCCATATAAAGTCACTAAAGTTTTCAATAACAATAATATTCAACTACAAATAGGAAAAAAAATTATTACGTATCATACTAATATGATAAAACCTTTTGTTTCAGATCAAAGCAACAATGATTAATAACGCTAATCTACTGTTCCTACTTGTACTAACTTCCATTTCCGTTTGTGTTAGAGGCGATAATTATCACATTACTAATCTCCACGATCATGCCGGTCTTTATTAAAATAATCTTGGCCAAGTTAAACTTTCAAATTCTAAATTTGTCCTATTTACTCATCTTAATGTAACTGGATATGAAAAGAAAATAAAATTTATTTCTGGAATATTGAAAAAGTCATTCGATCTATGTTATAGTAATGAAATTGTTGAATCTGAAAATTTTCTATGCAAAGATACTATAAAAGTCGTCCAATCTCGGTTTAATAAATTGCTCGGAAAATCTGAAGTTGTCAGCGAAATAATCGGTACTAATACGAAAAAGACTAAAAGAGGAATTTTTGATGGTGCTTCTTACGCATTCAATTGGCTATTTGGCATGCCTGATGCCGATGATGCTAAATTTTATGACAAATCGATAAAAACTCTAATTCAAAGTAATAGAAATACACAACTTTTGATGAAACAACAAATTGGCATAATTTCTAGTACGATATCTAATTTTAATTCTAGTATACGAAATTTTAAATCTAATCAAGAAACTCTAAACTCTAATATTAAAATTTTCAACTCCTTCTAAGCAGATACCAATAAACGTATTCACGTAAACAAACTGAAACTTATCATCAGTTCACATATTGCCTTACTCACACAAATATTAGAAGATCTGAACGAAGAATATGATTTATTAATCTCAGCTATAACAATGGCCAGACATACTATCCTACATCCGAAAGTTATAACACCAAAACAATTATTAAATGTACTTTCGGAAATCAAATTGAACAACGGACTTCAATTACCGTTCCCAATATCTTATTCAACTATTTACAAATATTTTGAGATCAGTAAACTAAAAGTTTTTCATTCTGATAACATAATTATTTTTGCAATTGAAATTCCATTGACTGACGAAATGACCTACATCTGTTCAAATTATTGCCACTTCCAACACCTCATAATTTTTCTGATATTCATTCCTATGTCCTACCTGATTTTCCTTACCTGCTGATAAGTATTAGTAAGGTTAGTTATGTGCAAATGAAAGACCTTACCAAGTGTACAAGGATCACAGAAGAGGAATTCATCTGCCAAAACACTCAAGCTACAAGGATTCAAGAACCTCCTAAGTGCGAAGTCGCATTGTTTACATCATTTTCTACCAAAATCCCGGCTGACTGTCATACCGTTACTTCCAAAGCAGACTTCGAGATATGGCATCCACTGAGCGACAACTCTTGGCTTTTCGTACTATCGACGCCCTTACAGCTTACTCTGGCTTGTGATAATTTTCCAATCGAAGATATACAAATTGCATCAACAGGGCTGTTAAGTTTGGAACCCAAATGCAGAGGCTATCCTCAAAATATTATCTTGGAAAGCTCAGGAATCATTACACGGAATATTTCAAAACAAATTTCAGATATCAATATTGCACTTGACGATTGCTGCTATGCCAAAGAAGCCAGATTCAACAACACACCAATCACACTACAACCAATAAGACTTTCCAATATCAAATTGGACGATTTACAGTTTGCGAATCACAAACTTGGACAACTGGACCAATTGCTGGATGAAGAATTGAAGAAGCCATTTATTATTCAACACTCTCATTGGTTCATTATCATTATTTCTTTTATCGCGTCAGTTGTTCTTTTGGTAATAGTGTACAATTTTCTTAAGTGGTGCGGATTAATATCATGCATTAAAAGTATGTTTTGTTGTACTAAAAGCCCAAAGCACATATCGGATTCCTGCTGTATTAAGCTTTTCAATACAAATATAAATACCACTCCAGGGACAAGTCAAAACATATCAAGAATTCTAGAAGAAGAAGCCAGAACAAAAATGGGCGAAGGGATTGAACTAAATAACCTTCTAAGTTCCAATGAAGCAACCACATCCACTACGAATTCCATCTCCATGCGAAGATCAGTCACCCCAAGACCGTCCATAAAAATGTCTTAGGAAAAGATATGTTTGTATATTCTTAGGTATAAGTTAGTTTACATTTTTTTTTTCTCTCTTTCCTTTTTATTCCTACCTTTATATTAAGTTAAGCTTCATATTATTTTACGTTAGTTTTTTATAATTGTATTTCTTAAAGGATTTGTTTTGAAGAAATTTCTTTATGAAAATTTCTTTTTTTTTTCAAGGGGGGAAGTGTCATATTCCTCCATAATATCATGACATTGTACCTTTTACGACCCTCGAATACTTTCCCAAATAATGTCTCGCCGTCGCCGAAAGCAATATTATTATATGACCCAGACTTTCTGTTAAATGACCGAAAGATATTGTATGTCAATAAATTAAACATTTGTCCACCATAAGCCCCAAAATTCCCAAATATCCTTAATGGTCATTCTTTGGGCGAACAGACTGTCATTTATTGCCAATATTTATTTAGGGTTTTCCAGTTGTAATTATGTAGGTTTTAGAAACGTTTTAGAAGGGATGTAAAGGTCGATTTGTAAGAGATCTAGTGAAGCAAGAAGACAGTCTTAAGACAGCTTCAGTCGTAGTAACACATTTTGTTAAAACTCTCTCTAAAATAAGTCTTACTTTTGCTGTAGTTCAATTTCATTCTATATTCCATTACCTAATAAAGCTACAAGTTTCAAACCAAAAACAAAAGTAGTTTTAACCAAGGCAAAACACTGAAGGAACACAACAGTGCCCCCCGAGGTCCGGCGCCTGGAGCGCTCGCTCCGTTCGCCTTATGGTAGGGCCGGCCCTGCGTGCCGATCGCCTTCATCTTCATCGATTGCGATCCATTTTCGTTAGTTGTTGTTGATAGCCGGTCTACAATGTGCCCGTGAGTGCGTAGTGCTTGGCTTGCATGCTGTGACTTGTGGATCGTGAATTTTTAGCTGCCCCTGTTAATAGCAGACTACATGGGCGCCCGGTGGGGGAGGGGGGGGGGGGCAGGGGGGGCATCTGCCCCCCCCTGGCTTTTAATATAAATACTTAAAAATAAAAGAGAAAAAAAAAAAATAAAATAATTAGGTATTTCCATTTTTATTTTTTTTTATTTGAATTCATCGATCATTAATGAATGAATTGGTTAATAAAGATTTTTATGAAGAAGTTATTAATAGGTTTGGGCGAGACTCAAGAAGAATGCAATTTGCATTTACCTAGTCGGAAAAATGTATTTTTTTTAATTTGGAATATTTCATTTACGTTGTGTTGTTTTAGTTTTGATTACAATTTTTTTAAATTTTTTTCCCACAAGGAAAAGTAATTTGTGCACCTATCAAAAGATACAGAGAATTAACTTTTTTTCCCGTCCGAAATAAAAGTATTTCCAAATTGTTTTATTTTTTAATGTTTATTATATTAGTTACAATTAGCAAAATTTGGGTGTGGCCCAAAAAAAAAATTTCCGCCTGCGGTGCGCTTTCCACGATTCCCCCAAGAGCAGTTTATTTGCCCCCCCCCCTGTGACAAATTCTGCGGGCGCCGTTGGCAGACTAATGAATCCAGTAAGTGGAAAATTGGTTGTTTAGAATTAGGAATATTTATTTGAAAAACCATGGCATGTTTGCTATTTTTTTACAAAATTCAGCCATTTCGATACTTGATTTACAAGCTGATATTTCGTCGTTTCGTTTTCCACATAGGTACAAACAATTGACCATTCCAGTATTCCTCAGGCTGAGGGAAAACCGATATTTTGACGTAACGTGAATTTTGAAGTTTCCTAGGTTAAAAACTTATAGGAAAATGCCAAAATTATAATTTTTGGTTATAATATTTGATTATGTGTGCCCCCCAGAGCAAATTGTCATAGTAAAGTCATCTCATCTATACTGGAATGGTCAATCCTTGTCGATTTTTTTTTTCCGTTAATTAATTATAAATGAGTCGCGGGATAAATCATGTAGGTAGACAGGTACATAGGTAATATGTTTTTTTTTCAATACTTAAGTATAAAGTTATTGCTGTTTTTTTGAGAATGGTATACTTCAAACGTAAAATCTACGTATTAATACCGTACAGTTGCACTGCCATGAGTGACCCTCATGGAAAATAACTCACTTATAATATGTAATTATTTTCAGAAGCTACAAAAATTTACTTCCAAGGAGAGGAGCAAGTGGGCATCACGGCAGGAGACATAACAGATAAAAATATTGGACAAGCATGCCAAGATTTATTTTTTCAAATTTTTTGTAATAACTATGCAATAACTTTTCGAAATATATTATTTGTTCCATAAATGAACTCTTCCATTTATTTTAGTTAATTAAACGTTACTGATAAAGAACAATATAAACTTTATCAAATTCGTTGCTTCAACGTATGATGTAGGTAGTTTATATTTCAATGTTTAAATTATATCAAATTATAACGTATAATAATATGATTATTAAACGTATCACATATACAATTATCATTGGTGTATTATATCAATTATTGAATTAACGTAATTTTTAAATCAAATATACACGTTTTAAATAGTAAATTATTAAACATAATTTCTATACATTTATTATAAGTACATCAAAACTCAAAACAATTAAATTAACGTACATTCTATGATAAATATATACGTTTTATACCATAACCTCATAAACATATTTTGTATACTTTTATATTTGGTACATAATTATGGTACATATCGACCTATATCAGGCGGACATTTCAACTTATTATAGCAGGCAATAGTAAACCATAAATATACTTGTGGTATAAACAAAAATTATACGTATAGGTATCAAACAATTTTGTGTTGCTTGGGAATAATTTTTTTTAATCAAACAGTGTTTAATTAATTTTAAGTGATTCTGAAATCTACATTTGAAGGAAAATATTAATTTACTCAATAAGAAAATATCCAATCAATAACAATATTTATCGTCACAATTTAAAGCAATTCTGAAATCCACATTAATAATAAGTATTTGTTCAATAGACCTTTTCAAGGTCCACAACGCGCTTGCGCGTCAAATAAGTGGGGTTATGTTGGCTGTTTGTTTTGCGGTCCAAAAAGCATAGCAAGTATTATAAAAAAGTTGTAATTAATACCTTTTCAATTGAAAATGGACCAAATAACTTTTAAAAAAGTTAAATTATCAGCAGCAGATGTGCCGGGTGCAATTTTACGTAATGAGATTGTAGATAAAAATAGCGTATTAGAACTTAAAAGGAATTTACGTTGAAGACGTGGCCAGGGAAAGCCGTAAAAAATTGATCCGTCGGAATATCCGCGTCTTCCAACTCTGCTGTCACTATTACACTTTCCAAAAACACAATATTTGTGTGCCCCATCGCTTTTACTTATTTTTTAAACAGGTTTTTCCAATATTTCCCCATGCAAAAACGTGTAACATGGACCGCAAAACAGTAATCAGCTGATTGAAGAAATGACAGTGAAATTGTGCGATGTTGCCGGCTTGTACAAATTGAAGCGCGTTAGGTTTAAAAAAAAAACTTTACAAAATGACCATCAATATATATTTTCAATAAATAGCTTGAGTCCTCGGCTGCTTCAAATATTAGGTTAATTAATAATAAAGAAATTGAATCTCAGTTCTAATGAAATCGACATTATTCATGATTCTTTCCTGTGTAGCGTGATAGAAACCGACACTTGGCAACAATGTTTTGCGCATGCGTAACAGAATTATTCTAATTTGAAAAGGTCTATTAGACGATATCAAGCCAATGGTCATATTCTTGACAAATAAAACTTAGGCTTAAAAAAAAATTATTACCAAGTTAAGTGAGAACGGATTTCCAAATTAAATATTCAATTGGAAACAGATACCATTTAATTTATAAATCCTAAAAAACCTAAAATAAGTTATAATAGAGAGTAAAAAATATGATTATGTATGGGACAGGGTAATAAAAAATTGATCAATTTTCCATGGCCACCGTTTTACATGATATCTTACATATATTTCAGGATTCTCACGGGAACAACTAAGCAAATGTAGTAGCATAAAATGTTACCCATTACGCTTCAATTGTTCGGTGAGATACTTCCGAAGACGGTTCGAGAGGAGGCCTTGTAGATTTGGCAAATCGCCCTCCAAATGAAAAATTGGCGGTTCGCCTGTTTTCATTTATTTCATACTAGCAAGTAGCAGGATTGTCTGGGTGGCCCAACATGGACACACGTGAAGGTTTTCATCTGGGAAGAAAAAGAAGCAGCCTCGCAAACAGCCAATTTGTATCTTCAAAGGTAAGGGGAACCAAGTCCACGAAAGACCTAGGTTGTGTGGGGTAGGATAAAAACTGAATTTACAGGAAAATCACAATTCCTTTTGGAATAATTATTCTCGTAATCTACTAACGATCACTTTCGGCAACTTAATTTCGAGAAAGAAATGCCCAATGGCAGTAATGAGTACTTGGTAAGGAAACTTTTTTTTTTCCTTTTTTAAAGGAACCAATAATTATGGCGGCCAGTTGGTTAGCCACCGAACTGGAAAAGAGAGCTCCTCAATTTCCTCTTCGAGAATTTATAGCTTTCACATGACAGTACTGAGAGGAAAAACTGTCAACCTGTCAACTCTTAGCTATGTAAAAATTACTGCGTTCGAAAACTATTAACGAGGTTAAAGAACAACGAAGCACCGAGTCGAACAGATCAAAGTAGTATAAAAGAAAACGCCTATACCGTTTCGAAGGCTTGACCGATGAAATAATACATTCAGCCGGCAATAGATGCCGCCATATGGCTGAATAATTATATGAAATTTAAAAATTATTTATATTAAAAAAAGTGATATTTGTAATGTTACACTGCCCTCCTTCAAAAAAAAAAGAAAAAAAATATACGAATTATATTTTTTTTATGTTTAACTTAAAAACTAGGTAAGGTATAGTCGCCGCCACAGATAATCGAGATTCCTACAAAAAATTATTTCTTTGTCGGCGATGCCAGGATAAACAAAAACCGCAGTAAAAACTCTACAGATAAGGGTTACGAATAAATTTAGTCCAAGAGCATCAATTAAATTCATTTTGCGTATAGTATTATTGTATTGTTCTGGATTCGATTAAGTACTAAATTTCTTGCATCAAATATTTGAAAGATATTTTGAGAAAATTGCAAATAATTTTAAACATTATTTACAACAATTTAAACTGAATAATTTCAAACCAATATAATCTTGTATTCAAGCAGTTCCTGACACGTGCTCCCTGACTAAATGCAGGCCGGCCGATAATATAAACATACTTTTTTGTACGAATCTCAAATATCTCTGACGGGTACTAAAGAAGTAGATAGAAAAGATAGACTGAAGGAAGAAAAAAGGAAATTTGAAGGCGGTTGTCAAATTTTTTAGGCTGATAAGTAACGTATATCAATCGTCCTTATGGAAATCATCATTGGTAGGTCGCAATTGAAAAAAAAAAAAAGAAAGTCATAATAGGTAAAAAGTCATAATAGGTAAGAAGTCATAATTAGGTATGGTTTTAATAAAAGAAAAAAACTTGAAACCTTCAACTTTGTTTGCCATTATTTTGCCATAAACATAAAGAAGAGAAACGATACAAAACAACTACACAGGGAAAGACCCCATGCAGTGAAAAGATGAAACGCCAATTTATACCTCCACGTTATTTCGTTCTGGGCGGAGTTCCCGGAGAGGAAGTAAGAGAGACGTTTCATCCCTTGTATAAGAACGGGGATCAGCCGCCATATACAAGTTATCCGTAAAAAGGCTCAATCAAGAAGGAATAGAAAAGAAATCAGTGTGCGGACGAACACGCCTAAAAATGCGATTATCCCAAGAATGGCTCTTTCCATTGAAATCACCGCTATTCCTCAAGGAACTACCCGAATTTAACTCCTCTAAACTTTAATATTTGGTATTCTATGAAAGCTACGTTACTTTTACCCTTTACCTATTATAATCATAGACATATAATAAAAGAGGAGACAGAACATCTCATTCAAAAATCATTATTTGTTTACAATCATACATACCGCCAGAGTTATGCATAAGCTAGAAAAAGATGGGCCTAAAAAATGGCATCGCTGTAACCTGCCCCTCCATTTCCCCGGCTGCCTTTATCAGAGGCGTGCGGTTTTCCTAGACCATGAAAAATTAAGACCTCTAAATATACAATTAACCACACCACTGCTTGGGCTGAAAAAAACATAACCTTACGTATCGACGAAATACCAATCCAGGGTTAGAATAGGCAATTTTTTTACAGATCACGCACTGGCGAACCATTGTAGTTGCTAATATAATATAAAAGACGGAAAAAAACACTGAAAATTGATTGAAAATCGCAAATAATCCCAAACACAGCACAGCAACACTGGGTAGTCAATTTTTGACATAAAATGAGGGAATGTGTCAAATCCCGTGTCACTGGAGTAAACAGCGTTGCCACAGCTATTTCCCTACTACATTATAAATTTACGTTATTCAGAAACTAAGTAATTTTAAAAGTAGAAATTACAGATTTTATTTGGAAAAACGCACATTCATAATTATGTGTAGTAAGATTTTCAATTGATATGATACAAATAAAAGCTTGCAATATAATCAACATTCCCTACGTTCTCAAACACAGGCGGTAGATCTAGGGCAATCCGCAGAAATTCGCCAACATTGATTTCTGGCGAAAACAATGTTTGATCGCGATAAAATGTAAACAATTCAGTCTCTCTTTTATTATATGTCTATGATTATAATTTTATGTTATTACCTTCTAAATTTGAACGGTAATGCGCGGTGATCCCGATTGACCCTATCCGATCCTCCGATCCACCAACGAACGGTGCTGTGTGCCACCCCAAAGTCAGTGCAAATTGCAATGTGCAGAAGTGATACAGTATACCAAAGCCATTAAATTAGCCTTAGCAATACGTATAACAGATTAGTTTGGGAGTTTGACTGTCCGCGTCAAGAGTAAAGAGTACGGTGTCGTCATATGCGCACAAACCCAATTTTGAAGACTAACCGAACTATCGTATCGATGGGTGCTGCTGCCGAACGCCAAGCACGTGGTTCATTGTCGTACGGCCAGCAGGCGTATTTATTTAGTTTATTTTGTATCCAAGTTTTGTCTAAAAAGATACCCCGCTGCTGGTTTCAACTCACGACCGAGGTCACGGCAGACAGCGAGAGATAGACGAGGGAGAGAGATCCGACCCGCTTCGCGCAGCTTTTCATGTCGTCACCGTAGTCTTTACTGCTGACGCGGACTCTAAATATTTTTCCTGTGAACCCGTGAATCGGTGTTGCTGATATTATAAATACTATACAGTGGCTGATAAGCTGGGTTAGCTAGGTAAGTGATTTAAGCCTGGCTTAGCCAGCTAACTGTTTATAATGCACTGTTCTACTTTCCTCAAGATTCCAATAAGTCTCAATAACAGGCCCTCAGGCCACTGGCGCCAACTACATGGGGGCATTGGGGCAGGTGCTCCCATAAGCAACCTGTTAAGTACAAACGTATTCAATGGTCCTTCCGTTCCGTGTGGTAGTATCAGTATGATGTAATTTAAATACACACAACGTTGTATATAAATTATACAAGTGGTATTAGAGCGGGAATTAAAAAACTACTTTGGCAGTTAACTTAAAGTTAACTTCTAGAATTACATGAGAAGTAACGTCATTCCAGAAGTTAACTTTTGGTTATTCTGTCAAAATAGTTTTATAATACCCGCCATTAGTGTTAGATTAGGGAGGTATTAGTATTCTGTCTTTTCGTTCTTGTGGTCCAATTCTTTGCTATGAGCTCTATTACATACCTTATATTGCCAATGTGCTCCATGTCTATTCTTTGATAATAATCGGGACATAAGGCATTTTAGGAACTTTTCGCACGCTCGTAGAAAAAATATGAAAATATATACACTATAAAATAGACGTTTTTGGGAGTGGAATCCGGAAAAAAAATTTCGCCTCCGCCGGCGCCTAGGGCGAGCCCTCCCCTCCCCCTATAAACAAATTTATAAAAATATTATCCTGCACCTGTGAGGACTTTCAAAAATAGGTGCCTCTGTTAGGCCCACCCTAGGCCCTCCCCAGGTCAGATGGCTAGTCGCCAGTGGTCTTCAGAAGAAATATCACCATAATAACGTCTAGAAAGGGGTATATGATAGGGGTCCGAATTGTATTCGAATAATTCGAATATTCGACTATTCGACTATTCGTCTATTCTAAATTCGACTTTTTTGTTAGTTAGCAAATTCGACTATTCGAATATTCGACTATTCGACTACTCGAATATTCGAATATTCGAATATCCGACTATTCGACTATTCGAATATTCGACTATTCGAATATTCGACTATTCGACTATTCGAATATTCGAGTATTCGACTATTCGAATATTCGACTATTCGACTATTCGAATATTCGATTATTCGAATATTCGACTATTTGAATATTGGACTATTTAACAATGCAATTACTCACCCTATACATTACAAATTTGAATAAAAATGTTTAGATTTTCAATAGTTGCCTAATCGACTATTCCGGTTACCGGTATTTAATTGAAAATAAACCACTACACTAACAGTACGACGAAGTACTAACTAATACAAATGATTATCGGAATATTTGACTATTGGAATATTAGACTATTCGAATATTCGATTTTTGACTACATATTCGAATATTCGACTATTCGTCTATTTGAATATTCGACTATTCGAATAGTCGAATATTCGATTTTTCGACTATTCGACTATTCAACTATGCGAATATTCGAATATACAAATATTCGACTATTCGACTATTCGACTATTCGAATAGGTATTCGAATATTCGACTATTCGAATTATTCAACTATTCGAATAAAACACCAAACGACTATTCGAATACTTGAATTTTAAAAATTCCGAGCCTTAGTATATGACGAGCAAAGTTAAGGAAAGCAGGGGTGTATCTGGTAATTTCATGCTTCGCAGTGTTCAAAGCATGATGAAGTTTTGGTAGTTCTTTGTGCTAATCCTTGTGATGATCTTTTATGTAACAACGAATCGCAGATCCAATTGTTCGATTTGAACGCTCAACGAAATTAACTTGAAGAGAATAAAAGGAAGTATACCATACTTTTTGAACCTGATACGTATTTGCTAAGTCTTTAAAAGTATTAGCCACAAGGTTGGAACCATTATCACAGATGATATATTGTGGAACTCCAAATTTAAGAAACACTTCGTTTTCCAGAAATTTGACGATACAGTAGCAGGCAGTAGCAACTCGCAAGGGATGTACAAGACAATATTTGGTGAGCCAGTCACAGACGACGAGGAGGTAACAATTGTTTTTGGGTGATCTCGGAAATGGACCCATTAAATCTACTGCAATGATTTGCCAAGGGAACTGAATGGATTTTTCATTGCCCATTAATCCTAATGGAGGAAGAATAGGCAGATTAGATACCTTCTGACTTGCACAGACATGACGAGTTCTTACAAAACATAGGATATGATTGCGCATTCTAGGCCAGTAGAAATTTTCCTGAATTCGAGATAAAGTTTTGAAAAAACCCAAATGAGCGGCGGTAGGAGGATTGTGACAATCTTGGATAGTCTGTTTCTGAAGATATTTAGGGACTACTATTTTCCACTCTCTAGTGTTGGATTTGACAGGGACAAAAGAGAACATTAATTTGTAAATAATACCGTTTTGAGTTTTGAACTTTAAAGTGAGGAAAAAGATCGGGAGATTGAAGAATTTTTTCTCTCAAGGAGACATATCAATGGTCAAGATTTTCGGGTACTATATCGATAAGGGAAACCTCCGGAAGACACTCTGGGATACGAGATAAGGCATCAGTTTTCCTGTGGGATTTTTGAGATTATTAAGCCATAACAATGCTCGACACTCAGTGACAACCGTAAATTTAACACCTTCAATGTAACCTCTAAAACGATCGATATTAAATAAGAGAGCCAGACATTCCTTCTGAGTTGCACTCAGGTTTCGTTCCGCTTTAGTGAGAGACCTACTAGCTACTAGCATATGCTATTACTTTTTCGACACCACCAATGACTTGGGTGAGGACACCTCCCAATCCAACAGCACTGGCATCCGTCTGGATAGTAAAGGATAAAGAAAAGTCAGGTTGACTCAAGACAGGTGCGGAAACAAGAGCCTGTTTGACTTGAATAAAAGCCTTTTCGGCATCAGGAGTCCATTGTATAGGTTGATTCTTTTTTTCACCTTTTAAGAGGTCGTGAATGGGAGTCATTAAGGAAGAATAGTCCTTCAAGAATCTTCGATACCAACCACATAAGCCAGAAAATCTTTCTATTTGAGTGGTATTGGTTGGGCGTGGATAGTTAATCATAGCGGAATTTTTTTCAGGGTCTGTTCTCAAACCATCTGATCCTACAATATAACCGAGAAACTTGAGAGATGTTTTGAAGAATTCACATTTATCGACATTGATTGTTAAATTAGCATCTTTTAAGATGTCTTTAACTTCAGAAAGTAACTTAACAGGTTCTTCAAATGTGGACGAAATTATAACAATGTCGTCAAGGTAACAAAAGATATTGGGCTCATATCGAGGACCAAATAAACTGTCCACAAGTCTCTGTTGAACTTGGGCGCTATCGCGTAAACCAAAAGGAACTAGTAAATTGAAATAACCCACGACCCATGATAGAAAAAGCAGTTTTTTCTCGGGAGTCTTCATCAAGCGGAATTTGCCAGAAAGCCTTACGAAGATTCACTGAAGATATGTAATTGGCACCACGTAACATGCTGAGAATTCGCTCTATATTAGGTACAGGGTAGCTGTCATGTTTCGTTTGCTCGTTCAAAAACCGACCATCAAAAAAAAATATCATTTCCCAATTGGATTTCTTTACGAGAAGTACGGGAGAAGAATATGGACTTTTTGAAGGTGCAACGACACCTAATTTCAGCATATCGTCAAGCTCTTGATTTAAAATCTTCAACATGTGTGGTGACATGGGATACTGCTTTCTTTTGAAAGGTTTGGCATCACCGGTATCAATTTTCATAGAAATTTTATTTGTTCTCCCAATTTAAGTGTCGCTAGATATTTCACGAAAAGAATCCAAAACTGACTGAGCAAGGGTACGCTGGTTATCTGACAAGTCATCTAGGGTAAAAAGTGAGGTAACATCATAATTATAATTTTGAAAATCAAAGGTAGAAGTATTTTGGGAAAACCAGGTATTTTTACTGAAATCCACTATCAATGAAAATTGTCTGGCAAAATTGCTACCAAAAATAAAACTGTGTACCAAGGATGGTACCACTAAAGCTTTTAAGACCTGACAGGAATCATTAAGGTAAATAGGTGAATCAATAATACCACTAACTTTCTGTTGTGTGCCATCAGCTACAGCTACGCACTTAATGGAAGAAGGATTTATGACGATATTAGAATTTTTGAAAAACTTTAAACTTTCTAAACCAACAATGGAAATCGTTGCGCCACTATCAAATAATTCGACAACTTCAATCAAAATCAAATATATTAACCTTTATGTAAGGTCGATTGTCGAGAGTTCGGGGCACAAAGACAGGAGCTACCTCAGCGGCATGGTTTTCAAGTTCTGAGAAAGGTATCGAAAAAGATACAAGATAGTTCTTATAGAACTCAAGGTAAGACATTTGCTCGGTAGGGGGATAGATAAGATAATTGGCCGATAAGGTAGGTAATATACAATGGCCTTGTCGTATACCACCAAAATTTAGTTTTTTGGTTTACAGGTAGGACACGTTTTCACGGTTACATCTGCTAAACTACAACGAAAACAGAATTTCTTTTTCTGGTGACGACAATCAAAGTAAAAATGACCGTTACCATCACAATTCCAACACTTGCGTTCAGGAGCGTTGCGGGAGTTAAACTGGTTAGTAGTTTGAGAATTTCGAGCTGAAGGCTGAGAATTATTTCTGGAAGATTGTGAGTTACGGGAAAAGCTAGGACTTTGAGAACTACTCGAGGCTGCAGAATTTTGAGAATTATTTCTGGTGAAAAGACTGTTTGCAGAAACATGCATTATGCTTCACAAAATTGGCTTCCTTCAACTTTTAACTAGAATAATGAGTTCATTAACGTAATTTATTTCTTGAAGAACCAAAGCAGAGAAGTATTCAGGAAATGAGTTTTGTTTAATATACTTAATTTCAGTTGGTTCGACAGATGGACGTGATAGACGAGAAAAGAGACTCTTCATTTGAGATGTGTAAATAGAAATGGTTTCGAATTTTCTCTGCTTTCTGGCTTTGATTTGTTCCCATATTTCATCGTCACAATTTGGAGGAAGGAAATTCAATTTAATTCGATGGGTCAAGTTGTCCCAGGTACTGACTGAAGTTTTGACATGTCTATACCACATTAGGCCATCACCAGAAAATAATAAGGTGGCAGACTTGAAAAGTTGTTTATCGGTAACCTCATATGCGGCAGCAAGCTCGGAAATTCTCTCAAGAAAGTCATACACTCTTCTGAAATCTCCAGTAAATTTCAAGTTCCATTCGGGGATGAAATTTTTGTTATTGGAACAAGATAAAGTAGCGGGAAACACAGAAACATTTTCTTGAGGAGCCAAGGTAGAGTTAGCCAGAGCAGGTGGAGCTTGAGCACCCTGAAATTGGTCCACTTTTTCATGAGTATCAGCATCAAGAGTAAGACAACGGACATATGCCTCATGTTTATATTTCTCAACTTCGTCTTTAGTGTCATCCTCAGGGACGATAAGTCTTAGGATACGTGTGCAAGACGGGTTTTGATTCTGAGGAAAAGTGTATCAGAAGGATTGCCTTCAAAGTCAGCAACCAAGGTAGTGATGCTAGCAATTGTGGTATCAATTTCTATAGACTCGGTAGGAAATTCAAAGGTAAATTTATAGACACCAACATTTGTATTACCACCCTGAGCTTCTTTATCTAAAAGGCGCTTTAAAAGTCTGATTTTCTCAGGACGTCCACAGTTAGCAAGGACTCCTCTAAACTTCAGCTCATAATCAATTTCGGACACAAGTAAATACCGGGGACTAATGGAATCTGCCATGTAACGTAAAGATACGGTTCAGGGAAGAATATTATTCAAATAGTTAATTGAGTACCTAGTTAATCAATTTAGACTTGTTTACGTAATTTTGGTATACCTAAATTCGAATGTTGAGTTATACGAAAAGAAAAGATAAAATTTTATCAAACTGTATAATATTTAATGATGTTATTATTTCGCCCCCTTAAGTTGGGCGCTAATCTATGTAACCCCTTTTGTTAATGATTTAACTATAGGTCCATAAATTAAGTTCTTTAGATAATAATCCTGAAAGAAAAAAAAAAAAAACATACCAAAATAACTCAACCAACTCGGAACCCAGGTAATACCAAAAGAAAACAACTAAATAAATGTTTTTTATCAAACAGTGTTTAATTAATTTGAAGTGATTCTGAAATCTACATTTGAAAAAAAATATTAATTTACTCAATAAGAAAATATCCAATCAATAACAATATTTTTGTTACGCATGCATCATAATCAACGATTATCGCACGCTGCAGCGTGCATAAAATGATGTTTATGATGCGCCTACCTTTTCAAAGGTTTGCTATAGAAACGTTCGATCTACCTTCATTACCTAGATATTTACCTGCATACCTGCCATTTAAATTACTACTTATCAAAATGAATGAACACTTTTAAAACATTTTTGAGATTGTGATGCATTCGTAATAAAAAATAGCGTATGATATGCGTGTAAAGAGGGCATTTAAAGCCCTTGCGACTTACAAATCCCTCATATACGCTAATAAACCAACAACCATTCCATAGTTTAAGAATAAAATTGAACGCGTTATCAGCGAAGTTGGTCCAGAATTGTGTGAAAATGAGATTGAAAATTTCTTGAAAAGAATACGAGTCTGTCACCAAAGTCGACGCGGCCATTTGCCAGATATTATTTTTCAAGTACGATTGCAGCGTATTAACTTTAAATTAAAATATAAATAACACTATGTTTGTCTGGCATTTTGAGGGATGAATGTGGGTAGTTAGAGGATGAGAATATAGGTGATTTTAATGCCTGCCACCTGTTCGAAATGTCCACAGAATGTTTCGCCGGAAAACTCGACTTCGAACTGGGATTACCGTCTGGCGATTTTTCAGCGATATTTTCACAACAAAACCTTCCATTCTCTCGATTACCAGACAAAAAGTAAACGCGGAAGTTGACACTCATCCCCACTTTTCCAGCTATTGAAAGGCATCTGGTATTTTTTATGGTTGAATTATTTATCAATGTCAATCTTTTATTTAGAAGCCAAAAAATTTGAGATCATTAAAAAATAAATCTATGTAAATCAATTTTCTTCTTCTGCAAATTTTCGAACGGGAGGCCGTCATTAAAATCACCCATATTCTCATCAGCTTAGTAGCCACATTCAGCCCTCAAAATGCCAGACAAAAAAAATTACTCCACTAAACAGCCCCTTTCTCACAGTCTATATGGGACAGGGTAATAAAAAATTGATCAATTTTTCATGGCCACCGTTTTACATGATATCTTACACATATTTCAGGATTCTCAGGGGAACAACTATAATAAATGGCATTTGGAAATCAATTCAAGTAATAAACATGAAATATTAAAAATATAGGTAATAATTAAACAGAAAATGATAGAAATTACTTTCACTTCATTGTCAAGAATGGGCACTATAATTTTACAATTAATTATTAAAATTAATTTTACAATAGGAATACTTTAGTCTTCCAAGTAGATATAGTTTGACAGTTCTACGCCCTCCGACGCCTCCGTGACGTCTGCGCATGCGCCAACCAGGGCGTCGCGACGCCATGACGTCATCAGTCAGCTGTCATTGTCAGTCAGCTGTCAATGTCATCTGTCAATGTCATTCAGCTGTCAATGCCACCTGTCAATGTCAGTCACCTGTCAATGTCAGTCACCTGTCAATGTCAGTCACCTGTCAATGTCAGTCACCTGTCAATGTCAGTCACCTGTCAATGTCATCTGTCAATGTCAGTCAGCTGTCAATGTCAGCTGTCAATGTCAGCTGTCAATGTCAATCAGCTGTCAATGTCAGCTGTCAATCATCAATCATCTACCTGAACTACTCCAACTTACCCGCTCTCTGATGCGCCATCTATAAACCCCGTATAACATTACACCTATGTGTATTTTTTATATTTCTACATGTATTTATACAGATGAAAAAATACGTGAATTTATACATACATGAAGAAATATAAAGAAAATAGACAGATGGGCTCAAGAAAAAAAAATACTAACCTCAAACAATTTTTTATTTAAAAACATACATTTTTTAAGACTCAACTATTTCAAAAAGCGATATTTGGTTTGGTCGTCCTAAATCCTTCTGGCCTTTGTATATTATTGAATATTTTCCATCCATAAACTGCTCAATATGATCTTCCAATGATTTGGTGGTACGTTTTGGAAGAAACACTGCCTTCCGTCAAGTTCTATGAGGATGCTCGGTCCGAATTTACTTTGGGTTTTTTTAGCAGAAAATATTGGGTACTTTCTGCCAGGCTCCATGTCTTGTAATTTCACAAGTGTTTTTTGATCCTTGAAGAGGCAGGTCTCGTTGATTGATTTCAAATCCATATCCAAAAAATATTCTGTAGGTATTGATATTAGTATATAAAAGATTTACTTACTTGTTAAAAAAAAATGTGCAATAATTTTATAATAATTATAATGTTCGCTGTTGACGAGTTAAAACCAGACTGAAGCTCGAGTATCATAAAAACCGATTTAAACCTCAACGTACAGGGTGCTGCAATTTGGAGTGTTTTAACAAGAAAAACATACTTCCAGACCAGATAGAGGAAAATTGACTTAGGTGTCATGGGATTAATTTTCGAGAAACGTCGATTGCCAAAAACCGTATCACGATATCTTCAATGGTACCATCGATAAAGGGCGATTATCGATTTTCCCCTATTATGAAAAATAGCTATAGGTTTTTCATTTATCAATTTTTTTTATTTCTGTAAAAACATTACGGAGACACTTTTTTGAGCACAATCCAGTGGCGGACTCAGTTTTTTTCTATATCGCTCCGATATCGAGATATCGACCAAAGTCCGATATTTTCAAATGAAATACCCTATTTATTAAAAGCTCATTGGATAGCTTTTTTTTGCTTATTTCGATGATATAAAGTTCGATAGGTTTATCTCTAACAGTTTTCGAGAAAAAAAATTATATCTGTTTTTGTCGTAAGGATCAATGTGTTAGAAAAGGATTTTATATGTGTAAGGAAAATGAGGAAGGTCTCTTTCTAACGCATTGTTTGTTATGACAAAAACAGATATAATTTTTTTACTCGAAAACTGTTAGAGATAAACCTATCGAACTTAATATCATTGAAATCAGCAAAAACAAAGCTATCCAATGATCTATTAATATATAGGGTATTTCATTTGAAAATATCGGACTTTGGTCGATATCTCGAAATTGGAGCGATATAGAAAAAAACTGAGTCCGCCACCGGATTTTGCTCAAAAAAGTGTCTCCATAATGTTTTTACAGAAATAAAAAAAATTGATAAATAAAAAACTTATAGCTATTTTTCATAATAGGGGAAAATCGAAAATCGCCCTGTATCAGTGGTACCATTGAAGATATCGTGATACGGTTTTTGCAAATCGACGTTTCTCGAAAATTAATCCCATGACACCTAAGTCAATTTTCCTCTACCTGGTCTGGAAGTATGTTTTTCTTGTTAAAACACTCCAAATTGCAGCACCCTGTACATACAATAATAATTATTTCAGCAGTGTTTGTTTATCTTACAATGGCCTTCACACGCGTCTCGAGTACCACATTTAACTATAGTCCGAGAGCGAGCGCCAAGAAACAGCTATACAGGTCTAGAGATAGGGTTGTATACACCGATACAGGGCTAGAGGCCTGTATACAGCAATGGTAAGCCAGGGTTTGTTTGAGTTAGTTATAGGTTAGCATAGAACCCCCCACGTCGTCGGGTTAGTTGATTAAATAATTAATAATTAGGTACTATAAAAAATAAGTATTATTTTAAAAAATTATCAGAAAAATATGATACCTACTGCCTTGTATATATTAAGCTTGCAAACAAGTCTCAACTTGCTCGATGATGAAAAAGAGAGCATAGAAGAGTTGCTAGCTGAAAATTTGTATCAGGATCGGAGAAATGCTGGGAAGCACCAAATCTCTCCATCATCGTGTAGACTTATAGCACATGATGTCATTGTTTAGTCTACTAGTCTAGATCACGAAATTAGGACTGAAAATGATAATAAACAAACCCGGTAATATACTTAGTTAATATAAACAAGCAGCTCCAACGAATTACTATTACATTGGTGTTTTGATAATTATTAATGAAAAGCATTTTTATTAGGAACTTTTATTATTTAAAAAATTATAAATTAGTCAACTTCATCACAACCTATATATTTTAAAATCATATCTTCACACATATATTTAGCGACATGCTGTTTTAATTGTTCATGTAGTTCATATTTATTCAATAGCACAAATAGGTCCTCCAAGGAGATGGAATTATCCAGATATAGATTACAACAATTGACACCATTTTCATGTTTTTCTACATCTTCCGCAGAAATCCAGCTGAATCCATTAGAGGGTTTTTTCTCAAGTTCAAAAAGTTCTCGAAGTAAAAAGTACATGTCTGATTCTAATCTAGTACGTAGCAAACAAACAGCTTGTCTTATACAGGAAGATTGATCACGGCATTCGCCACCAGTAATACATTCAGACATTTTGGCACTTTGAAGGTTGCTATTAGACTGTGAATAAAATAAGAAGCAATACTGTTTTTAAATATTTATTATTACTACTAATTAAATTGGATACATGCGTTAAGCTTATCTAAATCCCTAACAATTTTATCTAGGTCCATAGAAGCAAGTTCTAGAAAGTAGCAGCTACATTCACACTTATTCAAGTTACACATGCTGATAATTGATTGCATAAGATTATTGTTGTTGGTATTGTGAGTTACATTCAAATATTGTAGGTAATCATCATAGTATACAATGAAATTCAAATTCTTAACTAATTCTAACCTATAATTGATAAGATGACTAACAGTTAAAATTTGTTTAACATCATCTAAACAAAAACACAATGTACAATTACCCGACTTCAGAGTTAAAGTTTGTTCACCGAAAAACGATATAACATATAGAGTGAAATTCTCGGATAACGCCTGTTGGCCAGACACTTCTTGTTCAGCAGAGTCTTTGACGGCAGCATCAGTTTCATTCACCATCTTGGAGACCTTTTCCAGAAATTCGTACCAATCGAAATCCGCTAGAGTTATGCAAGTTTGGTCTTCAGGTAAATTTAGCATGGAATTTATTATTTTGACTGCTGGCAGCATTCCTCGAGCAACGCTTAGGCCCACAATAAATTTGAAATTACTCACATGGTAAATAACTTCGTTTAGTAAACGTTTCTCTTGAGCAATTTCCATTCGACTTCTTAAAATCATACTGTCGAAATATTTCCAATAATCTGAAGAACACTGCGAATCATCGCTGTCGTTGGCACTGATATCTTCATACATTGCGTAATTCGATAAAGAGCTGTGATATACCTACCTTCTGATTTCACCGTGCCTACGTTAAAATAATCAAAATGTAGTAATTTGAGGTTTATAATCGATATGATGCACTACTTTATTCAACGAATGCTGAGCGAGAACTATAACAAAAGGCTCATGAGATAGAAAGGTGTTATTTAGAATACCCCCACCATATTTATTTTAATGGTTTGAGCTTGTTTATGTTAACCTCTAGAAATAAGAGTTTAACTAATGACCATCCACTATCTCTCTCCTTGAATTCACTAGATTTGGAAACTATTAAATTTATCGAGTACCTTGAGCAGATCCGTATTAGGAGAAATTACAGTAAAACAAGTATTAAAAGACTTTATTTCCTGCATCTCTCCCAAAATATATAAACCCTATAATTCCATATTTAATTTTCTGTTGGACTGAGTGGAAATATTCTTCGTTATCAGGCTTATGATTTTTGTTTTCAGTTCCTCCAAATAAACTTCGACACTGGTTGGATACAGCTTTGTGGATAGTCTATAGAAAATAAGTCGATTTTTAAACGCTGTTTTAAGAATATGTATTTCAGGTTCAAGTTCATTACAACACTTGTTTTTATGTTTATGACTTAGGTTATGCGAATAAGAAGAAATGACTTCCTCACAAACATCACTGTACAGATTCATGATTTTGAATGTATAAAAAATCTCAGTGAGTTACAATTTAAACCACATCTCTGCGCATATCAATCCAGCTGTTATGCGATGTATCAAATCCTAACCATTTTACAAACATTTTATTTCCTGCCTTTCGTAACACTTGCTCCACGAGAAATACGTGTAGTTGTTTTGTTTTCTGTAATTCTTCTTCATAAAATCCTCCACTTATAGGCTGACCTTGCAAGTCTTCTACGTTATCGGATTCGTAATATGAACTTTGGCTATTTTAAAGAGCTCTGTAGTCCAATTTGGGGTATATCCTTTTTGAAAAACATTTTTATACTTGCTTATGCGAACTACGTCATCAACCTTGAACTTTTGCTTACCGGCAACTTTAATATGAGTATAAACAATATTAAGTATCGCCTTTTCATTCTGTTTATTCACTTTACTCGGCTTCATATGTATCGTTCTATGTTTGCTATCATTATATGCATCAGTTATAGACCGTATTAAATCCAACCATTTATGGTTCCCATTCAATGTAAATTGCTTGAAAAGTTTTTCTTTAATGGTTCGAATTACTCTTTCTGCAATAGATGCTTTCAAAGGACTAAACGAACTATAATGATGTATTCCATATTTCTTCATTAGACTTGCAAATTGAGCATTGTAATACTCCTTCCCATTATCAAAAATAATTTTTTTGGGAATTCTTCCAGATGTTTTGAATATCTCCGCCATAGCGTTGGTAACATCTGGTGCAGATTTCGATTTAATGGGACGCGTCCAAAGGTACTTGGAAAAACAGTCGATTACAACCAATATGTATTTGAATCCATTGTTTTCTCCAGCATACTGATCAAGTTGTGCCAGATCAGTGGCAAAAGTATCGTCGAGGCCATATTGTATAAATCTTCTACGTTTGAAGTTTTTACGAGCCGGTCGATGAAGCTCCTTAACCACCTGTTATCTATACATTTCACAAAGACAACTAAATATATATGTATGGGAGTACGTATATTTATAATAACTATTACACAATATTCAATGTATGTTCAATTTGATCAATTCGATGGTTGATGGTTGTTTCAAATTGCTCCATTTTCTGGAAACGTTCCTCGCACGTCATGGCCAGCTGACTCATCTTTTCTCCAGTCTCTCTTGCTAGATAACTAAGGCCCCGAAGGTCATCGTGGACGTTTCTGTTCAGTATTTGATCCAATTCCTGAATGCAGTTCATACTGCTTTTAACTTGATCGCTCATATTATCCACTGCTTCTCCAAGGGCGCCAAGTACTTCATTTGCGATGAGCACCTTATTGTATAGACTGGTAGTTGCCAAGTCTACATACTTTTTAGTGGATGCATCATTGTCATCCCTAAGCACTCCAATATTGCAGAGCCTATGATTTTCAACATTATAATCACCATCGGTAGTGGTGGGCAAAGCTGGTTGAGGGCGAATAATTTGAACGGGTCTACGTGACGAAGAAGACAGCGAATGTCCAAACTTATTCATGGCTAACAGACTAATCAGTAAACATAAAATCTGAAGACTATTTTATCAATAAATTATTACGCCTAGCTCTTTCAACTCTTCCAAAATACTCAATATTTCATTTGTGTGATTTCCATTTCCAACCTCTTGAGACGCATCCAATATAATCAACCTATCAATCAGTTCGTTTACGTCATCGTAATACACATACTGTTTGGGTTTTTCATTATACTGCATCATTAACGACGGTGATGATGATGACGATGTTGGTAATCCAGATCCCGACAATGATTTTTTATGAGATTTTGATTGCTTTGTTGTTGCTGTTGTTGTTGTTGTTGTTGCATATGGCTTTATAAAATTTTGATATTTTTTCGAGTTGGCCCCCTTTATCTGACCTGTCGGTTTATATTGTCTTCTATGTGCATTAGTGTGAGATAAGATTTCATTGAATTGTTCGTTGTCTTTCTGCGTATTCAGTCGAGGATGCTTGAGAAATAGCAAGTCATATAGACCGCGACTCTTGGGATAAGTTATGTTACCAACATTAATATCACCCTTTGGTAGAAAATCAACTCTTTCTGTGCCCATATTCCAAGAACCGGTTTCCGCATTATATTTCAATCAATAGGTCGAATCAGTTTCATTAGAACCAATGAAGTATTTAAGAACATAGTCTTGAGCTATCTCTGGATATTGTTTTATAAATTCTACATAACTCGGAGTTTGTTCTCCAATTGATTGTTGTAAATCATCTTCTGATGCGTTATTGACAAACACTTCATCATTTTTTGGTTGCTTCTTAGATTTTTCTACAAGTTTATTTAGAGGGCCGGTTATAGGGTTTAAAAGTCTATCCAATGCTTCATCTTCATTACTCTTCTCCAGCTTCAGAGACAAATATTTTTTCCGTATGTTTCTAGCAATAGTATTAATTCGTTTCTTGACATCTTTGTCAGCTTTACTCAAAACAGGCGGAGTCATTGCACCACCAAAAACAACTACTTTGATACAGGTCTGTCTACACAGGCAGCGTCTTTTAGGACAGGCCTGACGACAGCTTTTTGGGACAGGTCTGTCTATAGAGACAGCTTTTCGAGACAGGTCTGTCTATGCAGACAGCTTTTCGAGACAGGTCTGTCTATGGAGACAGCTTTTCGAGACAAGTCTGTTTACGCAGACAGCTTTTCGAGACAGGTCTGTCTACACAAACAACTTTTCGACACAGGTCTGTCTAGACAGACAGCTTTTCGAGACAGGTCTGTCTATAGAGACAGCTTTTCGAGACAGGTCTGTCTACACAGACAGCTTTTCGAGACAGGTCTGTTTATGGAGACAGCTTTTCGAGATAGGTCTGTCTATAGAGACAGCTTTTCGAGACAGGTCTGTCTACGCAGACAGCTTTTCGAGACAGGTCTATCTACACAGACAACTTTCCGAGACAGCTTTTCGAGACAGGTCTGTCTATGGAGACAGCTTTTCGAGACAGGTCTGTCTATGGAGACAGCTTTTCGAGACAGGTCTGTCTATGGAGACAGCTTTTCGAGACAGGTCTGTCTATAGAGACAGCTTTTCGAGACAGGTCTGTCTATGGAGACAGCTTTTCGAGACAGGTCTGCCTATGGAGACAGCTTTTCGAGACAGGTCTGTCTATAGAGACAGCTTTTCAAGACATGTCTGTCTATGGAGAGAGCTTTTCGAGACAGGTCTGTATGCGATAACGTCTTTAGTAATACTGAATCTAGTGTAATCATCTAGGGGATTATATAGGTATCAAACTTGTTCCTGTACGGCCTTTTACATATATCGCAATCCTTAACAATAACCAGAAATCCATATTTATCTTTCCAACACTCAGAACAGAGGATTTTGAATTTTTCCAGCGACATATCTGTATTCACGTGATCATTGTAGACATGCTTTAGATTCATATCGTCTTGCTTGAATAAAATCAACACGTTTGCGTTATCTCGCACCAATTGTTTGGGTACTTTGGAATATGTTTGACAGAGGTAGAATGAATCGACTGCATTATGTCGACCCATGCAAAAGTAGTTTCGTATCTTGTCCTGTTTCTCGCAAGCCACATCGTCAAATATAAATACAGAATCTTGTTTTGTATTTTCTGGATCCAACACCGTGTCATTATCACTGAAAGCCTGAAATGTTACACCTGGAACATTTTTCAACACCTGCTCGAGGAACTCGTATTTATCCTGATAGAGAGACTTTGAATAAACGTAGACATTCTCGAATCTGAGTCCATTCGGATCGGTTAACAGACTCAGCATCACATTGGTTTTTCCCGAATTACTAGGGCCACAAATAATTGCTCTAATGGTATTTGGAAGAAGCTCACTATGTTTTTTCCGATTACTCACAACTTTTTGTGAATCAAAGTTGTCAACTTTAATGGCAAGTTTCTGTTTTTCTGCACGCATCTTATATAAAACACTGTTTACTCTACCACTACCTCATTATCAATGGAGACATCGAAGGGTAAAGGTCTCTTAAATAGTGCTATCAACAAGCTACCGTTCGAGCTCCATCTCCCAGGCTATTCCTATTGTGGACCTGGTACGAAGCTTGCTGAACGTTTAGCCCGAGGTGATCAGCCTATAAACAAGTTGGACGCAGCTTGCAAAGAACACGACATTGAATACTCTAAAAACAAGGAGTTACATAAAAGGCATCAAGCCGATAAGGTGTTGGAGAACAGGGCGTGTTAAAGCTAAAGATTCTAGCTTCGGTGAGAAGAGTGCAGCTTGGCTTGTAACAAACGTGATGAAGGCTAAACGTAAGCTCGGTATGGGTAAACGAAGTCAAGCTAAGCCATTCAAATCTTGCATCTTGAATAAAATTAAAAAACATGTAAAAAATTATGGAAAAGGAATACCAACAAAGGAAAACATAAATTTGGCTCTGAAAGCTGCTCGCATGACAATCAAGCAAGTTGGTGGCCGAAAGAAAGTGAAATTACCTCGAGTAATCCCAGTGCCCAAAGTTGGAGGAGTCTTACCTTTAATTCCTATATTTGCTGGTCTCAGTGCGCTGGATGCATTAAGCGGAGGAGCAGCGGGTATAGCGAAGGCCGTAAACGATGCCCGAGCAGCAACCAAGAATCTTAAGGAATCTCAAAGACATAATCGGGCCATGGAAGCCATTGCCTTAGGTAAAAAAGGAAGTGGTTTATATCTTGCTAAACACAAGACCGGACATGGATTGTTTTTGAAAAAGATGCCAAAACTACCAGTGAAGCTACCCAAACGACCGCTAAGCGATAAAGACATTAGAAATTTGATATCAAAATTGAAAATAACCAATTTTCGTGGAGTGTTTATGCGTGATACATTGCCGTCTAGACCGAAAAAAATCGAATGTGGTGTAATTAATTTGGACACATTCAGCGGATCTGGAACACATTGGGTAGCTTACAAGAAACGCGGAAACATGGTTAAATATTTCGACAGTTTTGGCAACTTGAATCCGCCGAAAGAAGTTGTTCGCTATTTTAAGAATTGCGAAATTTTCTACAATCACGATCAGTATCAAACCTTCGATACATACAATTGTGGACATTTGACTTTAAGTTTTTTATACAATAAATGATTATAAAATCCAGTTACTGTTTCATTCTACATTAGTCATGTCTCAGACGTTCACGTTAAAAGGTCGCTCCAGCTGTTTAACTGTTGACATTAATCCACCAATAGATTTAGATTCTAGATACAGTTATTCTCTAGCCCTAATTTCCTTAAGTACCTGGAATTCTATTCCAAACATCGAAACAGATCGAAACAAGTTTTACTACTATTTGAGTGACAGAGACGAGCAAGTAATTGAAATTCCAACAGGTTCCTACGAAATTGCAGATATCGAAAGATACCTCCAAAATCAATTGGCTGCGAATGGCAGTAGTGGTGCTGATGGTGATAATTTACTGTCTCTAAAACCTAACAATAACACTCTAAAGTGTGAGCTCAAGAGTGTTTACGATATAGACTTTGAAGCTCAATATAGTATCGGCCAACTGCTGGGCTTTTCACCACTCATCCTAGATGCAAACACGCTACACGAATCAGATATTCCAGTTGAGATTATACAAGTAACTACTATACGAATTGAGTGCAACATTATTTCCGGATCCTATTATACAAACAATCCTTCACATACATTATACGAATTCACGCCTACAGTTGATCCAGGATATAGTAAAATTGTTGAGCCGAGAAATCTGATTTATCTTCCGGTGAATAGATCTAGGATCGATAACATCACTTTGAATATTTTGGATCAGGAAGCAAGACCTGTCAATTTTAGAGGAGAAGAAATCGTTGTAAAACTAGAACTAAAAAAACATGGTTTTAGTTTTTAATCAGCAACAGCAAAGATATAATAAAAGTAGTGAATACTTCAACCCATATTCAGTCTTTAGTCAGACACCGAAACAGACACTCACACACAAGAGTCTGATTCATTTAGGTTCTCTATCGCACAAATATGGTTTTAGTATCGGAAAAACTTCAAATATTTCACCCGGTTAACGTGGATGAATCCATTTCTCGAGAAGAATGGCATACATATCATCCATTCACAAAATCATTCAACTACAGTGATGTGATTGAGATAGTTATCAACCAGCAAGATGTCTTTATGGACATTAGTCAAGCTGAGCTTTACATTGAAGCCAACTTTAAGGAGGACAATACGGTGGCAGGTGCGGGGGGTGGGACGACAGGAACATGTTCGTTGGCAAATAATGTGGGAGCCTTTCTGTTCGAGACCATAGCTTATGAATTAAATGGTAAAGAAATTGAGAAAGTTCGAGACCCTGGACTGACAAGCACAGTAAAAAGTTTGCTATGCTTCAATGAACAGGAAAGCAAAGCACTAGACATCGCAGGATGGAGTACACCGCTCAAAACTCTGAATGAAACAACAAAAGACTTCAATTTACTGATACCGTTAAATTTTCTACTAGGAGTTTTCGCTGATTATACTAGTGCAGTTATGGGAAAACAAAAACTGAAACTTGTTCGAGCTAGAAATGATGACAATTGCTACGTAAACCTTACGGGTAATAAAAAAGCTACTATAACAATATCAACGATTGAGTTGCGAGTTAAACATGTTTATCCCAACGATGTCCTAAAACTGCAATTATTAGAGGAAATTTCCAAAAATAAACCAATCTTTTTTGGGTTCCGTGATTGGGAAATTCATGAATTGCCTGCAATGAGAAACACGAAGAAAGGTGTTTGGACTGTGAAATCGATGTCGGAGAGAGCACGATACGTTATTGTATTTTTCCAAACTGACCGTAAAGACAACTATCAGAAAGACGTTACATATTTCGATAATGTCAACATTACTGATATCAAACTATACCTAAACTCTGAAGTTTACCCCTACGAATCTTTGAACCTGAATTTTGACAACAGGCAATCTACCGAAGTGTATCGCATGTACACCGAATTCCAGAAATCCTATATGGGAAAGACCTATGCTGAACCGTTACTGGATTTTACCTCATTTGCAAATCGATGCATGTTTGTAATAGACTGTTCGAAACAGAATGAGGCTTTAAAAAGTAGCACAATCGATGTTAAGCTCGAGATTCAGAGTTCTGAAAATTTCCCTAAAGATACTCGAGCCTATTGCATCATTGTACATGACAGAGTTTTGGAGTATTTGCCTTTATCAGGAATTGTCCGTAGCTTGATCTAATCAATCACCGTCGAGCATTTGAAGATGAAGTTTGTGGTACTAGATGCTCAAGGCTACTTTTCTGCTGATTTCCTAGTTAAGGAATTAGCTATCTATGATGGAAAGCAGGTCAATAGTTGGATATTTAAACCAAAAATATTATATCGCGACTTGACTCACGCTCAAAAGAAAGAAGTAAACTACGTGTTCCACAACCTTCACGGCATCTCCTACAATGCGGGGACACATCAAGAGAGACTTTCTAATCAAAGTATACACAGAAATGAACGTTGATCCTCCAATTATTGTTAATTTAGAATATTTGGGTGGAGTAGCTCCTAAGTTAGGTCCTAGTTTTACATATTGTAAAAACCATAGAATTAATTTTTGTTCATGTAGTGTTAAGAATGTTCATGCATTATACAGGGTGTCCCACTAAGGTCGACGAGGTACGTTATTATGGAAACCATAGACCTTACGGCATCGGGATTTTTTTCTTTATCACTAAATCGGCCCAGAGAAATTGATGGAAATTATTTTCAAGTTTCTAAGATGGCCGCTAGGGGGCGCAATCACGATGATATAACTAAAAATTCAAATTTTCTCGAACAATCGCTATATCAAGGTACTGTTTTAACAACAGAAATCAAAAGTTCGTTAATTTTTGCGCCAGTTTGCTTATTAGCCTTTTTTCGTATCTCCACTAATAAGGGTGGGGGAAGCTGAGGAAAAAATAGTTTTAAAAATTGCTGTATCTTCCATACCCCTTATCCAAACTCATTCAATTCGGGCTTATTCGAAAGAGAATTTCATTGTTATTAAGAGCACCACTTCGTTCGGGGTCGATAGTTCCTGCCGCGTCTTCTAGAGGGCGCTATTTAACCAAGATCCAGATTTTTTAAATTTTCTGGAAAAATCCAAATGGCATGGTATATTTTTTTAAAACTCTGCTTAAAGAGCAAAAAATTATCTACATTTTGGCGCAAACCGCAATCCGATATCTGCATTCGTTTTCAAGTTATTTGCAAATAACTATTTTAATCGAATATCTCCCTCCTGTCATTTTAAACCAATCAAAAAAACTCATTTTGTGGTCAAAAATTATTTTCAAGTGGAAAAATTTCATGACATGACATGAAAACAAAATAAAATACTCATAAATGTTAATAAAACAATAAAAATTTATTGTTTTGCTCAGTAAGGAAACATTCTTAAGACCACTCGTGCATCTAATTTTTCCTGTCGAAAAATCTAAAAAACTCGTTTGCAAGTAATTTGTTTACCAAAATACTGGCGTGAATTTTTTTTATCTATGAGTATGTGGAAGGTAGCACTTTACAGCACATGTGCGGTAAAGTACTTGAAATACAAAAATATTGACACTCGAAGCTGAAATTTTGTACCAACACATGCCGAAAGTGCCTTTACCGCTCTTGACGCCATGACAACTGCTGTCGCATGCGGTAAAGTATCACTTTCCGCACTTGTTACGTAAATACCTATTTTCTATTTTGGTGTCATATCGAAGTCTTTTCGACACTAAAAGTAGTTTCGAAAAGAAGCTCTTTGTGACACTCCTTTTTTACTTATCGAAGGTTGGTAACACTGGCCATCGAACTGTCATTCGCGATAAAATAGAAGATTTCTATATTTGGCATGTAGTGTTACCAACCTAAACCTATGAAATCAGGAAATATGAGAATAAAATTTCCAAGAAAAATTTGTTTTTTTCAATTAAACAATACCAAAATAGAAAAAATAGTATAAAATATTCGTTTCATAAGACATTTTATCGCATTCGCCCTTTAGAAAACTCGCCTCCGGCTCGTTTTCTAATATAGGGCTCGTGCGATAAAATGACGTCTTATGAAACTTGTATTTTAATGTACTATTATAACGCTCGTACCTGTTATAGTTATTCACCTAACAAATGAGGAAAGTGATACTTTACCGTACGCAACGGCTGTTGACCGAACGACGCGAAGCGGAGTTCGGTCAAGCCGTTAAGGGCTTTACCGCACGCGACAGCAGTTGTCATGGCGTCAAGAGCGGTAAAGGCACTTTCGGCATGTGTTGGTACAAAATTTCAGCTTCGAGTGTCAATATTTTTGTATTTCAAGTACTTTACCGCACGGGTGCTGTAAAGTGCTACCTTCCACACACTCATAGATGAAAAAAATTCACGCCAGTATTTTGGTAAACAAATTACTTGCAAACGAGTTTTTTAGATTTTGCGTTAGGAAAAATTAGAAGCACGAGTGGTTTTTGTTAAGAATGTTTCCTTACTGAGCAAAACAATAAATTTTTATTAATTTATTAACATTTATGAGTATTTTATTTTGTTTTCATGTCATGTCATGAAATTTTTCCACTTGAAAATAATTTTTGACCACAAAATGAGATTTTTTGATTGGTTTAAAATGACAGGAGGGAGATATTCGATTAAAATAGTTATTTGCAAATAACTTGAAAACGAATGCAGATATCGGATTGCGGTTTGCACGAAAATGTAGATAATTTTTTGCTCTTTAAGCAGAGTTATAAAAAAATATATCAGGCCATTTGTATTTTTCCAGAAAATTAGAAAAAACTGGATCTTGGTTAAACAGCGCCCTCTAGAAGACGCGGTGGGAACTATCGACCCCGAACGAAGTGGTGCTCTTAATAACAATGAAATTCTCTTTCGAATAAGCCCAAATTGAATGAGTTTGGATAAGGGGTATGGAAGATACAGCAATTTTTAAAACTATTTTTTCACCAGCTTCCCCCACCCTTATTAGTGAAGATACGAAAAAAGGCTAATAAGCAAACTAGCGCAAAAATTAACGAACTTTTGATTTCTGTTGTTAAAACAGTACTTAATATAGCGATTTTTCGAGAAAATTTGAATTTTTAGTTATATCATCGTGATTGCGCCCCCTAGCGGCCATCTTAGAAACTTGAAAATATTTTCCATCAATTTCTCTTGGCCGATTTAGTGAAGAAAAAAAAAATCCCGATGCCGTAAGGCCTATGGTTTCCATAATAACGTACCTCGTCGACCTTAGTGGGACGTACATATAATTATGTCACAAGTCTTTTACCTCAATAAAAAAAAAATTCACAAACTTCGTTTTTGTTTTCTATAAATTACAGAACATTTGACTGAATAAGCTCAGTCTATTTTCAGATCATGAGCTGTATAGTAGCTAAAAGAATCGAAAGTTATCTGAAAAATCTCTCTAGCTAGAGAAAAGATATAGAATTTTACGAGCAAAAGAAGTTGCTAATTAGGAGTTTCCAAAATCTTGAAATGGATTCGAAATGGGATAATGTTTCAACCTCGAAATCTGAAACAACAACCAGTGGAATAATTACTTCCGAGCCAGTTTATAAAGAATATAACATCGAGAATATTGTGCAAATTAAATACAGTGATGATAAAAATGAGGTTATCTTACAGCACAGCAATGAACCCGCAATAAAATTTACCTATGACGGGTTTGGAGACTTTCTATATTTTCTCGAAACTATCAACGATAAAGATGGCCAGTGTGATATAAAATTCTACATTGGTGATTACATTTATGTGAGCTATTGGCAGGAGGAAGAAAGTAGAGGAATGATTGTAGCTGATTTTCGAACCAATGAAGTGATGGCTTTGAACGAAAAATATCTTGAGTTAGTTTTGAGACATAAATACAACCTGTATGAGATATGTTTATAAAATGAAATAAAACAACAACTGAGTAAAACAGAAAAAAGTGTTTTTATTTTTAAAAAAAAGCATAATTTAATGTACATACATACTTAACTAATTATTTGTAAGAATATATCATAAAAAAAAAAAATTACCACTACTAAATACATGAAAATAATATATACAAAAAAAAAATCATCTTTATAACATAAAAAAAAAATAACTATCACTAAATACATGGATATAATAAATAACGAATTAAAAAAAAATATATACATTCCTTAGTGTAAAAATCTTAAACTATAATCCTCTAGAAGCATCGTCTTATCTACCGTTACCAAAAGCGATTGAAGCTAAGAAAGCTACCTCAATCAGTCTTGACCCTCAGGAATTTCCGATGATTCCTTATACTTTTCTAAATCTCGATGACCCCAAGCAAGCGTGTACTCTGTACCGGGTATAACATAACGCTTGTCGTCCGCGTAAGACAAGGCTACTTTATTTTTCAGTTCGATGTACATATCATGTTTATGTGAACGGAAAGTATTCATTTGCCGATGAATAAGCGTACCTTCTACGTCAACCGCTGTCTTGTAGTCTTCAAGACTAAGTTCTGTCTTGGTGACGTAGTCAGACACGCCTTTGGCTTTTTTAGTCAACTCTCCTTCCACATTAACACAATACGCCTTCGCTCCGGTTCCATAGAACTCCCACACGATCTTTCCTGCATACTCATCCTTCTTTCTACCTAAAATGGACTGGTTTACAGGAAGACCGTGTGGGTTGTCCTGTGAGTAATTGGAAGTATCGAATTTGTCTAAATTTTCTTTCATATCATGATAAAAATTTGGTGTCTCTGCGTTTAAAATGAGGGAGTCGGTATCTGTATATAGTAAGGTTGCTTTATTTCCATATTTAGGCTTAATATAGCTATACAGAAAATCGTACATAATTGTTTTGGAAATGTCCAAGATAGCGAATCCTACATAAATAGGTTTATCGTATATGACTTTCTGTTTAGCCATATGAATAGCAACTAAATTTTCACCAAAAATAGTGACGTCTTTGAAATGTGGTTTCGAAATCCATGCTTCGGCGCCCAGTTTCCTACCAATATTTTCCCAATGGGTAATCAGCTTGATATCTACCCTTTTTTCCACGTTTTCCATGGTTTTCCCAAACACAGCGTTATTCATAAGTTTGGAAAAATCTTTTTCAAACTTATTGGAAGCAGCATTCCGTTTGGCTGTGTCTAGGTCAATGTAAATTTTAAGCCAGGGAGATTGATTGAAAGTGAGAACGCGATAAATTTTTTGTAATTTTAAGCCATGTTGTAAGGCTTGCTGCAAATTTTGAAGATGTATTTTTCTTTTCGGTTGAAATTTGGAAATAATGATTTTAGAACCTTCTGGGGCAAAGGACTCTGGACAAAAAGGTAGCTCATTATGCCTATAATGTAGGTCTTCCGGGTATACTAAATCAACTTCGAAAATATAACCAGTTTCTGAATTTTTATTTAATTTCAGATAATCTAAATTTTGAATTTCATCCGCGTCAAGCCATTTAAAGTTACCCGTTAGTAAATATTGAGACATGGCTGCACCATACAAGTTGGTGGCATCCAAGTACATGAGGTATGAAGTAGGTTTGGAAGCATCATAATGGGGAATAAATTTATTGTTCGCGACAGCCTTCCGTACACTACATTGACTGACCCCTCCGCGAATACCGCGTTTCAGGAAGTGTATCATGTCTATATCTGTCAGTAATTCCAACTCCACAGCTGTTGTTTTGAGAGCAGCATCGAAAGATAGCCCTGGAGCTGTATAGTACAGACAAGGATCTAGACCGTAAGTTGCTTGACACACGTCTCTGAAATTTTCAAAAACATCAGCTAAAATCAAAACGTCGGATTTTAAATAAATATCTGAATATTCACCCATGGTTTTACATTTAAACAAGTTCCATGCTTTCTTTGCACGCTTGTAATCTTCCTGCTTGATGTCTTCTTTTCTAAGATCGTTATAGATGCCATAAATAGATGGGAGCTTGATGTCATCTAATTTCGAAAATGAATCTACGTAAGAATACGGGAAAACGCCCTTCTGACGAATAATCTGAAACTCATCTTCCGCGGGAAAAAAATTTCTAACTTCTCGACACTGTTCTGGTTTTAAATTTTGTGATAATTTATCTAGACTTGATGCCATGAATCGAAAACTGTCGAGGAAGCGTAATTTTAAAAATACCTGTTTTTGTTTGCCTGATTGATCGAGAGGGATCTTATCCACCAAAACATGTTTGGTAAATGAAATGTACCGCTCCTTATTTTGAGGGATAACATCCAATCTCTCGGTTTCTTGAGCCAACTCCTTGACAAACAGGTGAGAATCAAAATTCGACATACAGTGAAAGAAGATGGGGATGAAGTTTGGGGTTTTAAAATTTAGGTTACATACAGAGTGAGCTGCAGCACGGAAATTACCTGTAAAGTGGCAGTGGTCCCTTACTCTCTCGTCTTCTACTTTAAATGGTTTCTCGCAAATATGACAATTTTCCGCATTGCGAAACTCATTTTCTTGTTCTTGACTCAGAGGATGCATAGGCACTATGTTTTTCATAAATTGATTATAAATTGACTTACAGTCAGTCTCTAACCATTCTACAAAAACTTTATGCGCATCAGGTCCTCTGAAAGTCTTGAAAATCGAATGAGAATCATCGAAATCGCATTTAATGTAGTAGGCGAAAGAATAAGGAACAGCCTTGTGAGTTTTAACGGTATAGGAATTTTCGGGTTCCAGCTCATTTTCCTCTGCATCAACAGGTTCAATGATTGTCTCGAAATCGGCATAGCAAACAAAAGGCACCTTTAATTTCTTTTCGAAATTTATAAACTTCAGAATATTCTCGGGAACCTCTTCACCGTATTTATTTTTCTTTAAATCTGTTGTCGGTAATTTAACTGAAACATGGGCACAATCGCGTTCTGGATGAGTTTTTAATTTCTGCTCTGTTGAAAAATACACCAAGCAACCATCACAGAGATACTTTTGACCATCATGTTTAGATAATTGACTTGAGATCAAGCGAGACATGTTTCTTATTAAGCAGTAATGACTATCACCAGAATCATTACTGATTAATAACAAATTTACATGATTCGCTTTCCGAGATTGAGTAAAGTATAAGGGACCAACAACTTCAATAATATTTCTACCATTTTCATAAGCATCTAATCCATAAACATTGATGGAAATATTATTGAGCTGCTCAAACTTGCTAATGTCTTTAAGTTTAATCGGAAATTCCATACCTGTAAAGTCCAACTCGTTCTCAAAAGGCAAATAGTTCGCGACTCTATTTGCATGCTGAGTCCAATGAATTGGATGTAGCTGAGCCAAGACTGACCACATGAAGCATTTCTGGTCCTCATTTTGAATGTTCAGGACAGCTTTCTTCGCATCTATCTCTTTAGGCAGTGTTAGATATGAGGAGGCTTTTAGAGGGTTCACCTTATTAATACTTATATCTAGATGGAGGAGTTGTTGGAGCGTCCAGCCTGTAAAAGACATTATTTAGCATATAAAATTGCAATTGAAATAATACATACCACTTTCTTTCTCCTGAAATTCTGTGGACTTCTTGTCCAGGATGACAGAAAACTGCTGGAACAGCTCCTCCAGATCTGCACCATCGCTCACCAGTCGGAATTTGCTATTAAACGACTTGACCTCTTCTTGCTCTTTTGCCTGCAGGAGGAAGCGACCGAAAAGTTCCACACCGACTTTGATATGGCCAAATTTATTGACCATATCCCCTACCAGCTTGACGAATTTCTGTTGAAGATGTTCTAGAAAGTGCTTCACGCTGGTAGGGTCCTGTTTCGATGAAAGCCGGTATATTGCAATTCGGTTCCTGAATGTTGTTCTGCTAAGGCTGACGTCTTCCTCCTGCTCCACACAGGTGTTGGCTCGGTGCTGGAGAGTCCGAAGATGACCAGCCCATTGATTTATCGGAGTCTCCAAGTCGCAATCCTCGCACCACCGGCCTGTGGCTGATGTTGATGGTCCCGAAAACAATTAAATTAGATTTTAAAAGAAAAAAAAAATTATTCAATTTTAACTTACCGGCAACTTGGTCAAGTCTCGCTTGCTTCGTCATGGGGGTGGCGGGATCTCCAGCGTTTCATTTGGGGGCTCTCGGGGCTGGGTGTTTTTCTTGAAGGTGGCGTTGGAGAGCCCCCTCCGATTTGAAAATCCCACACATTGGTTGCAGATCCTGGCAGATGTTCGGCAATCTCCATGACGTTTCAGGTTATCCCTCCTGGTGAACGATTTGGTACAGAAATCGCAGCTAAACATTTCCTGAAGCAGATATTCACGAAATTAAAAATCCGCTGTTTATGGAGGTTTGTTTTGAAATGAATGAAAAAATAAAACCAGTTTAAATTAGTTAAAGTACCTACCTAAATTTTAGAAAAATTATGTGTAAATGTAAGTGAAAAAGGAAACTCAAGTTGTTAAAAAAAAAAAACTATTGGAAATAAATTTCAATCAAAAAAATTACTTTGATATTTGAAAATAGTACTTATGTTTTTTCGAAACCGACACAATCACTCACAATAAACTAAAATTAGTATTGAATGCTGTTGTTGCTGCTGCTATGCTGCTGCCTCACCAACTGGCTGCGGTCGAATTGAAGCGCAAACTTGTTTGTTCTAGTTATATTGACGCCAAGGAGAATAAACTTTGAATCATCAATCAACAATCAATCAATCATCAAAAAACACAGAACAGCACTTTACCATACTAGAAATATTGATATTAAAAGTAATCACCAACAAAAATATACAACACAACTTTTATAGGTTCATATGCTTGTTTTTTTTGCTAATACCTAGCAGGAAAGTGATGTTCTCTGTTCTAAGCAATCCAAATAAACATAAATACCTTCCTTATGAAGTCGTGATGGACTCTTCTCAGTATAAGCAATTATTATTATCAATTTACTAATAAAAATTTCAACACAGGATTTATTGTTTAGTCTACGAGTTTAGTCTGCGAAAGTTTGCTAATTGGATATTGCATTTTCCGTGAAACCGGCATTGTTTACGTCTTACGACCTTGGTATGATAAATATATTTTGCGACGCGTTTTGTCCGATTGTGGTACTGGGAACCGTGTGAAGGCCATTGTAAGATAAACAAACACTGCTGAAATAATTATTATTGTATGTACGTTGAGGTTTAAATAGGTTTTTATGATACTCGAGCTTCAGTCTGGTTTTAACTCGTCAACAGCGAACATTATAATTATTAAAAAATTATTGCACATTTTTTTTTAACAAGTAAGTAAATCTTTTATATACTAATATCAATACCTACAGAATATTTTTTAGATATGGATTTGAAATCAATCAACGAGACCTGCCTCTTCAAGGATCAAAAAACACTTGTGAAATTACAAGACATGGAGCCTGGCAGAAAGTACCCAATATTTTCTGCTAAAAAAACCCAAAGTAAATTCGGACCGAGCATCCTCATAGAACTTGACGATAAGGCAGTGTTTCTTCCAAAACGTACCACCAAATCATTGGAAGATCATATTGAGCAGTTTATGGATGGAAAATATTCAATAATATACAGAGGCCAGAAGGATGTAGGACGACCAAACCAAATATCGCTTTTTGAAATAGTTGAGTCTTAAAAAATGTATGTTTTTAAATAAAAAATTGTTTGAGGTTAGTATTTTTTTTTTCTTAAGCCCATCTGTCTATTTTCTTTATATTTCTTCATGTATGTATAAATTCACGTATTTTTTCATCTGTATAAATACATGTAGAAATATAAAAAATACACATAGGTGTAATGTTATACGGGGTTTATAGATGGCGCATCAGAGAGCGGGTAAGTTGGAGTAGTTCAGGTAGATGTCATTGACTGCTGACTGACATTGACAGCTGACTGACATTGACAGGTGACATTGACAGCTGACTGACATTGACAGGTGACTGACATTGACAGGTGACTGACATTGACAGGTGGCATTGACAGCTGGATGACATTGACATTGACAGCTGACTGACATTGACAGCTGACTGATGACGTCATGGCGTCGCGACTCCCTGGTTGGCGCATGCGCAGACGTCACGGAGGCGTCGGAGGGCGTAGAACTGTCAAACCATATCTACTCTTCCATGTTTGGATTATGCAACTATTATCATAATTTGAACTAGGTTAATGAGGGGACTTTAAATTAAATGTAGTAGCATGGAATGTTACCCATTACGCTTCAATTCTTCGGTGAGATACTTCCGGAGACGGTTCGAGAAGCAGCCTTGTAGATTTGGCAAATCGCCCTTCAAATGAAATCTTGGCGGTTCGCCTGTTTTCATCCATTTTCTACTAGCAAGTAGCAGGATTGTCTGGGTGGCCCAACATAGACACACGTGAAGAAGCAGCCTCGAAAACAGCCAATTTGTATCTTCAAAGATTAGGGTAACCAAGTGCACGAAAGACCCACGTTGTGTGGGGTTGGATAAAAACTGAATTTACAGGAAAATCACAATTCCTTTTGGAATAATTATTCTGGTAATCTACTAAAGATCACTTTTGGTAATTTAATTTCAAGACAGAAATGCCCAATGGCAGTAATCGGTACTTGGTAAGGAAACTTTTTTTTTTCCTTTTTTAAAGGAACCAATAATTATGGCGGCCAGTTGGTTAGCCACCCAACTGGAAAAGGGAGCTCCTCAATTTTTTCTTTTTATTAATTTAAAGCTTTCACATAACAGTACTGAAAGGAAAAACTGTCAACCTGTCAACTCTCAGCTATGTAAAAATTACTGCGTTCGAAAACTATTAACGAGGTTAAATAACAACGAAGCACCGAGTCGAACATATCAAGGTAGTATAAAATAAAACGCCTATGCCGTCTCGAAGATTTGACCGATGAAATAATACATTCAGCCGGCAATAGATGCCGCCATATGGCTGAATAATTATATAAAATTTAAAAATTATTTATATTAAAAAAAGGAAGTGACATTTGTAATGTTACAACGTTTCGCTAGCACACATGGCTAGCATCTTCGGAAGTTCTTCCATGTCCGATTCTGGTAGCAGACTGACGCGTTCTCGACCGCAAGTTGTATTTATGTGTGAGTGTTTGTGGTGGGGGAGGGGCGGGGCTTTGCAGCCCGTGGCTAATCTGAACTTTCTCTGTACTCAAAGGGATCTTTCTTGTGTTTTTGAGGATCGGGTTCCAAGTTTGGTTTAGTTTAAATAATTTCCGAAATTATTAAAATTGCTTTTTTTATTTTACTTTACTTCAAATTGCATTTTTTGCGTGCAGCTAGACTGCATTTTGGTTGGGATATTAATTAGCACAATTAACTGCCTTAATTGGTTGTTTTTTTGTTTTGTTTTGACTCTACGTACAATGTTGGATTGTGGTTACTTGTGAATATATGCCTTGGCAGGTCCCAAAAGATACCTATTTTTGTCTCCTTTATTCCCAATAACTTCTCATTTTATTTCAATTGTTAAGCATTTAATATCACCTGCCACTTCTACTACTAAAAGCGTAGCACTCATATTGAAGAAGCCGTACTGCTCGTACCTACTGGATGCCGCAGCTCGTGCTAAAACATTTTTTATACCGGCCGGTCCGAATGGGAATTTACATCATAATTCTCGTACGCCATGCACTCACTCACGAAAACCCAGAAGTGGAGAAGAAAGCAACAGGAATTTCCAGATTTTGCATGTGATTCCACCTTCATTTTGGTGAGTCAACGAATCTGAAAATATTTGTTTTCATTTGGTTTTCCATAATTTAATTTTGATTATTTTCAATAATTACTTCAATAACAATAACCAAGTGGGTTATTTTATCTCTAAGAGCGGATTGTACTGAGCCAGATAAGATCGATAACAATTTTATTTCTCGATTGATTTGTTCAAAGAATTTCGACATTAATTAATAATCGGCAATCGATCAGGTTTGTTCAGTAAATAACTTACTTTCTGATGTACTTTCAGCTTATTCAGGATTTTCTTTGTGAGCGTCCATGTTTCGCTTCCACAGGAAACTACTGGCAGAATACATTTTTTATAGTAGACTTTAGATTTCAGCTTCAACGGTAACTTGGACCGGAATATGTGGCGCATTTTATCAGACGCCGCCCATCCCAGTCGTATTGCTATTAATGTCAAGCTCTTGATTGACTTGACAAGTGTTATTTCCTGTCTTAGATACTTCTAGGAGTTCAATTTTTCATCTGTTGGTTTCCTATGGATACTGTGTCCCTATATCTGTATGCTCATTTGTCATAAACTGTGTTTTTGATACGTTCATTTCTAATGCGATCATTCCGATCTTCTTGGAGTAATTCATTCAGCATGATTTCTAAAAAGTCTTACATTCGGGGCGAATATCACGATGTCATCAGCAAATCCTAAATTATTGAGGATTTCTCTAGATATTGATCCCTCTATTTTTCCAACAAAGTTCCTTGAACACATCTTCGAGGACTAGGGTGAACAGTTTAGGTGTGTGCCGTGTCTTACACCTCTTTTGATCTTTACTTCGTTTGTATCTTCATGCATTCTTAATTTTATTTTTGTTGCTTCTTGAATATTTTTGATTATGTTTATAGCTAATGCTAGCCATGTTGTAATGTTATATTCGGTCATCTTCTCATTTAGTATTCTTATTGTGTGTAGATGTTCTTTAGTGCTGTAGCCCTTCCTATAGCCTGCTTGTTCTTTAGGTTGGTAATCAATAAATTTCCTTTCTAGGCAGTTGGTGATGAAGGGTAGGCCAGAAAAATGTATCTAAGAAACAAAACAAATGCTAAAGAAGAGGAGAGAACTCATAAAACAATGAAAAGAGATACACCAGAATACTGAGAGACTAACAAAATAGCCAGAGGGATGACAAAATAAGACATTAAAAACCACCAAGAAGCACAAATCAAAAAAACTGATGGAACAACAAAAAGGCTTGAACGTTTTTAAACGAGAGAACGCACACAAAAGAGAAATTCCAAAGCTGATTGACGAACAAGAAAACATTGAAGAAGACAGAGATGAAATACTGCGTGTGGCGGAAGATTTCTAAAAGGAACTATACGACGCAACAAGCAACAACGAAAATAACAAACAAGAAACATCCAAAATTCCTTCTAATGCCAGTTCTGAATTTAATGTTAGAGAAACGATAAACCCGAAAGACACCACAAGCTGTAGAATTGACATTTTGCATTCTAAGATGCAAACGAGAACAGAGCTGTTCTGTTCTGTAATAAAATTTGTTCATCTACCACAATTAAGCAAAGTTCTACAAGGGCGCATGTTTCCAAATTTGTCTCGAACTTAAACCAATGCAGTAGCTAACAAAACCAGATTTGATAGTGGAGGATTCAAGAAATGCAATGAAGCTGTATTATGTCTTGTTTGGTTGAATACCGAAGTAGCATTTTGACGACGATAACCACATAATACACCAAAATTAACGTTGTACTTAGTGTAGAGTTTAGGCATTTAGGAAACAACGCACTCTAAACCACTGGACAAACGTCGACTCAGTGTTGCGCAGGACTTAAGTTAAACTAAGCCGTCGTGACAACGTTTAGGCAACCGACTACAATAAAATAATAATTTGGGAATGGCAATAACGTTCTGAAAACTTTCTGATGACAAGTCAAGTTTAGTTAAACGTTTTCTTTTCTTGACGGGGATCCGACCTTTTAAGATTCTTCTTGAGAGAAACCACTAATTTTAAAATATTATTTCTTCAAATCTCAACTTTTTAAAAAAGCGTTTACTAAAGAAAAGCAAATAGTAAATGTTGCAACCATCTATGCGCTAGCAAGTAGGGGCAAGCGTAGACGCGCCACACAAAAAGGTACTGAAGGGGAGATTGAGAATGAGAGACTAGACCAGAGAGAAGGTTGTCTGCCATTGTTCATTATTCAATTTTTATTTTGTATTAAACTGATTGTTCAATCCAATTTGTGCTAAGTTTGTGTGTCATAAGGAACATTCACAGGTCATAGTTGAATAAATGTTATATTGTTTTTGTGAGTTCAATTTATAAAAGTATTATTTTTTCACGTTTTCGTTAGTTCCAGTTCGAGAACGGTACGATTTACGTTAATAATAAAGTAGACGGTTCACAAATTTTTCGTTTTTGGTTTGCCACGCTTTTTCGCTGATTAAAAAAAAGTTTATAAAAAAAAAATAAAAATAAAAAAAAATTAAAATAGAAATCACAATAAAAAAAAAATTAAAAAAAAAAAAAAAATGAATGAATGGAGAACTTGAGATTGTAGGACTGAAGGTCGAAGTGCGTGCAAATTATGCCCTTAGCTCAGAACTAAACAATTCGGAGAGTAGGGGTGGGTTTTTAGTTTTGGGCGCCACCGACTCTGGACAGATGAGTCGGACTCTCCAGGATGATGTCTGGCTCCAGGTCCTCACAATTCAAATAATAATAAGAAAAAGAAAAATATTAGCTACAACCAGGCTGTGTGCATACAACCAAATAAAAGTCAAGTCAAATCAAGTGCTATAGTAAGTTTATTTATCAAATGCTACCGTCCACAATGGAACGATATGGGTATTGACAAAAAAAATATAATAATAATAATAATCAAGTAAATGAGCAATTAATAAAATGACCTTGTCATGAAGCGTTAACTAATAAATACAGTAATGCTCTACCATTGAAATAATATAGTCATAAACAATTAAATTTAACTGCAAAAATGTTGTTGAAACTCAATAACCAAATGAATAAAAAAAAAATATAAATAGAAAAGTTGTAAATATGAATTGAAGAGAAATAGAAAAAAAATAGATGAATAATTAGTTGTCGGAGCGGTTATCTTACACTTACGTAACCAGAACTACTAGTAAGTTGACATAAATTCATCAGGTTATGTCTAGTTAAGTTATCTACAGTTACCTATTTAATAATTCATTTGCCACATTGGGGCAAGCAATGAATTACTCCCGGATATTCGTTAGTGATCACTGAGGTGTATAGATAGGGACAGAATGTAAATAAACAATAAAAATATATATAGGTAAACTAAAACTAGTACGATACTAAAATGTTCCAGGTGATAGTGGTTGATACAATTAACCAGATTAGTCCTGGCTACTGGTTGCGGTTAAGTAGTCGAATCAATCTTACGGTTCAAGTTTACGGTCTAGAAGGCTTGGATAACCGTCCAAATACTTTGGCTGGTGTCTGATAGCCTTTAGTTCAGTTTCGGTTACAATTGAAGGTGTTTTGGTTGTAACCGTGAGTGAAAACTCAGTGGTAAAAGAACCCTCAAAAGAAAAAAACCCTGTTGGAAATAGGGTTTGTTTGCCTCGAAAATCTCTGGAAATCTAGATCGAGGTCTGGATTGAATATCCTGGAGTGAGTGAAATGATTCTCCACTCTTTAGGGCAGCTTTCACACAAATGACTGTTTTTTAAATCCGATAACATCGGCGAAAATTATGTCACTTTACAAAAGTGAAACACAACGCAAGGTAACTCAGTGTGCCATACATTCAATGCAGAAGAAAATCAGGCCCAAAATCCCTTTTTAAGGCGGAGAATAAAATTAATTCTTCAGAAGGACCTTTCTTCCAAACAGGCAAACGTGAAAAGGGGATGTGCTACACATAAGATCAACCAGCTAGCCTAAAGATAGATACAGAGATGATTCAGAATAACGACAAACGTCAAAAATTAATCGATAGAATTCTTACTTACCAAAAATTGCACACAACAATATAAACCGAGAAAAATGACAACGGCTGACGAATTATGATATTAACAACAAATAATTTTCCCATAAAACAATCATAACTTGAAGAATACAACATAGAGCAAGTGATCCGTTTGCAAAATTAGAGGGCTTAAAAAAGAATCGACGATACTAAAAACATTACTAATCGACAGCCGGTTGACAGAAACAATTGACACTCAAAAGTCAAAACACCGAAAGCAAGGATAACGCAGAAACGGCTCAAAAGGCTATCGAACCAATGATCGACCCGGGGTTCACTAGAACTTGCATCGAGATCAATAACTCAATAACCGAACAGAGTAAGTACGAACGGAGTAGTTCTGTAAAATCTGTTTTTTTTTTAAAGATAATTCCCCAAGTCAAAAATTTAGTAACTATGTTGGCAACACAAGCCTTTTCTACATGAAAAATTTGAAAGCATTGACAATTTTACATTGTATTGCCAACCTACTGTCAGTTTGACTTTTGTCTTTAAAAAAAAACGCACTTTACATACACTTGAAAACGGGTCATTATGATTTCGGAACATAGCCCCACGAAATATTTTTGACAAATGAATATTTATTTGTTTACGAAAAATTGGAATCAAAATATTGATTTGTTTGGATTTTGAAATTGAATTAAAATATGGATTAAAAACGAGGAAAAACCATTACAGCATAGGAACCAGCAACAAATGAAAATAGAATTTGACTATTGAAAATTAGGAAATTTACAGGATTGTACAACCATTGAGATTATTGTTGAAATTTTAAAGAGAGAAAATGTTGACAAACTTAAGGGAATTTTGAAAAGAAAACTGAAAGTAGGTAAGAATTAGTTGTGTAATTTTGGCCTGTTACAGGTTGTAGGAATCTCCCTATGTACAGGGAAACCTTTTTGATAGATTGCTGATTCTTAAATAATATGATGTCTAGCTTATGTTGAAATTGATTTATTGCCGATATATTCACTTATACAGGGTGCCCGGTAAGTATATGGCATACTCTCGGGGGCGTATAGGAGGGGTCAAAATAACTCTACTTTGTTATAAAAAAAAATCCTTAAGTGCCCCCTAACAGAGATACAGAGCCCCAAAAGAGTACTTGGCGATCCACATTTTTGGCTCTTACTTCTGAACCAACTTGTATAATTTAGGGAAGTTTTGATATTTTATGTTGGCCATAAAGACTCATAAAATCATCCTACAGTAGATGTTTCACATACTCTGAGAAGTCAGGACGGACTTGCCACCATATTCATTTTGCCAAATTTCTTACAGGAGTCATTTTACACAGCTGAAAACTGATTTTTTATAAATACTTTGGTAATTTTTCTTCAAAAAAGGTACCTAGTCTACATTTGTTTCGATTGAATCAGCCGTTTCCGAAAAAAATTAGGTTTTTGTATAACATCTTCAATCATTTATCTTCGAAATTTATTTAATAATCAAGTTGATCCTAGATTAAGAAAAAACAGGTAGAAGTTGACTTATAAAAAGTACCTGAAACCGACCCTTTTTGCCATAAAAAGGTACTTTTTATAAGTCAACTACCTGTTTTTCTTAAGAGTACGCTTCTCGACGCTGAAAAAATAGATATTTCGCGTTTGCGACTATGCTGTTTTGATAAAAACAGTTGCATCTAGGGAATTCTAATAAAAACTGTTTTTAAGAATGTACTTTTGTGCCTGCTTGACCAGTAATTTTTTTTTGATTTTTCTCATTTTTTGAAAAAAAATAGTATATTGAAGTATAAGTGGATATTAATTACTAATAATTGTAGAATCCTTAATTCGTGCTTGACACTTGTTATATTTTATTTGACGTTATCTACAAGTACCTACTCCTGACAAATCAATAATTAAACAGTTGACATTTAGACCTTTCTCAGGTTGTTGGTTGTTGATGTTGTCATTGGTAACTTTAAAACACGCGCGTTTTTGAATGTTGGATTTAAACACGCTGAGGAGTAGGTACTTTAAATAAGTGAAATAGGTTATCAATAAAAAAAAATTCATAAAATGAGAAAAATCAAAAAAATCTCATTGGTCAAACACGCACAAAAACATATCCTTGAAGAAAGTTATTTATGATATAAGTGCTAAAAGTGACATTTTATTTTGTGAAAAGGGAAGTTTGGGACACGACGCCGAAGGCGGAGTGTTCCATCCCTTTGAACAAAATAAAATCACTTTTAGCACGAATATCATACACTATTTTTTCTACAAACACTGTTTAAAAGTCCAATTAACGCATCCTTGCAATCCTCAATTTCAAATCTTTCATCTAATTTATTTATGAAATAGGTTGCTGGCAAGAAAAAAAAACGAATTTGTTTATTTTTATTTGTCATCTCTGTTTGTCATTGTTGATTAGTAACGTCAAATAATCACGAATTTTTGCTTAAGGTTTTTGCACAATTTTTGGTTTTTGCGTGGTTTCATCCAGTTTCATTGTGGTTTATTTTCTGGGCGATGGAAAGTGATCAAGACAATGAATTTCTCCCGGCGGAAATTGAAGAAGCTGCCAATAAAGCTACTTTTGAATTATTGCCTAGCAAGTCAAAGCAACCGTACGAGTTTTCATATGATCGTTTCTTGAAATGGTGTGATGAAAAAAAAGTAAGTGGGTGATGGTTGAGATAAGGTAATTCCTCAAAAATGATTTTTTTTCAAAAATTTTGGTATTAATCGATTTGTTTTTTTAGTATCTTTCCAAAAAAGTGAGGATTATTTAAATATTTCAATAAATATTACTTACATTCAAAAAAAAAGTTTCGCATCAATCTCATTACTCTTTGTCATTTGGGATATTTTGAACAACCAATTCTATAATATAGGTGTAATTTTCTTTCCAATTATTATTTCTTTTAAAATTTTCAACGTTTTATGAATATTATTTGTTCATATAAAATGAAATTTTATTGTTTTTTTTCGATTGATTGAGGTTAAAACTTTAAAACTGAAAGAAATTATGCCGTCGCGGCGGAACAATAGGGCAATCCAACGACCTGTCAAATAGTAATTCAAAATGGAGGTCAATGCCTTTTTATTTAAAAAAATGCCGTTTTATTGCAATTTTTGATTTTTATAAAGTCTGTAAAGTGTTGATTTTTTGGAAAATGCACACGTTATGTATTGTAGTTAGTTGTGGGAGCCGTTCTAATCGCGAGAAAGTCTATTTTCATGCCATTCCTCCAGAGATAAAAGACAGGTTTTTAACGGAGAAAAATGATTTGTCTGTACTTTGTGAGGGCTTCATGGATTGTAGCAAAAGAGAAAAAATCTTACGAAATCCATATTAAAAAAACCAAAAAGTCTCTCTACATAAATGGTGTATGGATCTAAGCCATTTACTATCCTCCACATCAGCTTGTGTCGATACCTTGAATAGCAGACAAATAAAATGATAATCAGGATTCAGGATTTGGTTAAAAAAAAAACTAAAAAGAAAACAAATCCTGGATAGTACCTACCTAATTGTTTAGTAGGTAAAGGTTTGTCACAAAGTGTCCGTATTTCCCACGAGAGCTCCCATGGGTGCTCCGCACAGGTTACTCATGGGTGCACTTGCCCCGATGCCCCCATGTAGTCGGCGCCAGTGATAAGTGTACTGGTTAGTAGGTGGACGGGTTAGTTTGGGTTAGTTTGCTTATTTCTGGTTAGTTTCGTTTATTATTGGTTATAAGTGCACTGGTTATTAATAAAGCGCGCTTGCGCGCTTTGTTTTTCGAATCCAGTATTAACATACAAGGACTAGTACGCATTAGGTGGACGGGTTAGTTTGGGTAGTTTGCTTATTTCTGGTTAGTTTCGTTTATTACTGGTTATAAGTGCACTGGTTATTAATAAAGCGCGCTTGCGCGCTTTGTTTTTCGAATCCAGTATTAACATACAAGGACTAGTACGAATTAGGTGGACGGGTTAGTTTGCTTATTTCTGGTTAGTTTCGTTTATTACTGGTTATAAGTGCACTGGTTATTAATAAAGCGCGCTTGCGCGCTTTGTTTTTCGAATCCAGTATTAACATACAAGGACTAGTACGAATTAGGTGGACGGGTTAGTTTGGGTTAGTTTGCTTATTTCTGGTTAGTTTCGTTTATTACTGGTTATTAGTGCACTGGTTATTAATAAAGCGCGCTTGCGCGCTTTGTTTTTCGAATCCAGTATTAACATACAAGGACTAGTACGCATTAGGTGGACGGGTTAGTTTGGGTTAGTTTGCTTATTTCTGGTTAGTTTCGTTTATTACTGGTTATAAGTGCACTGGTTATTAATAAAGCGCGCTTGCGCGCTTTGTTTTTCGAATCCAGTATTAACATACAAGGACTAGTACGCATTAGGTGGACGGGTTAGTTTGGGTTAGTTTGCTTATTTCTGGTTAGTTTCGTTTATTACTGGTTATAAGTGTACTGGTTATTGATAAAGCGCGCTTGCGCGCTTTGTGTTTTGAATCCAGTATTAACATACAAGGACTAGTACGAATTAGGTGGACGGGTTAGTTTGCTTATTTCTGGTTAGTTTCGTTTATTACTGGTTATAAGTGTACTGGTTATTAATAAAGCGCGCTTGCGCGCTTTGTATTTGAATCCAGTATTAACATACAAGGACTAGTACGCATTAGGTGGACGGGTTAGTTTGGGTTAGTTTGCTTATTTCTGGTTAGTTTCGTTTATTACTGGTTATAAGTGTACTGGTTATTAATAAAGCGCGCTTGCGCGCTTTGTTTTTTGAATCCAGTATTAACATACAAGGACTAGTACGAATTAGGTGGACGGGTTAGTTTGGGTTAGTTTGCTTATTTCTGGTTAGTTTCGTTTATTACTGGTTATAGGTGCACTGGTTATTAATAAAGCGCGCTTGCGCGCTTTGTTTTTTGAATCCAGTATAAACATACAAGGACTAGTACGCATTAGGTGGACGCGTTAGTTTGGGTTAGTTTGCCTATTTCTGGTTAGTTTCGTTTATTACTAGTGTACTGGTTATTAATAAAGAGCGCTAGCGCGTTTCGTTTTTTTAATTCAGTATTACCATACAAGGACTAGCACGCATTAGGTGGATGGGTCAGTTACATATTAACGTACAAGGACTAGAACGTAGTTTGCATATTATTGGTTAGTTCTGACACAGTTCGTTTATTACTGGTTATGAGTGTACTGGTTGACAACTAAATTATTTGAATTCAATAAATTTTAATATGTAATTATAAAATTGTATCCTCGATTGTATCATTAGTTTTTACTACTAGTTCATGAAAAATGTGAAATCTGGCAGCACTGCGAAAACAACAAGGGTTGTACACACCACTACACACTGAAAATCATCCGGCAACCTTGCCATCGGTTGGCTTTATTTTCATTATTATGAATACATAATTATTATTGCATAGAATTTAGGCACATTTGATATAAATATAATAAAATTATTTTGTTAAATCCCAATAATCCTCACTTTTTTGGAAAGAAAATGAAAAAACGAATCGAATAAAACCAAAATTTTTCAAAAAAAATCATTTTTGAGAACTTACCTTATCTCAACCAGACCCAGTAAGTGGCAAGGAGGCCAGTGAAAAAGTGCTCCTTGCATACTTTGAAGAAAAATCAAAAATATGGAAATCTTCTACGCTTTGGTCAAATTACTCAATGATAAAGGCGATGATGAACATAAATAATCAGGACATAAGCAGATTTTACAAGCTTGTAGCTTTTTTAAAGCGAAAGGGTGAAGGATATCGACCGAAAAAGTCAAAAGTATTGCGGAGTGAACAAATCGATAAATTTCTCGCAGAAGCCCCGGATGAAATACATCTTATGCGAAAAGTTGCCGCAATTTTCGGTGTATTTGGAGCTTGCCGTCGAGAAGAACTTTGCAATTTGACATTAAATAACATTGAAGATTTGGGAACTTCATTAGTTGTGCATATACCAGACACTAAAACTAATGTGCAACGAAATTACGTTATTAGTGGTACATTGTATATAAACTACTATAAGAAGTACCTATCCCTTCGACCAGCGGATATCAATCACTCAAGATTTTTTATAAAATACAGCAATAATAAATGTGCCAAGACTCCAGTTGGAATCAACACATTTGGTAAGATCCCTGCCGAAATCGCTAAATTTCTGAATTTGCCTGATCCCCATCTTTATACTGGACATTGTTTCCGACGTTCCTCAGCGAGTTTGTTGGCGGACTCTGGTGCTAATCTTACTATAATCAAGAGACACGGTGGATGGAAGTCTAGTACAGTAGCGGAGGGGTATATAGGAGACTCGCTACAAAATAAAAAGAACATTGCGGATCAAATTCTGCCCAAAACTTCGGAGAATAACATTGCTCTTTGCCCTCCTGGTACAAGTTTTACCAAAATAAATTCAGTAACTGCTACCAACGAGATTGGCCATGGAGTTTCTTATTCTAATTGCAGTTTCGCTAATTGTACGTTTAATTAAATAAATATTTTATTTTGATTTAAAATTTCCTATGTTTTTATATTTTCTGATCAGTGCTAAAAGTGATTACTTTTAGCACTAGTGCTAAAAGTAATCACTTTTAACACCAGTTTCATAAAATGGCATTTTAGACACTGACAGCATCCGTTAAAAATGACACTTTTAGTGACGTTTGTAGAAAAAAGTTATTTGTTAAAATTTTCTAGATGCAACTGTTTTTATTAAAATAGCAAAGGCGCACTCGCGATTTTCAGCATCGAGAAGCGCACTCTTAATCTAGGATCAACTTGATTATTGAATAAATTTCCAAGGTAAATGATTGATTGTATACAAAAACCTATTTTTTTCGGAAACGGCTGATTTAATCTCGCTTAGTGCGTCCAAAAAAGCTACATAGTGGGGTATTCCTTTCTCTCTCCAGTTCATTGCTGTTAGGTTTGGCATATTCTAACCTCGAATAAAATATTTTTTAGACAAGATTTCCATGATTCGCCAATAAGATAAATAGAGATGGGTGTACCCCACATTCTCCATCTCAATCTGCCGCAAATTTATAGATCGGCGGGCCATTCCAGTTACTAGTAGACTGATTTGACAGAGCACCTGAGGTCAGTTCGGTTGCCGTTTGCCTCAATCACCTATAAGTATGATAGGTAATACAGTAAAATAAACTAAAACTAAAAACGTATGTATGTGATGAGGAAAACCACCTATTTAAAATATTATTTCTTCAAATCTCAACTTTTTAAAAATCGGTTACTGAATAAAAGTAAAATGTTGCAACCATGCATGCGCCGCGTTCAAGCCACAAGAAACGTTACTGCGAACGGGAGCTAGAGAAAAGGGATTAGGCATTAGAGAAACGAGATAAGAAGCTGGAGCTGTTCCTTTAGACGCGTGTCTGAAATTATTCATTATTCAATTTTCATTTCTATTTTGCAATAAAATTGATTGTTCAATCCAATTTGTTATTAGTATGTGTGTAAGGAGCGTACAGGTTAGTGGATTAATTATTATTTTATTTTTGAGAGTTCAATTTATGCAAGTTCCTATAATTTTGTTCATTTTTATGTATTTTTTGTTTGTTTATAACATTTTTTATAACATGTACATTGTTTATGTATTCAACCAAAATCGTTTTATGCTGTAAACTACACAGATAAAGAGTAAATTGAAACCTAAGAAATTATGTGCTGTCTTTTTGTGCTGAGATTTTGATTTTGTGGATTTAGAGCGTGTATTAGGGCCTTGTTGAATTTACTAACATTTTCCTACCCTGACGAGAGAATATCCTAACAAATTGAAATAATCAATTTAGAGATATTGGCTCAAAAACAACTATAGCTGAGTAGCTTCCCGTATGGGACCTCGGTATCCGCTGGGAAACTGGCTAACTAACAAAAAAACTCTTCAGTATTGAATATAGGTAGTGTTGACTGAATGTAGTGTGTGTAATTGAAATTTTAGCACAAGAACAGGGGCGGTACCTAATTTAATTTTTTATTGACTTAAATTATTGAATTATTGACTCATAATTATTAATAAAATGACACAGTATGTTTCGATTTTTGAGGAATGTCAGATCGAGGTTTTCTCTGCCGTTCTCTTTTCTCTCGAGAATTCTAGGTCGAGAACGGTACGATTTACTTTAATAATAAAGTAGACGTTTCACAAATTTTTCGTTTCTTTTACATATCACAACTTCCCTTTTTCCCAAATATTTGCTATGTCGGGCGCATGTCCAGTAAGTAAAATTGAGTAAGTTTCCACAACGTAGGCAGAGCTGGGCAAGCTACTTGGAAAAAGTAGCTAGCTACAAGCTACAAGCTACTTTATATTGTAAGTAGCTAAGTTACTCAGTAGCTTAACTACCTCTTTGAAAAAGTAGCTAAGCTGTAACTTAACTACATTTTGAATTAGTGAAAGCTACTATTTAAGCTACTTTTATCAATGTACATGCTTTACCTAATTTAATTTCATGATATCATCATACGAAAAAAACATATTAACTTTCTCTAAGAAGTAGTATTCAAATTTTTGTCAAAAACCCCTGGACGTTAATTTATTAGGTTCACTTCGATCACAGTGATCTGCGAATGCGAGAATAAAATAGGACACATAAAACATAGGTACCTACAGAGATAACTAGAAACTAGTCTAAGCAAGGCAGGATAAGAATTTTCCGGAAAATTATAATTGTAGCTTGAGCAATTAAAGTATAAAGTTACTTTTATCGAGCGGTAAATTCAAACGCGGGCGATAAGTTGGTGGAAACGTGCCTTTATAAGGGGAAAACTGTTTATTTTTGCAAACAATGTCGAATGGATGTCATTATATTATAGGTATAGTTATTTTATTTTTGAAATACACCTTTTCTAATTGTATTTCAGAAGGTGTCAAATGTATTTCGGAATAGCCAAATGTATTTCAGAAAGCGTCAAATGTATTTCAGAATAGTTAAATGTATTTCAGAAAGTATCAAATGTATTTCAGAATAGTTAAATGCTACTATTAAGCTTGTGTTGGGTCAGTCCGGTTAACGTAGGAAAAACTGCACAGACATATAGGTAGGTAATTTTTTGTATCGCCTCCCTTCTGAATTATTTCCGCCGAATTTTCACTTCCTAAATTACTTATGGCTATTCTGAAATACATTTAACGCTTTCTGAAATACATTTAACTATTCTGAAATACATTTAACGCTTTCTGAAATACATTTAACTATTCTGAAATACATTCAACGCTTTCTAAAATACGTTTAACTATTCTGAAATACATTTAACGCTTTCTGAAATACATTTGGTTATTCTGAAATACATTTATCACTTTCTGAAATACATTTGACACTTTCTGAAATACAATTGGAAAAGGTGTAGAAGAGTCCGCTGCACATAAAACGTAATAAGTATTTTGGGCGTTGAGTATCGTTAACCACATCCTCGGGCGGTAAATGACACTTTCCGCCATTAATACCTAAATAACTATTAACTATCTACTGAAAGTAGCTTAAGTAGCTTGTTTTAGTAGCTAGCTACTTTTCACAGTAGCTTATGAATACTTGAAACACATTACCAAAAGCTACAGCTACAAGCTACTTTTTTTTCAAAGTAGCTTGAATAAGTTATTAGCTACCAAAAAAGTAGCTAAGCTAGTAGCTTAACTACTTGGTAGCTAGCTACTGCCCAGCTCTGAACGTAGGTCCTATTTTTTTCTTCATTTCGTTTTTCAGAAGATTTGTTGTTTAAGGTCTAAAGTCAACCCCTATTTTCTGAACTTTGTGTTCAAAAATTTTAAAAAAAATATATGTTTTATGGTTATCGGTATACTTTAATCCATAATTTTTTTAAACAAATTTGACTCGCCATTTTTGAGTTATATCGCGAAAACTGAAAAAAAAGTAGTTTTTCACCATTTATTTCAAAACGAATAGATCAAGTTTCCCATTATTTTTATTACGAACTACTATTGCAATTCTACGCGACATATATTTTTTTCAAATTTTTTGAACTTGTAGTTTTCTCGCTACTGCAAAAATAGTTGGAAATACGCCCGTAGCTACACTGTTTAGAAAAAAATCCGACGGATGAATGTTCAAAATTATTTGCGTTGGTCAAAACTGCAACCCTGTTTATGTAAAACAGAATAATATTTCGAATTTCCGCCAAAAAAAAACGTTCCATCACACAATTTAACCAAATGCAGATTTCTATTTTTTTTTGACAGTCAAGTTAGGGCACACTATAGGGGCGACAGCATCGACATCTCGCGTTACTGTAATAAACTATAGGCCTGACTTTAAACCTTAAAGGTAATAAAAATTCTCATCGTTTAATCTTACTGAGCGAACCTGGGTATGTTATACTACAGTGATTTTGAAATAAAATCACATGAGTCTCAATATATCCCCCCTCTTTGAAAGGCTAGCTTTCGAACATTCAAAAATTATAAAAGCAACATAAAAATAAAATATGCTGCAAAAAAAAATAAAAAATGAATCGATACAAATGCAAAGTTAAATCTAATAAATTATAATTTCACTATCGATTTTTTGTTAGTCTTGCAGTGGTAGCAAATAAATTTTAGAGATTGGACGCTTTATATCACCACTACTGGTTTTTAACTTTACAACGCGCACTATTGAGTCTGTCCCTGAAAACACTTCGATTACACGTCCTAACTTCCAGTATGAGGGTGGAAGATTTTCGTCCTTGATTGTGACTAAATCATTGCATTTTAAATTTTTACATTGAGTACGCCGTTTGACACGTTCTTGTAGTAATGTATTGTGTGGACCACCTTTGCCAGAAGTGCTGCACCTATTGTTGAATTCTTTCATAAAGCGTTATCCTATTCTCAGGTACTTCCCTCAGATCAGACTGGGGAAAGGCAGTTAAAGGCTCGCTAATTAAAAAATGAGCAGGTGTTAAGGCACTTAAACCATTGGGATCACTTGTTAATGGTGTCAAGGGCCTTGAATTTAAAACTGCTTCTATTTGGACAAAAATGGTTAATAAAGATTCATAAGTAAGATGAGCATTTCCAACTATTCTTTTGAGGTGGAATTTAACTGATTTCACGCACGCCTGCCACAAGCCACCAAAGTTTGGACCGTGAGGTGGTGAAAAATGCCAATTCACGTTATTTAATGTTAAAAATTCTGTAAATCTTGCATCTATGCGAATTTTCCTAATGGTATTTTTCAACTCCCTTGCGGCTCCAACAAAATGTGTGCCGTTATCAGAATATATTTCGAAAGGAATACCTCTTCGCGAAGAAAATCTTTTAAGACAATTAAAAAATGCCTCTGTAGACAAATCACCTGCTAATTCTAGATGTATGGCCTTAGTTGCAAAACAGACGAAAACGCATAAATAGCACTTAACTAGAATACGATTCTTGGCCTTACCATGCTTCACAAGGAAAGGTCCAGCATAATCTATGCCAGTTACAAAAAATGGACGTTGGGGAGTCAACCTATGTCGAGGTAGATTTCCCATTTTATTTGAAAGAGTTTTTGGATTAGTTTTGAAACATGTGACACAATTACGCAATATCTTTTGGTTTACATGTCTACCATTAATTGGCCAGAAGTTCAAATGCACACTAACTAGTGTGGCTTGAGCTCCTGCATGCAAATTTCTTTTGTGCTCATATAGAATTATTAATTTTGTCAGGTGTGAATTACTGGATAAAAGTTTAGGATGTTTTTTATCGAACGAAAAATTTGATAATTTGAGACGTCCTCCCACTCTAAGCAGATCATTTGAATCTAATATGGGATTTAAAGCAATAATTTTGCTCTTAGAATGCAGAGGTTTAGAAGCCTTCAAATTTTTCAATTCTTCTGCAAAGCACAAAGATTGGACTATTTTACAAATAACAAGTGTGGATTTAGTTAGTTCAAGACTTGATAAATTCCCTAAAACACGTTTATTTAGGTTAAATTTACATTTATATGAAAATCGTAGACAGTAAGCCACAACACGCTGTAATCTAATAAAAGAGGAAAAGGACTCCGCATATTTCTTATGGAAAAGTGATCTATGTGGAATTTTGATGAATTTTTGATATTGTGTATAGGGAGTCGTCCCTAACAAAAGTGATCATTGCGCTAATGTTCAATACCCAACAGTTTTCAAGATATCAATTAAAAACTTTTTTAATAATACTCTTCAGTATGACGTCACTCACAGCAACGAAAATTACTATCCTTTCCACTTTTGACTTTGACTTTACTCTTCTCCTTTTAACATTAAGAAAAAAAATATATAGCGATAGCGATTAATGACAAATAGGTAGGTATGTAAACAACACCTAGCTCCTGTCGCAATCGTCAACTTCATGTCATGATGTCTGTCATATAGAGTGCGCAGGTGGAAAACATGTCTATTTGGTGATCATACAAATGTAAATAGTAACAGTTAATTTTGTAGCTGAATGTTGAGATAGTTCCATAAATAATATGAAACAACATTTGTCCGACAAAATAGATGGTTTGATCTAGGCTGTCTCCCTTCTCAAACATGTAGCAGATACGTTACATAAAAAATGATTTATAACCAGTTGATTTTTTTAATGTAGCTTAGTAAATATTACTACAATTAAATGGTTACACTGTCCTACAAATAAAGAGGTACATTTCTCCAGTCCTACACTCAAAAGTTGTCGACTTCACGGTAATACTTTATTCACCAATCACCGGACACCGGCTTAATTTTCTCGAGCATCTTCGTATTGATAATACGCCTAACTTTCCTATTGCGAAAAGTTGCAAAAGTAGTAGCTACTAGAGTGAGCACTAGTCAGCACATGTAAAATATCTTGATTAGGTGATTATGCAAATGTAATTATTAACAGTTAACAGTTAATTATTCAGGTGAATAATGAGATAATTTTATAAATAATTCGAAATTCGATTTGAGCCACAAAATAAATTAGTGGAGCGAAACAGAGGCAAAAAGTCGCTTATTTACCGAGATAAAAAAATCGGCGTACAACCAGGTGAAATGTTATTATTGTTAAGTATCTTAGTGGCTATTCGAAATGGTGATTTACGATATTTTTTAGTGGTCGAGAGATTTTTTATTTAGAAAAATAGCACCAATTTGGATAAAATCGAAAAATGTGAATTTTAAGTTCACACTCTAATATCTCTAAAACTAACAAAGCTAGGAAATCGACTTTTTTTACCAAAATAAAGTCCATTTATTGGGCTTTCTAACAGACCTATACCTACATTGCTGTACCGAAATATGTTCTATATTTTTTAAATGACGTTTAAACTGTTAGGTCACAAAATATGACTCTAAAATTTCACTAAGCGACAAACTTTTTTATTTTCAACTTTTTCCACATACATGCTGCGAAGCAAAGAAAGAAGAAACATTCAAAAAGTTTTTAAAGTTAGAATCTTTTATCTCCGATGTATAGTTTTTTTGCTATGAATTTTACAAAATCGCTAAATCTTGAAAATTCAGGCGCAGCGTGCATGGGATCGGCCGACGTCAGCGGCTTGTCGTTTTTACGCCATTTAGTAGGTACGATTTAGTAGCTGAAAATATAAGGTCTGTTTCTGCAGAAATTACAAATCAGTCAGAGTGAATTTCATTGGTTGAAACTGATTTCTGACTGTTTTCGACCAATGAAATTCGCTCTGACTGGTTTGTGATTTCTGCAGAAACAGACCTATATTTATAATATGCAGACGGGTCAGTTTTTTTTTTAAATTAGAAGAATAAAAATAAAACCAATAGGTATTGTTTTAAATCCTTATAATAAAGTAGGTACCTTGTGTTTAGTACCTATTCAACCTCCTCTTCTTCATTTTCAGACACCTCCGTTTGTTCCATGATTTCTTTTTAATTTTTGCACTGCTTACAGCTACACTCATAACAACATTTCAGCCCCTCCTTAATGCAGGTGCATTTTGAATTCATGCTTTTCTCATCTGCACAGTACAAGTTTAAACCTTGTCTTGTCTTATAAATTGGCGCTCTGGTTGTTGGCTCGAAAAGACTGGATTTCAATTCTCATTTTCCAGGATCCAACTATTACATTGGGGATCATTAGACCCCATCTTTGCTACGTTATTATAAAAACAAAACCAAATTCTCAGCTGATACATGCACCTAAAATTTTACGATAAAAATAAAATCAAACTTTGTATGAATAAATTAAATGATCTACGTGAGTAGATCAACTCAGGTGACTGAGAAAATGCTGATAAAATGTCTCGTTAGTTGATGGTGGCAGTTCTGATGATGGCTTATCGGTTGTTGTAGCCATACGCAAGCAAATTCATTAAGTATTGTTATATTTTTATATTTATTTTTATATAGCGAACAGTATCTAATTTTGTAGCCAGCTTCAATGCTTTATCCTCTGAAAGAAGGGGTAAAATTGCCAAATCTTTTAGTTTAGGAAGGTTCTTTTTTAAGATGTCAAAAGCAGTCTTCTTTCAACTTTATAAAAAGCACTAGTAGTGTCACATCCGGTTAAGCAGTGAATTGCCAAAAAACAGGAACAAAGTTTCTTTACCTAAATTTTCCTGAATTTTACGAAATATCTGAGGGACTTGTATAGTAATCAAGAAGGAGCTGATACACGAATGATTTTTTGTGTAAAGTTATAGTGTATGAATCCCAATAAGCCAACGAATTTTGATAAAATCTATAGATACAGATGTGTTAGTTTTATTGATTCATTTTTATTGCTCTTTGTCTACTTTAGAAGCAGTTGAGCTATTTATAGAATTGGGCCATGGTGCGAAACGAGACGATATGTTCCACCAAATATGGCTGTTGAAAATTCAGGTATAGAATTTTGTTCCTGTTTTTTGGCAATTCCCTGCTTAACCGGATGAGGCGCTACTAGTGCTTTTTAGTTGGAAAAAAGACTGTTTTGACATCTTAAAAAAAAAACAGCCTAACTAAAATATTTGGCATCTCTCAAAATAGCTATTTATACAATAAGTTACGAAATGAGCGTCTTTTAGGCACGCGACGTGAAAATTGTCCAACGAGGCAAAGCCGAGTTGGACAACACGTCGAGTGACTAAAAGACATCGTTTCGTAACGTATTGTATACAAGATTTTTTCTACTGGCATTTTATAATAAAAAAACACAATTTTATTTCATGTGAATAAGTCGATTACACCCAAAATCTTTGTTACCTGCTTTTACTTGACACCTGACACTTTTCATGCGATTTTCTTTTCAAAATTCGACATCAATAATTAAAATCCTAGAAAGTAGGTAATAACACAAACTTCTGTTTTGAGTAACCCAAACGTTCAATTCAGTAATTCCATTTTCAATATTCATAATAAATGCAAAACAAAATTCAAATCTGTGTTCAGTGTGTTTTTTATTTCTGAATAATGGATGACACTTTTAGGCACTAGTGCTTAAAAATTACTTTTACGCACTCATAAGTCACTTTTACGCATTCAAAAGTCACTTTTACGCACTGAGTGCCTAAAAGTAACTTTCACGCACTCAGTGCCTAAAAGAATGTCGTTTCAAAACTGAAATGACAATCGAAAAGTTGCTATTATGAAACGTCAGTAGAAAAAATAAATTATTGAAGCTGGCTACAAAATACGTGTTGTTGCTAAAAACACTCAATGAATTACGCTTGCGTATGGCTACAACAACCAATAAGCCATCATCAGAGCTGCCACCAATTAACACGGCCTTTTATCAACATTTTCTTAAATGAGTAAATAATTTCATTTATCATTCAAAGTTTGATTTTATTTTTATCATAAAATTTTAGGTGCATGTATCAGCTAAGAATTTGGTTTTGTTTCTTCACTGTGAACCCATGAACCTGGGCCTCCCAGTTCTTACGGACGCCGGGAATTTGTCCCGTCTTCCCCCCCCTCTCTCTTGTCGGGCCTAAAGATGGGGTCTAATGATCCCCAATGTAATGGTTCGATCACAGATTAACCCGTCCTAAAGATAGGAAACTCGTGCCTTTTCCCCTATCCTTGTCTTACTCATACAACGAGTTGTATGACTGCCACAGCATGGGGGCGCTAGTGTGCACTTCAGTGTGTTCAGTGTTGTAGCAGTAGTCACGTGATCTCCCGCCTTTTTTCAAATAATTTGTCCCTATAATCGATTTTATTGTATTATATGTAATCTTTTTTTGAAATATAACAACATTTCAGTACCATCTCCTTCTTTATTGGAACAGCCTTTAACTTAACACAACAATAATAGAAAAACGTAGGTATTGAAAAAAAAAAAAAAAAACAATAAAAAGTTTATAATACTGCAAATAAAATTCACTAATTCCACACTCAGCAAAGTCTCTGAGGATAAAATGGTGATAGCACGAATGGCGAATAAAAACCATCACTAATCCCATTTCCACGAGCATTTCCACTCCACTATGTTTGAATGTAACATAAGGTCTCTTTTTTTAAAAACATATTAACAAGTCAAAGTTTTATCAAAAATTGATAGGAAATTAAATAAAAGAACACTAACACAGATCAAACGGCTAACTGATGACAAACACATTGAGTGCATAGAATAAGGTTTATAGTGGGGATAGAATGGACAGTCCCGTTATACGGGTCGGTCAACCATATGTGGCGCCATCTGTTGTCTATGAAATGAGCTCATCCCATTGTAGCAGCTTGTAAAGCAGTTTGCTTCTTATTTTTTTTCAGATTTGCTTTTTATTTATTTTATAATAAAGACACAATTTGATACAAACTTAACAAATAACGGTTTATTACAAAGAAAGAAGAAAATTATGTTGGTTTTTCGAAACTTGTCAACAAAGTCAACACTTAACAACACAGAATTAAATAACAATAATAGTCTTTACACTAAACATAACACTGTAAAAGTTCAAAAATACACACAGATAACGCTCTATCACTACGAAACACTTTTTCAACGAACAAAAATATTAAACTAACAATAAGAAGCACAACGTTTTCCAATTCATCGTTTTGTCATCATTTGTCATTTCATTAATTTATGTCGGTTCATGTCATAATTTAATTAGTAATCACGTCACCCTTCTTCTGAAGCGGAGATACCTTGGAGATACAATCAACAACGCGTACGCAAATCAATTGACAGCGCCTCTACCGGGCATGAAACAAGTTTATCATCGAACCAAGTGGTACATTTGAAGATCGCGGGGTATGATTGAGTGCACATTGACAAATTATATTCACAGTTCACAGATGACATTTGCTTGTGGCTTTGTATACTAGCGCCGCATAGCTTTGGCAGTGATTAAGCTCCACACGTGTTATTTTCGAGACAGCTCTGAACGAACATTTTACATGGAAGTTTCCTATCTTTAGGACGGGTTAATCTGTGGGTTCGATCTTGAAAAATGAGAATTGGAATCCAGTCTTTTCGAGCCATTAACTAGTGCCCCAAATTATAAGACAAGGGTCAAGCTTATATTGTGCAGTAAAATGCACCTGCATTGAGGAGGGGCTGAAATGTTGTAATGAGTGTAGCTGTAACTAGTGCAAAAATCAAAAAGAAATTATGGAACAAACGGAGGTGTCTGAAAATAAAGAAGAAGAGGTTGAATAGATAGGTACTAAAAACAAGATATCTACTTTATTATAAGGATTAAAAACAATATTGGTTTTATGTTTTATTTTTATTCTTCTAATTAAAAAAAAAAAAAACTGACCCGTCTGCATATTATAAAATATATTTTCAGCTTCAAAATCGTACCTACTAAATGGCGTGAAAACGACAAGCCGCTAACGCCGATCCCGTGCACGCTGCGCCTGAATTTTCAAGGTTGCGCGATATTGTAAAATTCATAGCAAAAAAACTATACATCGGAGATGAAAGATTTTAACTTTGAAAACTTTTTGAATGTTTCTTCTTTCTTTGCTTCGCAGCATGTATGTGGAAAAAGTTGAAAATAAAATGTTTGTCGCTTAGTGAAATTTTAGAGTCATATTTTGTGACGTAACAGTTTAAACGTCATTTAAAAAATATAGAACATATTTCGGTACAGCAATGTAGGTATAGGTCTGTTAGAAAGCCCAATAAATGGACTCTATTTTGGTAAAAAAGTCGATTTCCTAGCTTTGTTAGTTTTAGAGATATTAGAGTGTGAACTTAAAATTTACATTTTTCGATTTTATCCAAATTGGTGCTATTTTTCTAAATAAAAAATCTCTCGACCACTAAAAAATATCGTAAATCGCCATTTCGGATGCCCCCTAAGACAGTTAATAATAATATAGGCATTTTATGTGGTTGTACGCCAAAAAATTTTTTTTTAACATTTCATGGGCTATTTCGCTCCACTAAATGGTTTGGTCTGCAGTGTCCCCTTTCTCAAAAATGTAGCAATTACTGGCTCATAAAAAACGATTTACCTATAACCAGTTGATTTTTTTACTGTAGTTTGGTAAATATAACTACAATTGAATGGTCACATTGTCCTAAAGAGGTAAGATTTCTCAGCCCTACATTCGAGAATTTCGAAAATAGCCTTATGCATATTATACGTAAATATGTACAGGGCTTTCATTTCAAAACTTACCACCCACGTTATCTGCGTAAAGAGACAGATTTCTGGAAAAAAAGATTAAATTCAAGAATTTTACCTTTTGTATTTTGAAAATTATAATTATTAAAATATTTGATTTTTGATATTATTTGAAATGAACATACCTATCTCTTTTATTTTTGAGCTGTCGAGAAAATATTATTTGGAAAACTCCTGTATTTTTTTAAGTTCCACGTTATTTAAAAAGAAAAACTCTAACTTAGAAAACACCCTGTATTCACCCTATATACAGCAAAAAAGCGCGCCAGATTTAATACATTAAAAAAGGAGCTCTATTTTTTTTAAATATCTTTAGAATTAAGATGAACCGGTTGGATCAAACCTTCTCCATCTGGGTATGGAAAATGACAAAGGGCATGGCCCCCTCTACTTTGATGGCATGCCAAAACTCTTTTTCGAGCAATTCAAATCTGGCGCGCTTTTTGAATCATCCTATACTACGATACTGTGTTATTTACGAGCATGCGCGTCGATGCGAATGGAAACCATCGACATAAATGTAGGTATGTGTACATACACATAACACATATACTGTTATACACGCATCTGTATACGTACATATGTACATACAGGGGCTTTCATTTCGAAATTTGCCACCCACGTTATCTGCCTAAAGAGATTTCTGGAAATCGCCGGAACACGTCAACAAATTAACGCACCCCCTCAATAAATTTGTTGACATGTTTCGGCGATTTCTAGAAATCTGTCTATTTACGCAGATAACGTGAGTGGTAAGTTTTGAAATGAAAGCCCTGTACATATTTACGTATAATATGCATAAGGCTATTTTCGAAATTCTCGAATGTAGGGCTGAGAAATCTTACCTCTTTAGGACAATGTGACCATTCAATTGTAGTTATATTTACCAAACTACAGTAAAAAAATCAACTGGTTATAAATCGTTTTTTTATGAGCCAGTAATTGCTACATTTTTGAGAAAGAGGACACTGCAGACCAAACCATTTATTTTGTGGCTCAAATCGAATTTCGAATTATTTATAAAATTATCTCATTATTCACCTGAAAAATTAACTGTTAACTGTTAATAATTACATTTGCATAATCACCTAATCAAGGAATTTTACATGTGCTCACTAATGCTCACTCTATTAGCTACTACTTTTGCAACTTTTCGCAATAGGAAAGTTAGGCGTATTATCAATACGAAGATGCTCGAGAAAATTAAGCCGGTGTCCGGTGATTGGTGAATAAAGTATTACCGTGAAGTCGACAACTTGTGAGTATAGGACTGGAGAAATGTACCTCTTTATTTGTAGGACAGTGTAACCATTTAATTGTAGTAATATTTACTAAATTACATTAGCAAAATCAACTGGTTATAAATCATTTTTTATGTAACGTATCTGCTACATGTTTGAGAAGGGAGACAGCCTAGATCAAACCATTTATTTTGTCGGCCAAATGTTGTTTCATATTATTTATGAAACTATCTCAACATTCAGCTACAAAATTAACTGTTATTATTTACATTTGTATGATCACCAAATAGACATGTTTTCCACCTGCGCACTCTGTTAGCTACCTGTTTTTGGAATTTTCGCAACAGAAAATTTGGGCGTCTTATCAAAATGAAGATACTCACGAAGATTTTGCCGGTTATTAATGAAAAAAGTTAAATCGTGAAATCGACAACTTTTGAGTGTAGGACTGAAAATAGCTACCTGTTTATTTGTAGGACAGTGTGATATTTACCAGCCTACATTGAAAAAATCAACTTGTTATTAATCATTTTTTATGCAACGTAATTGCTACATGTTTGAGGGGGGGACATCGTAGACCAAACCCTTTATTTTGTCGGACAAATGTTGTTTCAAATTATTCATAAAATTATCTCAACATTTAGCTGAAAGACTAACTGTTATTAATTAAATTTTCATAGTCACCAAATCGACATGTTTTACACCTGCGCAGTATGTTAGCTACCTGTTTTCGCAATTTTCGAAGAGAAAAAAGTTGGGCGTCTCGGTGAAATGAAACTGCATTGAAAAAACTAGCTTGTTATTAATGATTTGGAAAAAAGGTCCTCGGCCCCCGGACTATTGTCACTTTTTCCCCTTTAGAAGATGGTGCTACTAAATGTAAAATTCGACGTTTCGTCTTCAGGCGGCCATCCTCAACTTCCTTTTTTTAAATACGGACCTGGATTTTTTATTTGCGATTTTGTCATCTTTCGACATCCTAAAACCGGTACTGTTTATAATTTTTCAATAACACGGTAAAAAAAGCAGGTCCGTATTTAAAAAAAATAAATTGATGATGATTCCAGAGGAACGAAACGTTGGATTTCAATTTAATACCGCCATCTTGTAGAGAAGAAAAAGTGACAATGGGAATGTGAAATTACTTTTTCAAATGGAATCTGGAAAAAATTTAAGAAAAATGAGAAATTCATGTTTTTTTCGTATAGGTTCATTTTTTTCTGATTTTATTTAAAAAGATTGTGAAAACTAATTTTTTCTACTGTCATTTCATAATACGCTATTAAACGATTAAAATCTGTATCATAATGAACTTCATTACGATACAGATTTTCATATATAATATCACAAGAGAAAAAATTTTGTCGGCAAAATTTTCGAAAGGTATGAAAGTTTGTTGCTTGGCAATTTTGCGAATGACATTGTTAAGGCCAGTTTAGGCCAATACATAGTGGTAACGCCACTGGCAATGCCACCTTTTTTAGTTTTTAATAATTTTGATTAATGTCATTAGGTTTTGTCAGAAAGACTTCAATTTTTTAATATTTTATATCTATTTTGCTCTGAGTTGGAGCTCTTTGAAAGTAAATTTATTGCACATTTTATACAGTCCACTTATTGAACATACAGACATTTTTGACAAAATCACGAGCCGTCAGGCGAGTGATTTTATCAAAAAAGTCATGAGCGAAATTGCCGAAAAGCAACAAACTTGAATAAAACCTTGAGAACAATTTTGCCTACACAATTTTTTCTCGAGTGGTATTCGTCATGACTATTTCACGTAAGATTTTGAAATAAATAGAATGCAAAATTATGAATAAAAACTTCAAATTAAAAATACCAGTTTGACAATGTCAAAAGATGGTCGCTGAAATACCATGTTATTGGTATTGTCCAGGTAGCAGGTGAATATCGAATTTATTGCTGGTGTAATACACTCTAGTGAAATAGTCATTATAATACTCATTTTTAATATTATACAACGTTGATAGATGGCAGCACCAGTACCAGTTAAGATATTAAACATTTTAAACGATAATTCTGCCTAAATAGTATATTGTTGTATTAGGAGTAGAAGCTTTACTTTTTTGTGCTGAAGAGGTAGGTTTGCGAGCAGTATTGCGAGCCGAACGTAGTGAGGCTCGCAATACTGCTGAAGCACAAAAAAGTGCTTCTACTCCGTATGCAACACGCTATTTTTTCTCCAAACGAATGGGGTAAGCTCGGGGGCAAGTGAATGCTTGAGCGGCAGTAAAAGTACGAGCGGCACTAAAAGTACTTCTACTGCCGCTCCAGCGGCACTAAAAGTACTTTTGCTGCCGCTGGGGCTGCCAAGCAGCATAGAAATTAAATTTCTACCACCTCGACAGGTGTTAACCCGCTGGATTTGCATAGCAGCATAGAAATCAAATTTCTGACATCTTGACAGGAGTTAACAAAGTGACGTTTTTCTTACGTTTGGAGAAAAACAATTATTTTGATAACTATAAGAAAGACTCCGAGTTGTTTAAAAGTTACCAAAGTTTGGGACAAAGAATAATTATTATGGAAATGATGAATGATAAGGAAGAATTTTTACTTTTTTCATTATTATACATTGTCAATAGATGGCGCCATCAGTTAAAAAAAATTGAATTTTTTTTTTTGAATGTTGGCAGTACTCTGTTTATAGCTTAGTAGATAGTCAAAGCGGGTCCTAGCATAAAAATCCGACCATAACCTCAATCTTTCATTCTTGACACGTGGTGGATGCGCCGTCGTTGACACGAAGGTGGATGCGTCGTCGGCGCCATCTTGTCAAACGTCATGGCGCTATCTGTCGTGATTGCGGTGAATTCTTGCAATTACAGGTTCCTGTAATATGGAGTTTGCGTGGAAGGGATTGTTCCGAGTCGTTTCGAAATTGCTACGTATAGTTAATTATGGTTCGGGTTCTGTGATGACGTCATAGGGGCCTGCTCCCGTGGGGCTCTGCCGAACCAAAAAGGGGCCCACAGGGCTCCGCCCCCCCACCCCAAAGTGGGCCCGCAGGGCTGCGCCCCCCCAAAAAGAGGCCCCCCGGATTTTATCATGGCTAACAGAAAAATGGGTGGGGGAATGTTTTTCTGTTAAACGTCACCTGTCAAACGTCATCTGTCAAACGTCATCTGTCAAACGTCATGACGTCATAGCGGGAGTTTTGAGTCGTTTCAGGTTCTGTGATGACGTCATACCGGGTTATTGCGGTGAATTCTTGCAATTGATCGACAGGTGGGTTCAAAATTACAGGTTCCTGTAATATGGAGTGTGCGTGGAAGGGATTGTTCCGAGTCGTTTCGAAATCGCTACGTATATTTAATTATGGTTCGGGGTCTGTGATGACGTCATAGAGGCTTCGGTCACGTCTGTGGCGCCATCTAGAGTACATAGTGTAAAGTTCGATTTATAGTTCGGGTTCTGTGATGACGTCATAGCGACCTGGGTCACGTCCATTTTTGCATCAAACGTCTATCATTGCGTAAATGGAGTACACGCGTTATATAATTTTTTACTTATATGTTCACGTCAGTGTGTGTCGGTGGCGCCATCTAGCGTACGTAGTGCGACGTGTCCTATTACAGGATGCCGTGGTGGTAAATAAAGAAAATTCGTGAAACTCAAGGTTGCAGATCATCGAGTCGACGTTTAATGTCGGAGTGTTAAGGCCGAAACCCACTAGCAACACGCCACGTCATGCTTCGCCACGCCACGCCATGTGACGAAAATGTATGCGTATATTCTTCCATTTATTTATATGTGCTGCGTACACACTTGCCATACGCGATACCACGCCATGGCACACCATGCCTTCCGTCTATTTGCACACAAACTGTCCCACGTGAACCTGTGTCACATGGCGTGGGGTGGCGTGGCGTGTTGCTAGTGGGTTTCGGCCTTTATAAACAAAGGTATCATATTTCACAGTTTATTTTACTGATAAGCATTTCCGTTCTAGCGAAAATAACAAGCTGGGACTTGCATCTAATATTTTGTTGATGAAAAAAGGATATTTTCACTGCAGATTAACTATGGGAAATTTAATGAATTAAATGAGTCACACTTGTTTTTTTCAAATTAAACCCTATTTATTTATCAAACCATAGGGTACATTGACTTTTTCCAATATGGTACGTTAAATTCAATAATAATATTACGCAGCAAATGGCAATAAATATGACTACATTTAAAGTGGATTTCTGTGTGATGTCGTCGTCTGATAAAGTCCTATGGGAATTATTGTGTTTCTTCTTGCTGTTGTGGTTCTCTGATGAGAGTTCTCCATTCGGTATCTCCAACAGTTTCATCATGAAAATGCAGCCTCACCTTGTAATGCAGGTACGCCAATGTCGTTGACGATGGTATACGAGTCGTGAAAACAGCTAAATGGCCCTTCAAAATGCATTTCTGTCCACGATGTTGTATTATTAGGTGCGGAAAAGTCCAGCATTATTGACATTTTGTGGACATTGTACGGTCTGTGTACAGGGTGCTGCAATTTGGAGTGTTTTAACAGGAAAAACACACTTCCAGACCAGATAGAGGAAAATTGACTTAGATGTCATGGGATCGATTTTCGAGAAACGTCGATTGTCAAAAACCGTATCGCGATATCTTCAATGGTACTAATAATACAGGGCGATTTTCGATTTTCCCCTATTATGAAAAATGGCTCTAAGTTTTTTATTTATCAATTTTTCTCATTTCTGTAAAAACATTATGGAGACACTTTTTTGAGCTGAGCACAATCCAGTGGCGGACTCGGTTTTTTTTTATATCGCTCCGATTTCGAGATATCGACCAAATTCCGATATTTTCAAATGAAACATCCTTTATATTAATAGCTCATTGGATAGCTCTGTTTTTGCTGATTTCAATGATATAAAGTTCGATAGGTTTATCTCTAACAGTTTTCCAGAAAAAAAATTATATCAGTTTCAGTCATAAGAAACAATGTGTTAAAAAGAGACCTTTCTCACTTTCCTTACCCATATAAAATCCTTTTCTAACACATTGGTCCTTACTACAAAAACAAATATAATTTTTTTTCTCGAAAACTATTAGAGATAAACCTATCGAACTTTATATCATTAAAATCAGCAAAAACAGAGCTATCCAATGAGCTATTAATATATAGGGAGTTTCATTGGAAAATATCGGAATTTGGTCGATATCTCGAAATCGGAGCGATATCGAAAAAAATCGAGTCCGCCACTGGATTGTGCTCAAAAAAGTGTCTCCATAATGTTTTTACAGAAATGAAAAAAATTGATAAATAAAAAACATAGTCATTTTTCATAATAGGGGAAAATCAAAAATCGCCCTGTATTAATGGCACCATTGAAGATATCGCGATACGGTTTTTGACAATCGACGTTTCTCGAAAATCGATCCCATGACATCTAAGTCAATTTTCCTCTATCTGGTCTGGAAGTACGTTTTTCCTGTTGAAATACTCCAAATTGCAGCACCCTGTACATAGAAACTATTTTGCACAAGGGCAACCAAGAGAACATAGTACGATTGACTTGACACCATCATGGTTAGTAATTGAATGAATTTAAGATTCATCTACACATCCTTAATAAATTGGCGCAATGGTTAATCTAATGCAAACGATTTTTTTACCAAGAAAACTTTTATTTTAATAGAAACATCATACAAATTAGTCAACTTCATCGTAACCTATATATTTTGCAATAATATCATCACACATGTATTTAGCGCCATACTGTTTTAATTGCTGATGTAGTCCATACTGATTCATAAGAACACATAGGTCCTCCAAGGAGATGGAATTAGCCAGATAAAGATTACGACTTGACACCATTTTCATATTTTTCCACATCTTGCGTGGAAAACCAACCATTAGTGTCGGGTTCTTTCTACCGTTTTTGACATTGTGAGTTACATTCAAATATTGTAGGCAATCATCATAGTATACAATGAAATTCAAATCCTTGACTAATTCTAATCTATAATTTATGAGAGGACAAACAGTTAAAATTTGTTTGATGTCGTCCAAGCAAAAACACAATGCACAATTATTCGACGTAAGAGTTAGGGCTTGTTCACCGAAAAACGATTCGACATACAGAGTGAAATTCTTGGATAACGCCTGTTGTTGACCAGGCACAGCAGAGTCTTTGACGCCAGCAGCAGTTTCATTCACCATCTTGGATACCTTTTCCATAAATTCATACCAGTCGAAATCGGCTAGAGTTATGCAAGTTTGATCTTCGGGCATGTTTAGCATAAAGTTTACTGTTTTGACTGCTGGCAGCATTCCTCGAGCGACGCTTAGGCCCACAATCAACTTGAAATTGTTCACCTGCGGGCCGATCCTCGAGCCAGGGAGTAGAGCTCCTCGAGAGAACAAATTTTTCGTCTTTATCATTCTCATTTACTTTTCGATTACGTTGACAAAGACAAAACATTCGTTCTATCGGGGAGCTCTTCTCCCTGGCCCGAGGATCGGACTTCTGGTAGCTAACTTCGTTGAGTAAACGTTTCTCTTGAGCAATTACCATTCGACTTTTCAAAATCATACTGTCCAAATATTTCCAATAATTTGACGAACACTGCGAACCGTCGCTGTCTTCGGCACTGATATCTGCGTACATAACGTGATTCGATGCACAGGACATTTTACGATGACACCGTGACTACGTTCAAATACTGAGACACAAATGTGGTACTTTGAGGTTTATAATAACTTTTACGGCCCCCCACCACCACCACCACTGCGTCGAACATGTCTTAGACCAATCACATGCGAGTATTAAATGGCATCTTTATTCATGTCAATCCAGCTGTTGTGTGATTTATCAAAGCCTAACCACTTTACAAGCATTTTGTTTCCCTTTTTTCGTAGCACTTGCTCCACGAGAAATACGTCTGGCTGTTTTGTTTTCTGCAGCTCTTCCTCGTAAAATCCACCGCTTATCGGCTGACCTTGCAAGTCTTCCAACAGATACGTCGTTTGATTCGTGATATGAACTTTAGCTATTTTAAAGAGCTCTGTAGTCCAGTTTGGTGTATAGCCTTTTTGGAAAACATGTATAAACATGTTTTCATGCAAGTATAAACTTGCTTATGCGAACAATATCACCAACCTTGAACTTTTGCTTACCGGCAACTTTAATATGACTTTAGACAGTATCAAGTATCGCCTTTTCATTCTTTTTATTCACGTTACTCGGCTTCATATGTATCGTGCCATGTTTGCTATCATTATAAGCATCAGTTATAGGCCATAATAAATCCAGCCATTTATGGTTCCCATTCAATGTAAATTGCTTGAACAGCTTTTCTTTAATGGTTCGAATCACTCTCTCGGCGATCGATGCTTTCAAAGGACTAAACGAACTATAATGATGTATTCCATATTTCTTCATTAGACTTGCAAATTGAGCATTGTAATACTCCTTTCCATTATCAGAGATAATTTTCTTTGGAATTCTTCCAGATGTTTTGAGTATGTCCGCCATAGCGTTGGCAACATCTGGTGCAGATTTCGATTTAATGGGACACGTCCAAAGGTACTTGGAAAAACAGTCGATTACAACCAATATGTATTTGAATCCATTGTTTTCTCCGGCATACTGATCAAGTTGTGCCAGATCAGTGGCAAAAGTATCGTCGAGGCCATATTGTATAAATCTTCTACGCTTGAAGTTTTTACGAGCCGGTCGATGAAGCTCCTTAACCACCTGTTCTCTAGACATTTCACAAAGACATAAACATTTATGTATGGGAGTACGTATATTTATAATAACTATTACACAATATTTGCTGCATGTTTAATTTGTTCAATTCGATGGTTGATGGTTGCTTCAAATTGTTCTATTTTCTGGAAACGTTCCTCGCACGTCATGGCCAGCTGACTCATCTTTTCTCCAGTCTCTCTTGCTAGATCACTAAGGCCCCGAAGGTCATCGTGGACGTTTCTGTTCAAGATTTGATCCAATTCCTGAATGCGGCTCATACTGCTTTTAACTTGATCGCTGATGTTATCCACTGCTTCTCCAAGGGCGCCAAGTGCTTCATTTGCGATGAGCACCTTATTGTATAGACTGGTAGTTGCCAAGTCTACATACTTTTTAGTGGATGCATCATTGTCATCACTAGGCATTCCAATATTGCAGAGACTATGATTTTCAACATTATAATCGCCATCGGTAGTGGTCGGCAAATCTGAAGCTTGAGCACGAATAATTTGACGACGACGTGACGAAGAAGAAGACAGGGCATGTCCAAACTTATTCATGGCTAACACACTAATGACTGATAGATGAAAGCTGTAGACTATTTTATTATTCGTCGATTAGTCTCGGATAACGCCTAGCTCTCGCAACTCTTCCAAAATACTCAATATTTCATTCGTGTGATTTCCATTTCCAGCCTCTTGAGACGCATCCAATATAATCAACCTATGAATCAGTTCGTTTACGTCATCGTAATACACATACTGTTTGGGTTTTTCATTGTACTGCATCATTAAAGATGGTGACGATGATGCCGGTAATCCGGATCCCGTCAATGATTTTGATTGCTCTGCTGTTGGTGGTGGTGGTGTATATGGCTTTATAAATTGTTGATATTTTCTCGAGTTGGTCCCCTTTATCTGACCTGTCGGTTTATATTCTCTTCTATGTGCATTGGTGTGGAATAAGATTTCATTGAATTGTTCGTTGTCTTTTTCCGTATTCAGTCGAGGATGTTTGAGAAATAACAAGTCCTATAGACCGCGACTCTTGGGATAAGTTACGTTTCCAACATTAATATCGCCATTTGGTAGAAAAGCAACTCTTTCTGTGCCCATGGTCCAAAAGCCGGTTTCCGCGTTGTATTTCAATCCATAGGTCGAATCAGTTTCATTAGAACCACCCAAGTATTTAAGAATATACTCTTGAGCTATCTCTGGATATTGTTTTATAAATTCTACATAACTCGAAGTCTGTTTCCCAATTATTGTTTGTTGTAAATCGTCGTCGTCGTCGTTTTCTATTGGCTTCTCAACAAACAACACGTCATCCTCATTTTTTGCTGGCTTCTTAGATTTTTCCACAAGTTTATTTAGAGGAGTGGTTCTGGGGTTCAAAAGTCTATCCAATGCTTCATCTTTGGTACTTTTCTCCAGCTTCAGAGAAAAATATTTCTTCCGTATGTTTCTTGCAACAGTATTAACACAGACAGCTTTTCGAGACAGGTCTGTATGCGATAACGTCTTTAGTAACACTGAAGTTGGTGTAATCACTTAGAGAATTATAAAGGTAGCAAACTGGCTCCTGTAGCGTCCTTTGCACATATCGCAATCCTTGACAATAACCAGAAATCCATATTTCTCTTTCCAGCACTCTGAACAGAGCATTTTGAATTTTTCTAGCGATATATCTGTATTCACGTGATCATCGTAGACATGTTTCAGATTCATATCGTCTTGCTTGAATAAAATCAACACGTTTGCGTTATCTCGCACCAATTGTTTGGGCACTTTGGAATACGTTTGACACAGGTAGAATGAATCGACAGCATTATGTCGACCCATGCAAAAGTAGTTTCGTATCTTCAAATCAAATCAAATCAAAAAATGCTTTATTGTATAAAGAGTTTAAATACCCTCATGTACAAAGCTGAAAATAAAAACATATAAAACAGTATAAACTCAGTGGTCATAGAAAAACAAATAGAAAAAAAAAAAAACATCAAAAACAGCTAAAATTCCTTAAAACACAAATACAATTTGAAAAGCTTAAAATAGAAAAAAAAACAAACATTACTTCACAAACATAAATCATCCGCATAAAACTCGTCAAGGCAATAATAAGCTTTTTTTAATAACATCCTCTTTACTAATTGGCCAAACTTTTTATCACTTTCTAGATTCTTGATTTCCAGCGGCAAGCGATTGTACATTTTTCTTCCCTCATATATAATTGAATGTTTAGTAAGGGTACTTTTAGGAATGCAGAGACTCAGATTTTCACTGCTATATCTTGTCGCGTAAGCACTTGCTGAAGCGACATCAGATCCCCTGCGTTTTTTACGAACCAACTCTACTGTACTAAGGATAAAAATACAAGCCAATGTTAGAATCTCCTCCCCAATAAACAGCGGTCTACAGTGATCTCTGTGACCAGCACCACTCAAATATCTTACAGCCCGCTTCTGCAAGACAAAAACAGACTGAATAAGATGCCGGCTGCTGTTGTCCTGCTTCTCGCAAGCTACATCGTCGAATATAAATACAGAATCTGGTTTCGTATTTTCCGAATCCAACACCATATCATTATCACTGAAAGCCTGAAAGGTTACACCTGGAACATTTTTCAGCACCTGCTCGAGGAACTTGTATTTCTCCTGATATAGTGACTTTGAATAAACGTAGACATTCTCGAATCTGAGTCCGTTGGGGTCGGTTAGCAGACTCAGCATCACATTGGTTTTCCCCGAATTACTAGGACCACAAATAATTGCTCTAATTGTATTTGGCAAAAGCGCACTATGTCTGTTCCTCTGCTCACTCATTCCTTTTTCGGGCAAATCGAAATTAAAATCAACTCTGATGGTGAGTTTCTGTTTTTCTGCACGCATCTTGTATAAAACAGTGTTTACTTGGCCACTGCCTCAGTATCAGTGGAGACACTGAAGGGTAAAGGTCTCTTAAATAGTGCTATCAACAAGCTACCGTTCGAGCTCCATCTCCCAGGCTATTCCTATTGTGGACCTGGCACGAAACTTGCTGAACGTTTAGCCCGAGGTGATCAGCCGAAAAAGAAGTTGGACGCAGCTTGCCGAGAACACGACATTGCATACTCTGAAAACAGGGAGGATTTACATAAAAGACATCAAGCCGATAAGGTGTTGGAGGACAGGGCTTGGGAACGAGTTAAAGCCAAAGATTCTAGTTTCGGTGAGAAGAGTGCAGGTGCTGGTGACAAACGTGATGAAAGCTAAACGTAAACTCGGTATGGGCATGCGTCGACAACAAACTAAACCGTTCAAATCGTGCATCTTGAACAAAATTAAAAAACATGTAAAACAGTATGGAAATGGAGGTCCAGGAGGAAGAGGAGAAATACCAACAATGGAAAACATAAAATTGGCACTGAAAGCTGCCCGCATGACAATCAAGCAAATTGGTGGCCGAAAAAAAGTGAAATTACCTCGAGTTATCGAAGTGCCCAAAGTTGGAGGAGTTTTACCTTTAATTCCCATATTTGCTGGTCTCAGTGCGCTGGGTGCATTGAGCAGAGGGGCAGCGGGGATTGCGAGAGCCGTAAACGATGCCCGAGCAGCAGCCGACAAGCTCAAAGAATCTCAAAGACATAATCAGGCCATGGAAGCCATTGCCTTGGGTAGAAAGAGGAGCGGTTTATATCTGGCTAAACACAAGACCGGACATGGATTGTTTTTGAAAAAGATGCCAAAAAACTACCAGTGAAGCTACCCAAACGAGCGCTAAGCTAAAGACATTAGATATCTGACATCCAAATTGAAAATAACCAATTTCCGTGGAGTGTTTATGCGTGATACATTGCCGTCTAGACCGAGAAAAATCGAATGTGGCGTGATTAATTTGGACACAATCAGCGGATCTGGAACACATTGGGTAGCTTACAAGAAACGCGGAAACCTGGTTGAATATCTCGACAGTTTTGGCACCTTGAATCCGCCAAAAGAAGTTCTTCGCTATTTTAGGAACTGTGAAATTTTCTACAATCACGATCAGTATCAAACGTTCGATACATACAATTGTGGACATTTAGCATAGCAGTTTTCCATTCAATAATTGATGATAATAAAATAATTATAAAATCAAGTGTGTGTTTTGTAGAAGCATTAGTCATGTCTCAGACGTTCACGTTGAAAGGTCGCTCCAGTTGTTTAACTGTTGACATTAATCCGCCAATAGAATTAGACTCTAGATACAGTTATTCGCTAGCCCTAATTTCCTTGAGTACCTGGAATTCTATTCCAAACATCGAGTCTGGACGAAACAAGTTTTACTACTACTACTACTCGAGTGGCAAAGACGACGAGGAGGAGCGAGTAATTGAAATTCCAACAGGGTCGTACGAAATTGCCGATATCGAAAGCTACCTTCAAAAGCAATTGGCTGCGAATAGTGGTGGTGGTGCTGCTACTAGTGGTGATAATTTACTGTCTTTAAAACCGAACAATAACACTCTAAAGTGCGAGCTCAAGAGTGTTTACGATATAGACTTTGAGCCCCAAGATAGTATCGGTCAATTGCTGGGCTTCTCACCACTCATCCTAGATGCAAACACGCTACACGAATCCGATATTCCAGTTGAGATTATACAAGTGACTACTATACGAATTGAGTGCAACATTATCTCCGGATCCTATTATAGAAACAATCCTTCACATACATTATACGAATTCACGCCGGCCGTTGATCCAGGATATAGTATAATTATTGAGCCGAGAAATCTGATTTATCTTCCGGTGAATAGAACCAGCATCGATAACATCACCATAAGTATTTTGGATCAGGAAGCAAGACCTGTCAATTTTAGAGGCGAAGAAATCGTTGTAAAATTGGAACTCAAGAAACATGGTTTTAGTTTTTAATCAGCAGCAACAGCAGCAGCAAAGACATATAAGTAGTGGATACGTTCAGTCCTCTCCAGTCTTTAGTCAGACACTGACCAAACATCAGCAGCAGCAGCAGGCACTCACACGCAAGAGTCTGATTTATTTACACTCTCTATCGCACAAATATGGTTTTCGTATCGGAAAAACTTCAAATATTTCACCCGGTCAACGTGGATGAATCCATTTCTCGAGAAGAATGGCATACATATCATCCATTCACAAAATCATTCAACTACAGTGATGTGATTGAGATAGTTATCAACCAGCAAGATGTCTTTATGGACATTAGTCAAGCTGAGCTTTACATTGAAGCCAACTTTAAGGAGGACAATACAGTGGCAGGTGCGGGTGGTGGTGGGACGACAGGAACATGTTCGTTAACAAATAATGTGGGGGCCTTTCTATTCGAGACCATAACTTATGAATTGAACGGAAGAGAAATTGAGAAAGTTCGAGACCCTGGACTGACAAGCACGATAAAAAGTTTGCTATGCTTTAATGAACACGAAAGCAAAGTACTAGACGTCGCAGGATGGAGTACGCCGGCGCCGCTCAAAACCCTGAATGAAACAACAAAAGATTTTAATTTGCTAATACCGTTAAATTTTCTACTGGGTGTTTTCGCCGATAACACTAGTGCAGTTATGGGAAAACAGAAACTGAAACTTGTTCGAGCTAGAAATGATGACAATTGCTACGTAAACTCTACAGGCAATAAAAAGGCTACTATAGCAATATCGACGATTGAGTTGCGAGTTAAACATGTTTATCCCAACGATGTCCTAAAACTGCAATTGTTTGAGGAAATTTCCCGAAATAAACCAATCTTTCTCGGGTTCCGTGATTGGGAAATTCACGAATTGCCCGCAATGAGAAACACAAAGAAAGATGTTTGGACTGTGAAATCGATGTCGGAGAGAGCTCGATACGTTATCGTATTTTTCCAAACTGCCCGCAAAGACAGAAAGACGTCACATATTTCGATAATGTCAACATTACCGATATCAAACTATTCCTAAACTTTGAAGTTTACCCCTACGATTCATTGAACCTGAATTTCGACAACAGACAATATGCCGAAGCGAATCGCATGTACACCGAATTCCAGAAATCCTATATGGGAAAGACCTATGCTGAACCGTTACTGGATTTCAGCTCGTTTGCAAATCAATGTTTGTTTGTAATAGACTGTTCGAAACAGAATGAAGCTTTGAAAAGTAGCACAGTCGATGTTAAGCTCGAGCTGCACAGTTCTGAAAATTTTCCAAGAGATACTCGAGCCTATTGCATCATTGCCGCAAGGTTTCTGCACGCCTGAATTTTACGCCAAAGAACTAGCCATCTACGATGGTAAAAATATGCAAAGCTACATGTTCAAACCTGCAATTCCGTTCCATGAGCTCAAACAAGACTATAAAAAGCAAGTGAAATATCTATGTTGAAATCATCATGGTATCTACTATAATAATGGCGAACTGGACTATCAAGGAATTTATTCCATTGTCTATGAGAATCTACGAGATGTTGACGTCATCTATGTCAAGGGCCACTCAAAGCATGAGTTTCTAGCCAAACTTTTATCCGAAATTGAAACAAAACGCCTGCCTCCTCCTCATATTGTTAATTTAGAATTTACTAGTGCTGCTAATAATGTACCAAAGTTAGATAAGAAACAACCTATACACTGTACTTTTCATAGCTTAGACTTGTGTATTTGTAGTGTTAATAATGCATTTACTCTGTACCATTATATTGTAAGCCTTTTACCAAAAAATAAAAATAAATAGGATTTTTGAAAATTACTCTAATGGTATTAATTATTATTATTGAATAAATCGAGTTGGAATAAACTATAATAATTTGTCATTGCATGACTATTGCCTTTATTGCGTCGAAATATATCATTGTTTTTCATAGTATCGGGTTTCAGTTTCCCGTCAACAACGTTATCTTTATTTTCGTGTTACCGCAGATGAAAATAATTTCAAGAACTCTGTCGCCGTTATTCTACGGAAAATGCAACCAAGCAGTTTTTGGTCAAAAGCTGTAGTGCCGTGTGCACACGGGATAGAGAGATATCGCAAAGAGCGTCATGCAGTATTAGCGCCCACGCTTAAAAAGGTCCATTGCTTAAAAAGGTAATAATAAAAATTAGCATTTAAATTTCAAATCCTCTCTGACCTTGGCGACGATCATAAACAACACAAATCACAACAAGGTACAACTAGATAAGGTTATAAAATAGCGTAAGCGAACAGGCAACTTTTACGTAGAACTGTTTTGCGATAACTCTCTATTGGCGACTCAGAAAATTCTGCCTATATAAGAGCCAACGACGCTTCCCAATTGTTAGTTCACACTTTTGCCGCCTACCGACAACAACAACAACAACAACAACGACAACAAAAACAAAAACAGTGATAATAGAGAGATATCGGTAAAACAGATAGCGCGTATGGACGGTAATAACGTCAGGAGTTATTTTTTTAAAGTAAAGCGGTATCATACTTTCAAATTAGAGTTATCGGTAAACAGTTTAACGTAAAATTTGCCTGTTCGCATACGTTATTTTATAACCGTAGCCTAACTTGTACCTTGTTGTGATTTGATTTGTGTTGTCTGTTGTTCATGGTCAGGGACAGAGGATTTTTTGAACAATCCATATTCACTTGAACACAACAAAAAAAATAAAATAAAAAATAAACATAACATAACCTATTATTCGACGGCGTTATTTTTAGACGTTATTCGAAATAGCGCTTAACGTAAATGCTGGGTAAATTACGTTATGCGGTAACGTTATTTTAGTACGTAGTGTTAAAAATCGAATCGCGCATAGGTTTAATGTCAAAATAACGTAGGCGCTAATACTGCATGACACTATTTGGGTTACCGATATCTCTCTAGTGAGTGTCTGTCTGTGTACTCTAAAATCGTAAGTGAATTTTTAATTTTTCGCGTAGATTAAATAAATGTTGTTTTTTGGTTATAGATGGATCTAAAAAAATTGAACGTTGCATGTTCTGTTGTTACAGCTGACAACAGGAAACCGGTTGCAAAACTACAGGACCTGCCGCAAAATACGCCACAACAGATCCTGTCGGCCAAACTGGTGCAAACCAAGTTTGGTAAAAGCGTGCTATTAGAGCTGACTGAAAAGGTTGTGTTCCTGCCAAAGCGTGCCACAGAAGCTTTCAAGCCGGTTATTGAACAGTTCGATACCGGAGCTTACAGCGTGATATACAGGGGCCAGAAAGCAATACCCGGTGTGCCGAATCTAGTGTGTGATTTCCAAATTGTGCAGGGCAATTAAGTTCTCGGCTTACCAGAGAGAGAGAGATAAGGTAAGTTTCAATTACATACACTATTTAAAGGTGATTGGTTTTTCGGAAATTTTTATTTGTAAAAATATTTTCAATTTCTCGCAACTTTCTTATCATTTATTTATTTAATCTAATGATTTGTTTGTTGGTTATGGATGTATCTTTAAACGTAGCGTTTCTGTTGCAGCAGCAGCCAGCAGTAGCCAAACTACTACAAGAGTTGCCTGAAACCACAACAGATCTTGTCACAGCAGCGCAAACCAAGTTTGACAAAAGCGTGCTGTTGCTGGAATTGGCGGTTGTCTTCCTGCTACGCCAACGTGCTACGGAAGGATTCGAGAGAGAGAGGGGGTAAGCTTCAACTTTGTAAATAAATTGATTGATCTTTAGCCACATACATATACGTACACTATAAATGCTTCAAAGGTCATTAAAGAGTTGATTTTGGTATTTCAAAAATTGCGTAATATTATTTTTGATAATTTTTCGAAAAGAGACAAAACAATTTGGTGCAAACGTTTAACTAGAAAAATTTGCTCGTGCAATAAAGTTGTTCGTAATGCTACAAAACTCTCAGTTGGTCTTCAACGAAAACTGCAAACAATTATTCAACAGCTTAAACTCATTAGAAAACTAATTTCAAAACAGCACCAACATGTGGGAACAGGTTCGAGTGGTTCAGCAGCAGCAACAAGACCACCACCACCACTTTCAAAGAGGGTTTTATGGGAAAATATTTTATCTTGTTTTCAGGGAAGGGTACGAACTGGGATTATCATCAATTTAATTCACAAGGATGTCGATCAATTTTTGAATGATGCATTTAGGATATTTCCGAAAAAAGTCACTGAAATTTTACATCAGTTTCCACTAATTAAAGTCAATACAACATTTTGTGGTGAATTTATTAAAGCAAAAAATGATCGAGATGTTTGTGACGTTAAATATTTCAATACCAAAAATGTCATCATTGATGTTGGAGCAGATATTTTTTATTGGTTCAATGATCATGTACGAGATGAAGTTTTGAACAAGCTTTCAGAATTTCAGGAGCGCGATTCGGGCTTTGCATTACGTAGAATACGTTATTTGGAAATTAATATAAATAAAATGGAAATTGGAAACGGGTCATCTTACATTAAATTACCCATTGAAATTTCCAGGAAACATGCTTGCATCAACATTAAGAATTCTAATGAAGCTTGCTTCTATTGGTCTGTGGTATGTGGTCGCTTTCCTTCCTCTAACAATAAGCAGCTAACATCATCATACCCATATTATAGGTCTGTGTTGGATACACAAAATCTACCTATCCCAATGCCCCTCAATCAAATTCAATATTTTGAAAAGTTAAATAATATTTCTATTAACGTTTACGGTTTGGAACTGAATGTGACCAATAATAAACAATTTTATACAGTAGCACCGGTTAGATTAACAAAACAAAAACTAGATAAACACGTCAATTTGCTGATTGTTCAAAACAAATATTATCCAAAAGTAGACGATTATGATTTTGAACAACCAGCAGAGCTACAAGATGAGGAAATTAAGTATCATTATTGCTATATTAGCAACTTGTCTGGACTTGTATGCTCGCAGCTCAGTAAACATAAAAGTAAGCAATTTATTTGTGATAGGTGTTTGAATTATTTTGCTTCTGAACAGCGCCTAATTGAACATGAAAGTTTGTGCTCCAAATTGAATGATTACAAGATTACTTTTCCCAAATATGAACACGTTGAATTTCGAAATTTTACTTACAAGCAACACACACCTTTTGTCATCTATGCTGATTTCGAAAGCATACTTCAAAATTTAAACAGTAAAATTTCGGAAAAAACTCGTAAATATCAGAAACATGTTCCATTTAGTGCTGGATACTACATCAAATGTGGGTATGATGATTCCCTATCCTATTTCAAAAGTTATCGAGGTGTAGACTGCATGCAATGGTTTGTTGAACAAGTGTCTCAAATGTCTAAATTTATTTATTCAAAATTCAAACATATTGTACCTCTTACTGATATTGAAACTATTAGCTCGTCCAATGTGTCGTCGACACATTGTCATATTTGTGAGAAACCTTTTACAAACAGCGATAAGATTGTTCGTGATCATGATCATTTTACGGGGAAATTTCGTAATTTTGCGCACCAATCCTGCAATCTAAACTATCGTAAGCATTTTATAGTTCCAGTAGTTTTCCATAATCTCTCCGGCTACGATATTCATTTCGTAATCCGAGAGCTTGCTAAGTATGGTCACGTGAGCGTCCTACCCGTGAACAAAGAAAAATACATTTCGATCACCTACAGGGAACCTAATAATGGGCTGCGTTTCAGATTCATTGATTCCCTAAGGACGAACTTGTCTCCACGTTGAACAAAAAGGACTTGCTGATATTGAAAAAAGAATTTTCAGATTTGGAGCCATCAAAATTTCAACTATTAACTCAGAAAGGTGTCTTTTGTTACGATTATATTAATGATTTTTCAGTATTAAACGAAACTTCTCTACCTTCCATCGATAAATTTTACAACAAGTTAAATGATGAACATTTAAGTGATGAAAAGTTCGCTCACGCCCAAAATGTCTGGCATTTGTTCAAAATTCAAAATTTAGGTGAATATTCTGATCTCTATTTGAAAACTGACATTTTACTTTTGGCCGATGTTTTTGAAAATTTTCGTAAAAACTGTATAGCTACACACAAACTAGATCCAGCGTGGTATCACAGCATGCCTGGTTATACTTGGGACAGCATGC